>JAXQQM020066846.1:0-465040 GCA_034641835.2 Pinus albicaulis | reverse complement strand
TTAATTCAGTTAATAAAGTGGGTGATGAGACACACAACCTACACTTAAGAAATAGACATTCCCTAAAGTCACTTGAGCATATAATTACTTGCGTCATGGCCTGTGATAGCCAAGTAGGCTGAGGAAGGCGGCGTCGTGAGCCAAGAGGGACAACGCAACTTTGGTGGGGGCTTGGGTGAGAGCAAGGTTCTCAAGGCATAAAAGGGGAAGAGGCCTTTATCTCTCATTCTCCGCTTATGCATCTATGTTATTTGTCTTTTGACATTGAACATGCTTTGTCATGGAGCAAAGTCTCAGAATCGTTGTTCTCCTCATCTAGTGTCTCCGTGGCGGAGATCCCAACTCTCAAATTCTCAGGGAATTTCGAGTGCCCGCTTGGGTGGAGTCGACCCCTGATTTCCATCACAGCTGAGCAAACACAAGCAGATTATTCATTGGCAGAGGCAAATACAGTCATGAGAAGGAGGACGCAAGCCTTTGGAGGAGGAGATTCCTGATTGAGGGCTTATTAGGGGATTCGGCCTATGAGAGTTGGAAAGGGGTCACCCCTTCCCTATTCCCATCATTTTGGTAGAGTTGGAGGCCATCCTGTGCCATTATCTGGCATGCTGGCGATTGGCTGGGGATGCTGGTACCTCAAGGGAGGTCATTTTCGAAGGTCATCCATTTTCGTAAATCCCTCCGTTTTTTCCTCGGGTATTGGGTGGAGAGACCATTCCCAAAGCCAATAATTTTCCAAGGTGGGAGCAAAAATTTCCAAAGAGTTGGTTCATTCACAGAAGAGCAACAACACCAACGGCTTGGAGATTACTAGCCATTGAGGGAGCAAACATTTCACTACATATATTCTGGGAGTATTTCTCATGCTTGCCTAGTAAGCCAAGGTGCCATCATTCTCGATGACCTTTGTATTCATTTTATCTTTCATTACTTAATAAAATGGCTCTGGGTCTATATTAGTGTCCGGTTCATGTGATGCCCTGCCTATAGCCGTAGTTTGTTTATGTGTTTATATTATCGTTTATTTCTATTCGAAATATTACAAAAATTCAAATCTATGTGCAGATCATTATTCAATATTTGAGCGTTTGAGGAAATCTTTAGTTAGATCGTTGACCCGCATTTAAAAAATATGAAAAATCCCATTGTCTCCTAATTTCTCGAAGCTATTTTATGTATCACTTTTTATATGGTCTTTGGGCTTGTGCCTCTCTTAATTTTGCTTTTTATTAATTTTGCAAAATGGTTTTAAATCAATTCATGAGGGCTCTTAATCCGTAGAATAGCACCGTAAATTTGCAAATATAGTTATTTTTTCTTTACTTCACTTGTTTAAGGGTTTTATCTTCTCAGGCATATTTCGGGGTTTTGGGGTCTCTTTGTTTCTAATTTTGCAGGGACAGTCAGTTTTCAAGAATTTTAGATCCGAGCCGCATCTAGGCCTTGGAGGGTAAGATCCGGCCTCAGATTGTTTTAATACAACTGCGTGTTTCGCTTTAAAGATTAAATAATTGCAGTGTTTCTCTTTCAAATTGAATTAAATTCGTTGGGTGTACAGAAATTGTGGGATTATTTATGCACCAAAAGGTGCCTACAATTTTTCATCTCCGTCTCGCTTGCTACCACACTGCCGTGAACCCTTGCCGAGTCAACCTTTCAAATTGCCTCCTAAATCCTTTTCCATCCTTCATCGTATTTTTTCTCCCTTACGTTAGTTTCCCGTCCTATTTCCGGCACTACGCCACGCTCTCCTCGCTCACACTCATCACATATCATCGTTGCTCCTCATTTTTGCTCCTCGCGGGAAACCTCATCAATTCTAAATTCCCGCACATGCATCCCATCTCCTTCCGCATTTTTCACTTGCATCACGCCGGGCCTTCTCATCCCTGCCCCAGACATGCTATTTGTACGTCGTCCATACGCATCCCTCCATCCGAATTCTTTGACCCATACGATACTAACGTTACAAGTTAAATTTTAGATTTTCGCTTTAAATTGACTTTAGTTTTAGTTTTAAATTTTAATTTTCGATTTTGTCGAGTTTGTTTAGTTGGTTTACTTTAATTTTAGATTTGGCTTTAGTCTTTAGGTTTTTTTTTGAAACTTTAAAATATAAATAAATAAAAAATTTCAAAAATTCTTAACTTTTTCATTTTTTTGACTTTTTTAAATTTTCATATTTGTATATATATTTTTTGTTTTTAGTTTCATTAACTTTGATAAGAAAAGTTTAAAATTATAAAAAAGGCCAAAAATTTTAAATGAAATTTTTAACTTTAGAAAATTCTCAAAAAATTTAAAAAATTTTATGGTCAAAAGTGAACTTTAAATTTTTTATCTAAAGTTTAATTTATATTTTCTAAATTGGAATTACTTAGAATATCATTTAAATTCGGAATTATTGGAAATGTCTAGCATTTAAATTCAATGGTTCCTTCATGATAATATTTTTGTTTCGAAATTTAAATGGTTGGTTCTAAGTATTTTCATGCTTAGCTATGGTTGATGATCATTAAACTATCTATAAGTGTGGTTTTAAATTGCTTGAAATTGGTGATTAATTGCTTTAGTCAACTTTGAGAATATCAAGTGATGATAATGCCATATGTTCTTATTGAACATTGTTGATGCGTGATTACGAAGATGTTTAATTAATGTTAATCGCTATTGGTATGACATCTTCCATTGATCAATTGAGCTCTTAATTGAGGAATTGAATATTACTATGGTAGATTGATATTTTCATAGGAAGATAATTGTCCCTTTTAGCAAATAGCTACCTACTAATTAATGCAGATTTTAATTTCATAACTAGGATATTTGACTCACAAGGCACCGATCTTAAAAATTCAAATCTAATTGGATCCGTAAAATCTTCGTTAATCTTAAGTACTTGGTCGTTTGATCGTGTTCCTAAATTGGTTGGTTTCCAACCGTTCTCCCTTCTTCATTTCATTAGGGTCTACCCCCTTAGTCCGTAAGAAGACAAATTAAATAGAGAGATTGGGGATCAAGGTGATGCCTCGATCCGAGCCGTTGTCGCGGGGTCCCTAGACATTCGTGCGACAACAAACCCCATATCATTCATGTCGAATTCTACTTCAATATTCTTCTTGCGCCTCCTTATAAGCCTAGATGATCCTCGTAAGAAACAACCATCGATGACATAGCCATCAGACTTAGTGGCTCATTCTCCATCATTAGATAGTAGAGATTAGGATCTCGCATCACTCCCGACGAATTCCAACTACTACAAGTAGCTATCAATCCGACAATACCATGCTCGTGGGTGCTCCGTTTGGAGCCCATAAAAATGCTTTCTTCAATCTCGCACATGAGTTCTCTTCATGGGTCTCGAAGTTCAAGTTGTTCTCATGTACACTTCCTCTTCTATCACCTCGTTCAAGAATGTTGTCTCGTACATCCATCCGGTGAATCTCCCGATCTATTCCAGTTGCTAGGGATAAGGATGTATCCGATGGAGGCATATCTCGTCTCCACAAGGGCGAAGGTTGGCCCTCATAGTCAATTCCTTCCTTCTGCGTACTCCTTGCCACGAACCCTCGTCTTGTACTTCTCCATGCTACCATCCGGGCACAGCATTCTGAGCTTGTAGATCTATCTTGATCCTACAACCGGACGATCCCTTCGATCTAGGTACAACTTCCCGTAGATCATTCGTCATGATAGAACCGTACTTTCATCATGGCATCCACCCATAATGGTGTTGCACGACTCGAAAACTAGAAGGTTATTCTCACCGAGCTACCAAGGCTTGGTATCTCGTCGTCGTCTACGCCGCCTTTGTCGACCTTGGGAGCCTCCAATGAACTCCTCTCGTGTACCTAAGTGTCCGTTGTAACTCCCTACTAGCTCTACCACCGGTGGTAGGAGGCTCTCTCAATTCCTCCTCCTCTTCCCCGTTGTTCCATCTGGGCCGAGAACTCCGAATCTTCTCCTCCCGAGGAAATGTTGGTACCGGGCTGTACTCCATCCAAAATCGCCCCCTCCGCCCGTCCTCCCCGCTACCCCGTCGCGCAGAGTTGGACGAAAGGGACAGACCAAGGATTGATCTTCAGCCGGGCATCTCACGGCAGATTGCGTGGAAAGCTCACTTCCTCCATGAACTTTGCATCTTCTCATAACAATTTTCCTCCCGCTAGGAATTTAGATTTTGTATGCTTTTGAGGTCTCGCTATATCCTGCCGAGATACCCCTTAGGGGTGCGGGCCTGACCCGCTTACTATGCTTCACATCCGGGATGTGACAAGATAGACTTCCGAATATCCCGAGGTAGCTCACTCAACTTTCTCCCCGTGAAGACTCCTGGGCGCTTTTTTCTTCCCCAATGTTCCGTGAGGGGTTCTATTCCCCGAATATACACCGTTATGTTACATGTGCCTCTAACCATAAGAATCTAGGAAAGTCTTGGGGTCATATAAATATAGCTCTTTTCAAGGTTCAATAGTTCTTCATTTTTCCACTTCGCTACTCCACCGTTGTGGATCGTATGGAGTTTCACTCTCTTTTGATGCCCTCCCTTGTGCGTAAATTCATGAAGTCTCTCGTCCATATATTCTCCACTGCGCACCGAGCTCAATACCTTTATCTTTTTCCTTCTTCTCATGTTCTCCACTAGAGCTTTAAACTCTTGAACCGATAAAAGACCTCATCCTTGGTATCAAGGAAGTGTAGATCCTGTGTTTTTTGGCAATCACCCTTGAGGTGACAAAGTACTCGCCACCGCTATGAGGTCTACCGGGCATTGGGCTGCTAGTCAGTTCCAGGGTCAATCCAAATACACCTTCGCTCGTTTGTCACTCGGGAAAATTTGCCTTACCATACTTCCCTAGTACGCATCCTCTTCCAGATACATCATCATGCTCGCATCGAGGACCCAAACCTGCTGCGCCTTCCGAGCATCCCACGCTCTCATGGGTGCAAGTGTCCCATTCGCCCGTGCCATAATTCATTCGTATATTTTTCGCCATCAAGATTGTTGCCTATTAGTGCCATTGAGACTCGAGCGTAACATGTATTGCTTTGAGCTCCACCTATTCTCTTTTTCATTGGATGATTGATATATACCCTTTCCTTCCAATGAAGTATACATCGCATCCCCTTGTCCGTAGCCGGGACACTAAAATCATATTCATTCCTAACCCGGCACATGCAACACGTTATCGGGTTTCCGATGTTGGTTCCTACCCGTCCGGAACGCCATGGTGCCTCTCCTCGTTGGGAGTGGCATTGCTATGTTTCCCATAGTATATGGAATCTCCATCTCATTTCTCTCGATAGCTCTAAAATATTCTCACTTCAGTCATGTGAGCTAAAAGCCCCGCTATCAATGTACCAAACACTTAGCGTACATCGAACTTGGACAAGCATGTGAAGTCTTCTTCCAACTGAAGATAATTCAAAGACATCTAAATTACGGTCTCTGTTTTTATTTTTCCTTCGATTTTTGACTCGCTTTGTCGCCCGTAAAAATTGCGCCACACCGTATAATCGCCTACGCTAAAGCCGCTACGCTCGCTCCCTCTAGCACTAGCAAATTCTCGATCCGTAAATATTTCTCATCGACTCACTCAGAGAAAGATTTTCCCACAAAAATTTTCCTCCTAGACTCGACTATGCAATTCCTTAGGGGATTCGATTTACTCACGATGCAAAAGATCTTTGATCTCCCTCTTTGTTTAGCACCGGCTCTTCTAGATATGTTTTCTTTGCTTCCGATACCATGTGAAATTTTCACTCACCAGAGAATCAATACAAATAACTAATTAGATTTCTTCTATCCGTAATTTAACTAAAGAAATTATTTATCGTAAAGGCGTAAATATCGAAATGAAATACACTACGCTTCGCAATTGCACCAAGTGAGAGTAAATGCAAGGAAAAATACTAGCACAAGTACAATCACAATGACAATTATTTTTGGACAATCGTCCTCTAAAAACCCAATGTGGGAAACGCGTAAGAGAATTTCTTTATTATTCTTCAAAGAAAATCTCTTGTACAAAATATAAATCAAATAATAGAAGAGGAATATTTGTGATAAGTTTACAACAATTTTCTCACATGCTCCATGCTGAAATTCGACCTCGGGAGAGGCCCTACAGCTTCTCTACGTCTCACTACGTCAACCTTTGTGCAATGATCGCAGTCCCGCCGTCGCTGCAGCCTTGGCGCCGTCCCCCGCCACCGCGCGCGCCCGCGTTGTCCCCTCCTATGCATTGCTTCTCCGGCCTCCGATCATGCACTCGGGCCTCTGCCGATGCCCTCTCTTCAACTCCGCAACTTCTCCTCCGACTCGATTTTCTTGCCGAACTTCAACCAAAGGAGAAAAATCGATCTTCTTGAGTAACCGAGTATCCGCCCTGTATTTTTCCAAATGCCCATCAAGTCCTTATAATTTTCTCATCGAGACTTCTAATAACCGAGATTAAATTGCTAATCAATGACTAAGATTATCTTCACTTGATTCGTCTTTTTCTAGAAGATTCACACCCCGTTTTATTAATACCCTTTAATACTTTAAGTCCCTAAGTTTAAACTTAGCTCCCATTAAAAATCATTAATTATTTTAATAAACACAATCCGGGTGGAATTTCCCAAAACACATTCTAGGTTCTTTGGAATAATTTCGTGTCTAGCCTCCCCGGCAAATTTCGGGGCTCTCGCAGCGCATCCGATGCTACCAAAATTCAACATTTTCGATGTTTGCGCATTATCCCGATGGGGGAGGAGTATGAAACTCTAGTGTGCAAGAGATCCAAAAGGATTTATGGGAGGAGTAGCAGGAAATCTAGATCTAGCCATGGAAGGTTTGATCAATAGATTAGATCCGCCGTTGTGTATATTCTTCACATGGACTGTTGTCTTTGCTATAGGAGCCCAAGAGTATCTATAATGGGTGAGGAAATAATGTGATATGAGAGGTTCACGAGTTTAGTGTGTCGGGCGAAGCGCAATGTGATACTCAAGAGATAGTTGCACAGCCTGGGTGGCATTATCGTATACTTGAGAGACAATTGCAGAGCCAAAACTAGTCACAGCTACATACTTGAGAAATTGTTGCAGCCAGTAGGCGTTGTACTCAAATACTCAAAAGATAGTTGCAAAACTAGTTGGTGTTGAAACCAAAGATTGTGAATTGGCCGCTTATAGTTAGCAGTAATGGGCCTAAAATTTATAGAAAAATTTACGCTTATTTTTGGTGGGAGATCGAGACCAGGGAGTCTAGCCGTAGGAACAACCCTCCGGAAGGTTGATCTTCGTGGTTTTGAGCAGATTAGTACACACGGGAGTAGTGATCCAAGGATATCGATGGGCAAATGATCCGGTGGATATCGGTGGCCACCTTCCTATTTCATTTGGACCCGCATCTATCAATTCTTATAGCCTTTTCACATTCAACACAATTTTTAATATTTTTATGTGTTTTCGTATCCCGCTCCCCCGAGAGCCGTTTTGGGGCCTTAATGATCCGAATGATATTGCCGCCACCCACCTATTCCATTTGAACCCCCACCATCGGCTCTTTTCATTTTCTGCTGCAAGACAACTTACTATATTTATCAATTTTTTGGGTCCCTAACTTCCTAGAGCCATTTTGAGGCCCTAAACGATTTTCTTTTGGGAAAAAAAACTCGGAAACAACATGGGTCCATGGACGGATGTTGCTCACAACGAAAGTTGTACTCCTGATAAATCTTCCTAACAAGGCGTTGATACGTCAAACGAAAAAAATCGTATGCCGAAGTTACGTCCCGGAAGTTGAAACACCAATTTACCCAAACGAGGCCCATAGTTTTGGCACTTTACTCCTAGGGTTAGGTTTTTGGACGTTTAGAGTTCTCCATTGTTTCTCAATAATAAATAGCCCTCGAGCCTTATTGTAACACACCCGTAGGCCTCAGCCTCGCCACATCTCTTCTCGCAGATACACTACCAACACCCTAGCTATTTTTATTTCCATTATGTCTCCGTAAGCATACTCGCCTATTCTTTTATTAATAAAATGAAGCATTATTTCTCGCCGCATCTCTATGCTTATGGTTATATGTGTATTCTCATATGCTCCTACATACAAATCCGGATCGCGGTATCGTAGCCGGGACCGCTTCTGAGTCTTTCTCTGCTTTTATTTGCATGTCCCCAACGCGGTCGTGTATAAGGAGTTAGGGCTCAATCTCGGGTTGAACCCTTGCAAGATCAAATTTCGCAAACCCCGACGATCTCCCATGGTGGAAGAAAAAGAAAGAAAATGGAGCAAAAGAGATCCTATCAAAATATTGCTTGAGGAGGCCCTCGAGAAACAAAGAAACGCGATGATGGATAACTTTGCTCAAATCCTACAACGACCGCCCACCTATGGCGCATTTGCATCCAATGTGCCCACTGAGGCACCACTTCTTCAAGGGTATAGGTAAACTTTGACATTCGTATTTGAAGGCCAAATAGATGCAAATGCCATAGACAGATGGCTAAATTTGTTGAAGGGTATTTCTCGGTCCATGATTTTCCGACCGAGAAAATATTTTGCACTCCTCAAAGCCGCCCTCTCCCCATGTCAAAGACTAGTGAAACCCACTGGGTGAGCAAGAGGACGAAGGGGAATCTCTGTTTTCGGCGACATCCACTTGGAATTGCCTAAGAGACGACATCAAGAAACAATATTACCTCGTGGGGAGCTATGACGACAAATACATCCAATGGAATGCTTATGGCAGTAAAGGGATTCAGATGTACCAACTGATGAATTTTATTCATGCCCATACATATGTTGGTATTAAAGATCTGAAGACATTTGTCGTCACAATCGTAGTCACCGCACAAACACATTCAAGAAGAAATGGAGTTCCTCGACATTACATCACTTAGCACGACATATCGGTATAGCGCCAAGATCGTTTAAGAAGCAGACTTGATCCGCGAATCCGAAGCCGGGGAAAGGTGCCCCCGAACCACAGAACAAGGGGGAAAGGCCAAAGGGTGACTCATAACAACACTACAAATCCAAAGAAGGACACGGGGAAGTGAATTTCATAAATGTGCCCACTCATAGTGTCAAACGAGTGCCAGTTAAATAGCTTGTTGGTGGTTTTAACTCAAAGGCACCAATCGCATGCATTTTCTCATCTCCTGAAATGTAAACTGCATACAAAGGCAACGACAAAGGGAAGAAAAATCATTGAGGATGATCCTGCCATTATTTCCACCACCAAGATCCAGAGGGAGGATCCCGATAGAGGAGTAGGGAGCGCCTCTTCCATTCGTTAGGATGTGTGGGTGAAGGGTTCTTTCACAAAGAATTCATCGTCGATAGCGGAAGCCAAAAGAACCTCATTTCAACAGGTCGTGGAGCGACTTCGGGCCTACCAACCATAGCACACTGCGGTACTCATATACCACTCTGTGAGTGGCTTCACCCGTGGAGAGATATTCGCATCCGCCAACAAGGCTACCTTCCGTACAAGATCAAGCCATTCACAGATGAGGTATTATATGATGTTGCTCCTCTTGATGTAGCTAATGGCTATTGGGCCAACCATGCTTCGTGGAGGCGACATGCTGCGTATGAGTCTGTGTCTTCGTGCTACTATTATTACTTTGGGAAATAATTTGTGCCAGATACTCGCAGGTAGTACCGCCTCCTCCTGTTTGCAGCCCCCCCCCCCCCTGACTACTACAAACAACGCAGTAAGATTGTTTCCCAAACCAGAAATATTTTTCTCTACAACTCATTGTCAGGGAAAGAAGAATACCGGCGTCACAACCTCGAAACAGGCTCCCTGCACGGCCGCAACAGATGAACAAATTCATGGAGGAATACGAGGACATTTTCTCCTCACTCACGTAGGTTCTCCATACTGTCAGACAAGCACTCCATTGATTCCACCCCAACGCACCGCCGCCCTCGATGCTGCTATACCTCTGTAACCATGCGCATAAGCGTAATCCACACATGTACTATCTCGAGGCTACAACAAACCAAATTTACTAAATATATCCAACATGTCCGCCCTGTGTCCATGACATATTCAACAAATCTAATACCTGGCCACCGAATTTTCCTCATCTCATAGAGGTGATCTCAACGCAATGGGGGCCATTGCTTCCTCAAGAGGGAGGAATGATCCTGTGTGGATATCTAAGGGCTGCAAAATGATCTAGGTGGATATCTAAGGGCCACCCACCTATTCCATTTGGACCCGCACCATCAATTCTGCAACTTTTCACATTCAAGACAACTTACTATTTTGAAGTGTGTTTTCTGTCCTCACTTCTCCTGGAAATGCTTTTGGGGGCTCCAATGATCCAAGCTGTGATGCTTGGTGGCCACCCACCTATTCCATTTGAACCCCCGCCATCAATTCTTTCATTTTTCAAGTTACAAGACAATTTACTATATTTAGTAGTTTTTCGAGTCCTTAAACTTCCTGAGTCGCTTTGAGGCCCTAAACGACGTTTTTGGGATAACTAAGAGCAACATGAGCCCATGGACGGGTGGATGCTCACACCGAAAGCTACCCTGACAGATCTTTCTAACGAGGTATGATACGCGTGGAAACGAAGATCGATGTTGAAGTTACGCCCTTGGGAAGTTGAAACACCAATTTACCCAAACGGCCCATAGTTTGATGCTTCATATCTCCTACGGTTAGGTTTGGACGTTTAGAGTTCTCCATTGTTTCTCAATAATAAAATAGGCCCTCAGCCCACAACACATTTCAAAGGTCCTAGGCCGCCACATTCCCTCTCGCAGATACCAAGTAAGACCCTGCAGAAGCTATTTTTATTTCCATTATGTCTATAAGCATATTTCGCCTTCATTCTTTTATTAATAAAATGAAGCATTATTTCCGCTCGTATCTCTCGTGCTTTTATGGTTATATGTGTGTATTTTGTTGCGTTCCCGCATAAATCTGGATCAAGCAAAGGATGGTTTCAAAGACGAAGGCGTCAACAATGTGAGATCAAAGTATACATAGTAGCATGGTGCAATTGTCTCAAGGGACGCGCGCAGCTGTGGTGGCGTAGTCAAATACTCAAGAGACAATTGCAGCCGTAGGCGTAAGCGATACTCAAGAGACGCTTGTAGATTCATATGTGACACATGCAATGTGAATTGGTCAACAGGCGCAAGGTGCCTCAATTCCTACCCAAAGAGATTTCCAATTAATTTTGGCGGAGACTAGAAATATAGGGACTTAAGCTTCGCAGGGAACAACTCTATGGAAGCTTGATCTTCGTGTTTGAGCATCAAGACACATAGGTGAAATAATGGCTTCAGCATTGCAGGCATCAACAATGTAAGATCAAACTATGCGCATTAGCATGGGGGGTGCGTGATCGCCTTGTAGGTTCTTCGCGCTTATTTGGGGCAAGGGTGGGAGTCGCATCGCTGAAGGTGTGAAGGAAGGAGGTTTCACATATGTCGTATACTGAAGAATTGAGATTTTAGGGTGTTGGGGTAGCATCGGATGCTCTAGCTCCCAACCAGGTGGAGGGACTTGAGTACATAAGAACTCCGAAAACCTTAAAAAAGTTTTGGGAAATTCATCCTATTTAAGAGATATTTAATTAATTAATCTTTTTAATTGCTGACCCTAAGTCCAACTTAGTGTAACATCCCAAACGGGAAATAGACAAGAATATAAAGCAACATAAACAAAACTTACAACAACAGAAGCATGCACAAACACCGCAAATAAACCAGAATACCTTTCGAGCCGTTTTATTCTATTTTTCGAAATGAGGAATAAGTACAAAGAGTGCTCAAAATGATAGCACCTTGGTCAACTCTAGGCAAAATAAAATGATCTCTCCTCCTCTATCGAAACTTTGCTCATCTCCTCTCTCCAGATCGCTCCTCCTCTACGCGCTCCGCCGGGAAATGTTGTTGCCGGGGCCGAAAAGGGACCGCAAGATGGGGTTGCTTTGCTGTTTAGAAAATTCTCGAACTCGAACACCGCCTCTCCTCCAATAACCCGTAATAACTCACTTAAGGAATTCCGTAGTTGACTGAAATTCACCCTCTTGGGATGACTACGTACCGCCGGGTACGCTAGCCTCCGTGGATGAAACCGTTGAAACAAGGGCCTCCAACTATCCAAGGAACTCTCGCTATGGAATATTAACCAAAATTAATCAAAATTGTAGAGACCTTGTGTTTTAATTTCATAAATTTTACAATTTCCCAATTTCGTAGAATTTCGTAGTTTTGCTAGAGAGAGAGACTTAGCTAAATCAACTACCGTGGAATCACCTACAATTATCGTACCGTTTAATGAATACATTCTAAGACATCCTTTCAAAGATGAATGAATCAAAACATGTATAAATATAAGTCAACAATAATACGATTTGATGCAAGAAAGCAAGAATGAAATTTCAATTTTTGCATAAGGAACTATTAATCGAAACATGGAAACACTGAGTATCGCCGATGATTTTAATGGTGGTTCTCCTCCGTGATGTCAGGGACAATAACAACAATCGAAACAATCAAGTCCTCCCAACCAATCCTAGAACAATCCCACCCGCAGGATGTCTCCTCCGCCCCGTGCCCGTATTTCCAAGAAAAATCGTAGACTCCCCCCGCACAAATCTTTCTTATCATCATCTCCCTTGGTAATCCCTTCAAGTGCAAACAAAAAGATCCCTTCCTCCTTTGAATCAATTTCCTTATATATTTCTATCGCCATACATCCTATCCCACCGGCTTCTTTTTCATTAAGATAAGATCTTTTTTTTTTAAAGGAAGGTACGAATATCATTTAAGGAGATGTCGTGGGTATTAAAGAGGAGGTGATCTGTATGGCTATCGAATTTGTTGGAATATACGGGCCGAATTTAGAGTACCTTTATGGATTGCGTTGGAATATTTAACATAACTATATATATATATATATATATATATATTTTAATTAATTCAAATTTTATTTTCTTTTCATTAATCCTTTTTATATACTTCATACTAAATTAATATGAATTTAACCGAAACCTTACTATTAATTTCTAACTCGTAATCTTTGATATTAGTAGTTGGTGTGTACTAAGGTAATGTGTGCGAGATAAGTGTGGTGTAGCTATCAAATGTTCAGGTCGTACACATGCTAATATCATTGTGTATAACTCGGGAACGGATTGTTACATACTCTCCTTTCAAAAAACTTCGTCCCGAAATTCAGGGTTTCATATACTCATATCAATATTGTGTTTTTAGGGATTAGGGTGATTGTAGAATGCTTGTAATTTTAAGATTTGAATTTTTGTTTGAATAAGTATGCATCGGTAATTTAATTGTTACTTCTCATCTCATTCGAATCTCCAAACTATTCTAAAATCATCCTATCCTTCCTAATCTCTTCCACTCCCATCCTACCGTCCTCTTACGTAGAATATGCCATGGCACGTTGTTACCGATCCATTCATAGACTCCATGATGCTAGTGTCAATTACGTCAACTCGACATGCTTGTAGGCATCCAAGAACATCATCACACGCTTCAGGGAGCGTGACTCGCATGATTCTCCCATGAATCCGTGTATTGGAGGACAACTGCAAGGCCACCCCTCCACCCTCCGCAGGGACTAGGGCCAACACCTATCGTGATCTCGCCGAGTCTCAACTCGGCTCTTGGAAATTTGTCATCACGTAGATTGATTCAGAGATCCTCGTTTTTCCGCATGATAATCACCGGGTACATAATCCGCAATGTAAACACTCGTACACATATTACAAAAGATATGCATCTATATTGTTCATAACCAATTGTTACCCATATAACAATCTCTACATATTCAAAATACTTTGATATTTATGATATCGATCCTAGAACTTATATATATAAAAAGAAAATTTATTCACATAGGTATCAATATATCCAATAAAATTTCTATTTCGGTATATTGCTTTTGTTTAGTTCATACATGTTCTATTTATGATGCATTGCTTAACCATTTTCAATCTATATACCAATATGTGCTCAAAGAAAAGTAAAAACTCATTTTTATGTAGTATTTCAAAATTTCAAGTATCAAAATTTGAGTATCATATATACATATAAAGTTTCCAATTCTCAAAAATTTAGCATGTTTGAGGTACCGCGTGGGTGTCTCAACATCCTCCTGGGTCACCGATCCAGACTATACTTGTCCCACCGGACTTTAACTTGGTCTATCCGACAATTTCGAGTCGTCGAACCCTACGTTCCGGTAATACGTAATGGTTTGGACCGTTAAGGTTCCCCGTCCGATACCTACGTCTCCTTCCATTGAAGGTCATGAGATTTATCAAGAATATAGTGTCGTAAGGCAGATACATGAAATATATTATGAATTTTGAAAGTGTGTGGGGTGGCGTGCAAGACGATAAGCGACGGTGTCCAACTTTTTCCAAGACTTCAAACGGTCCTATAAACCGGGGGGGATAATTTTGTCTCCCTCCCAACCGAATGGTGCTCTTATTTGTCCGATGCGAATGAAAACCCGATCTCCTACCACATAGTTTCTATCTATCCTATGAGTGTCCGCATAACTTTTCTCGTCTATCCCGAGCCTCTTTAACCGTTGTCTAATCGGGGCTTTACTCCGATTTCATCTCTTGATCAAGTCCGGTCCGACGATTATTCGATCTTCTAACCTCGGTCTCAACTCAATGGCATTCTTGCCAGCCTCCGTATAATGCTTCAAAATGGCGCATCCCGATTGAGCCGTGATAGCTATCGTTGTAAGCAAATTCTACCAAGGGTAAGTACTTTTCCCAAATAAGATCTATTGGTCCATAACATACATCCTTAGCATATCCTCGAGTACTTGATTTACTCCTTCGGGTTCGTCCATTGTCTCGTGATGATAGGCAATACTCAAATTTAACTCAGTTCTTCGCCGACTGCATACACCTAACCTTGATGTGAACCGAGGATCTCTGCTTGATATGATTTTCTTTAGGTACTTCCATGAAATCTCGATAATTTCATTTATGAATACTGCTACGCGCCTACTTCATAAGTATCTCTTACCGGGATGAAATGGGCACTTTTGGTTAATCTATCCACCGCAACTAAAATAACGGCATTATGCTTTTGTTGCGTAATTGTGTTGCAGCCCAACGATAAAATCCATAGAAATTATCTCCCATTTAGTCATAGGGATGTCATGAGGTTGTAAGAGACCCGTTGAGTGACAAGGATCGCCTTACCCACCGACATTCAAGACACCTAGCGACAAATTGGACAATGTCATTTTTCATGCCCTCGACCGTAAGAAGAGTTTCTTAGTGTCGCATACATCTTTTACCCCAGGATGCACAATATACCGCTTCTGGTGCTTTTCCTCTAAGATGGTGTTTAGAGATCTCCACTATCCGGGTATATATCCTTCCGTGAAATCGTAGAATTTCGTCTTCTTCCAAATCATACCCTTCGAACTTAGGCCCTTCGAATGGTTGCTTTCGAGCCCCGACCTTATCTTTAAGTACCAACTATCTCTTACAAGATGTTCAAGTAATTTGATCCCCTCAAACCACCCTTGATAGGTACGAGGGAGAATATTCGGGGTCTTCTACTTAAGGCATCTCTGCTACCACATTCTCCTTCCCTTTTATATATGAAATTACAACGAAATATTTCGTTTAGGAGTTCACTCCATCGTTTGATGTCTGTATTCAAGTTCTTTGGTGAATAAATATTGCAAACTTTTTGGTGGTCACTTTTAAGCACAAAGCTTTCCCACCAAGTAATGTCTCCACATCTTTAAAGCTAAGACCACCACAAGCACCCAAAATCATGCGTAGCGTAAAGTTCTTCATGGGTTTTTAATTTTCTCGAAGCATATGCTATTACGCCTCCTTCCTCGCATTAAACCGCACCTAACCCTTGCTTAGATGCGTCAAAGAAGCAAAGTAAAATCTTTATCCATATCCGGTACTCGCAAAATCGGTGCACTAGTCAATAATCGTTTAAGTTCAAAAGCTTTATCACACTCCTCACCATTCATACTTAACGCCTTGCGATTGAGGTTTGTGATCGGCTTTGCAATTTTGAAAATCCTCCACAAACCTTCGGTAGTAACCTCTAAACCCAGGTTACTCCTTAATTGTATTTACCTTTTCGTGATCTACAAAGATTCCTTCGCCTAATATGATATGACCTAAGTAATGGATTTCCTTTCCGAAAGAAAGCGCATTTGGATAATTTTCCATATAACTTGTGCTCCCCGAGACAAGATAACACTATCTCAAGGTGCTCTTCATGTTCTTTCTCATTCTTGGAGTAAATGAGAATATCGTCCAAGAAACCTTGTACAAAATTTGTCGAGATATTTGCGTAGAATGCTATTCATAAGGTTCATGAAGACCGCAGTGCATTGGTCAACCCAAATGGCACCACAATGAATTCATAATGCCCGAAACGAGTTCGAAATGCGCCTTAGAAACATCACTTTCATAATCCCGAGTTGATGATAACCTAATTAAAAATCGATCTTTGAAAATACCGTAGCTCCTTCATTTGATCTAGTGGTCAATAATCGGCGAGGCATTGGATACCGTATTATTTACCGTGGGTTTGGTTTCAAATTCCCGATAGTCCACACACAACCGTAATGAACCATCTTTCTTCACAAGATTATGTGAGCACCCCCATGGTGAAACACCGAGTCGAATGTGCCCTGGCATCTTAACGCTCTTTCTACCGTATTTGCAATTCTTGAAGTTCTCGCGCTCATTCGGTAAGGAGTTTTAGATATAGGTTCCGTACCAGTTTCAATTCAATGGTGAGGTCTAGCTCTCTCTCGAGGAGGCAATCCAGGTAGTTCCTTTGGAAAAACATCCGGGAAATTCCGATAGAATCGGATACCGATCTAAGGGAGGCCCTTTTCTCGCGCTTACCATTTGAACTAGTATACACCTAACAACCTTCTCAAGCACCCTACTCATAGGCCGAGATGAAACCAAGGATACTTTTTCTAATACCTTGAATTTGGATTGTCTCTCCCACATCGTTTAAGCAAAGTATTGTTTTCCCTGAACAATCTACCCATACTCGATGAGACTCTAACCAATCCATTCCTATCACTGTGTCGTAAGTTCCTAGGGCCGTGACATAGACTTTTAGTTTGGTCAAACCCACCCTAGATCAACTTTGCAATCCTCCACACTTAATTCTACTTATTGATCACAACTTTGTCAACGACCCCATAGCAATACACCCCCATTTTTTCAAATGGGACTTATCATGTTCGAGGCTCGTGTCATCCATATTTCATTGCCGATCGACAGTTTTTATAATGATGTAAACCCATTCCGCATTTTATGATGTAAATGATCTAAGTAAGACCGTCCATGTATGTAACAACCTAGGTAAGCCTAGTATGTTGTTGATGACTTCCATCCTAGGAGGTTTTTTGTCTCACCGATTCACGAAAGTGATCGGCAGAGTTTTTCCCTCCAGCCTCACCCCAAAGCTAGGGTGGAATTTGTCATCAGCATGCTAAGTGAGTCCTAGTGTTTTTTATTGAGTCCTTGTAAAAGTAGCTTGAGCTACTTGGTCTACTAGATCATATTTTGAGTCGCATAATTGGGTATTTATTTGAGGGTCTATACAAATGGGTTTTCCCCCTTCATGTATGTAAATGTATTATCTCATGTAAAAGAGGGTTGGAAAAATAATTATAATCCCCTCTTAGTCAATTAATTAAATTTTCTGGTCAATTAATTAATAAAATCATAAACCAGAAATTTAATTAATTTAGGGTCCTAAGTTAGGATTAAATCTTTAAAGGAAAAATTTGTGGGTCCTTGAAAAATGATTTTGAAAGCCCCAAGCCAAGGGAATATTGAGAATTTTAAGAAATTTTGGACCCTTGGGCCTTGGTGGTTAAGTCAAAGTCAAAATTTTGGGGTAATTAACTCAAAAATAATATTTTTGAGTTAATTAAAATTGAATTAAATGATAAATTCGTTTTTTCCCAAAATTTTAATTTCAACGCTCCGGATTAAAAGATAATTAAATCTTTTGGACGGTTGAGATTATTTTGACGAGGATCATCCAAACTAGTCGTTAGAGATCTTGTCCTATAAATTTAGAGGTCTTTCTCATTCTTGAATCATCCAATCTCAGGATCGTGCACTTGCTCTTAGAAGCTCTTGTAAACTTTTGAGGAATAAAGCATAAAGACTTTGGGGTTACAAATCTGGATGTTCCTTCTCATATCTATGTGGTGAATTGTCTCTAAACTCTGCTACTTTGTTTCTTGTATTTTATGGTTGATGGCCTTCATGGATTAATCTGCATATAGGTATCTTATGCAGTTTTCTGGGTTTATAAAATAACATTCTGATTTTTCTGCAAAGGTCTCATGTTGTTTTCTTAAATCTCTATCGATCTAAAATTCGGATCTAAGTGTGCAGGGAAATTTTTCTTAAGATTGGGCGTTTGGGGAAGTCTTCGGTTGGACCAGCCAACTTCCAATAAACATAAATCTGATAAGCTCTTTATTTGTTAAATTTCCAGGTCTATCTTACGATATTTGTGATTTTGCAGGGTTTCAAAGGCTTGTGCCTCTCCCAAAAAATTTTAAATTTCTGAAAATTGTGCTAAAACGGATTCAGATCTGATCATGAGGGTTTTAAATTTGTAAACTAGTTTGTATATTTGTAAATTTTTCAAGTCTGTAAGGGTTTATTCGTTTCTTGGTGTGTGTATCTTCATATCTAACTGATTGTTGCAGGTTACAGGTTCAATCGGAATTTTTTTTTAGATCTAAGGCAGATCTAGCCTCCAAAGGCCAGATCTGGCCCTAAATCGCCATCGTGGGAAAATCCGACATATTTAATTTGAAGAGCACCGAAACTGAGGTTGGTGGAGAATTTTTTTTTAAATTTAAAGGGAAATTTTTTGATTTGATTGAGTTATTCACTACATATCTCTCGTCTCTCGCCTAGCCGCATTTGTTAATTCCCCGGCTTTATCGTTTCCACTTGTTTCATGTCCACCGCCGCTAATTAACAGCCTCTACTTTCGTCCACTTATCCACCAACAAAACCTTTCTTCCACCGCCACCATTCCTTTAAAGCATTGATTTGTCGCCTGATCCGAGCTTACCTCCTATCCTGCACCGTCCAGCCTTCTTCACGCCATCTCTCGCTCAATCGACTCCTCAAACCTTCACGCGTGCGCATATCCATCTCCTTGCCGTCTGCGTCATCGTTCATCTGCAAATCCGCAAGCAAAAACACAAAAAAATCGCATCCTCAAACCCGCCGAGCTGTCTCTGCATTTCAAAGTTTTCCCTTACACTGTCCAGCTCCGTCGATTTCGACCTGCAACCACGAACAATACAGCAAGAACACATATAAACTTTGAAACCCGCGTTTATTTTTTGGTTCATTTAGTGCATGGTTCGATTTA
The DNA here is from genome assembly GCA_034641835.2 of Pinus albicaulis. NCBI lineage: Eukaryota > Viridiplantae > Streptophyta > Pinopsida > Pinales > Pinaceae > Pinus > Pinus albicaulis. The sequence continues at coordinate 445,614 of JAXQQM020066846.1, read as the reverse complement.
GTTTAGATTTCATTGTGAATAATGTAAATTAGTATTAGGTTGTAGAATTCGATAGTTTCATTTCATTCGATTTGTTCAAGTTTAGCGTAGGTTTTAGATTTAGCCTTTTTAAATTCTAATTTTTTATTTTAATTTAGTTTTATTCTAATTTGTTTAGTTTTATTTCATTTTTAGATTTAACTTAGTTTTAATTTAGTTTAACTTTATAGTTTAATTTTAGTTTGTTTTAGTGTTAGTTTTAGAATTAAATTTTAACTTTAGTTTTATTTGGAGTTTAGATTTAGATTTTTTATTTGTTTTAGATTTATAAAATAAAAAATAATAAAAAATATAAAAATATAAAAATCTTTAAAAAAAATATATAGAAAATACAAAAATATAAAAAAATTTCAAATTTTCCATAGTCAAATGTGCTAAAATTTTTCTATCTAAAGTTTTGACTATAGAAATATTTTCTGGATCGAAGTTAATTGAAGCATCATAAATCTGGAAATCTTTCAAACATCTGGCATTTTCATGTTATTGTTATTCATGGTTGTGGTGTTTTTTCAATTGAATATCATTGATCAATCGTGTTTTAATAAGCAGCAGTTAATTGTCGCCTACTTGTTTACAATTTGCATAACGATATTTTGTTTAACTCCATAAGGCACTGGTCTTAAACGTGAAATCTAATTTAGATCTGTGGAATCTCGTTCATTTTATCAAGTATTTGATGTTTTAGCTGTGTCTCCTGGATTCTTCATCCTCATTTCTAATAGGGTCTACCTCCCTTAGTTTGCAAGGAGACGGCTTAAATAGAGAGATTGGGGATAAAGGTGACAACCCCCGATCTGAGCCGTTGTCGCGGTGCCTTGACAATCTGTACATGACAACACTATAGGTACTTTTGACAACAGATCAGGTAAAACCCAGATGTCAATTCCGTATCCACGTTGTTTCCCTGAGAGAACTCCAGCTCGGGAGCCTCCAGTTCGAGCCACGCCACAGGGATGTTTGAAGTTTTTAAAGAAGTATCAGTCTTCTCTTCATCGAAGAAATGCCTTTGCTCGGTTTCACGGGATGTTATCGACAAACCCTGATCTGCATTGATAGCTTGTATTTCTTTTCTTTCCTCGTTTTGAAGTTTGGCCTTCCGCTGCTTGTGAGGAAAAATGCCTGCGATAAGCGATCTGTGCACGTTTGCGAGGGAAAATTTTCAACATTGAGGCAACGTCAACGGTATCACTCACGTCGAACAGTGCACCTGTCGACAAATTTGAAAAACAAAAAACATCGTTTTCGTCGGTTTGTTGAGAAGTAGGAGGAGACTGATAGTTTTATTTCTCGCAGGCTGCTTTGGAAGCCGCCTTCGAATAATCAAAATTTCGGTCGCGCAGGCGCCGTTTTGAATGACTTCTTCTTTAGAGATTCAAATTTAGAGGTAAAAATGCGGTCATGAGGGTGCCGAGAGGTGATGAACACCTCCAGTCGGTTTGCGGTATATTTAATTGTGGAATAGCTCAGTTCGTTAGTGCGTGTGGCTGTTAACCATAAGGTCGGAGGTTCAAGCCCTCCTCCTAGCGTTTCAGTAAATTTATGAAATCTCATTGAGCTCCAAAACCTCAAAAGGACATCCTCCAAGAAGAACTCGTCTATCTGTTCAAAATATCCAAGAAGGCATCGACTGCTGGATCGACTATTGGCTATCGGGGATGTTTCTCATAAGTAAGAGAACTTGTGTATCAACCACTGTTGCAAGAGCTTATTATGCATCCTCTTCGTAGTAAAGGCATTGAACAACAGGTATATTAGTTAGAATATAATCGAACACATCTTACACATTTCCTTATTGTTTTCAATAACATTCTTCAGTTGAGGGAACTGCACACTAGACTGATTTACATTTGTTGTCAAAATGGATTATACTAGAATTCTCAAGTATTTAAAGATCCTTGAGTTATCTTCAATCCATTTTGAATACAGAATTCTGTTATATTTACATGAATGCTAGTGTCACTGCAGGTGGGAACTGATGGCTATAAACTATTGCCTGTCCCTTCAGCCTCCACTTCTAAAGATGAGTCAAGAGTTTGTAAGCGTTCTACAAGTAGCATTTCAAATTACGGAGGAAGATGAAAATCCTTTAGCCAGGAAATTTATTAATCCAAATTTGGTTGTGAAACTGACCAAGCTTCGAATTGTGTGTATTGAGCTTCTATGCACAGTCATGGCCCTGGTTGATTTTCAAACTCCAAATCATACAGAGATGCAAGATCGGATAATTTCAATACTCTTCAAGTCTCTCACCTGTGGAAATCCTGAAATTGTGACTGTTGCAAAGGACAGTCTTCGACAGGTCATCTTAATACTTTTTTGTCATTATCTATATGCTTTTTATTAGGGTTGCTGGCAATGTGTAAGAGAAAAGTAAATATGCCTATTAAGTGAAAAGTAAATATGAGTATTGTATCAAAGACGAAATTTCTCTGTATATTTGTATATTAAGGTTGAATTGCTTTTGTCCTGTACAAGTTATGCAACAACAGAAACTGCCAAAAGAGCTCTTTGTTTGTAATGTTACACAATATTTTCTGAAACCAGTCAATACTGGAAACCTCAACATACCTCTTCTACTAGGTTTATCTCGATTACTTGAGCTTCTATCTCATTCTTTCAACAATAATTTCGGTGAAAGACTCCGTTAGGTGCTCTAGAAAAAAAAGGTTTGATAAGAGACAAAATCCTGGAATGCTGGTGAGGAACCAGTGATTGTTGCAGGTTAGTTATTGTATAAAAAGTATTTGTTTATGCAGTTTATGATCTGTAATAACGTTTGTCCTCTTTAAATTTGGAACAACCAGAGGCTGGTTTACACAAGCAGCTTTAAATTTGGAAAAACCAGAGACTGTTTACACAAGCAGCAACTTATAAATGAATTTTTTTAATGGGCCTATAAGGTCGTAAGAGGGTTTGAAACACCCTCTGATACCAAATGTAGAGACCTTGTGTTTTAATTTCCTAAATTTTACACTTAATTTCAGAGAATTTCAGAGTTTTGCTGGAGAGAGAGACTTAGCTAAATCAACTAACAGGGAATCACTGCTACAATTATCAGCTTGTTAATGAATACATTCTAAGACATCCTTTCAGCATGAATGAATCTAAACATGTATAAATATAAGTCAGCAGTAATACGATTTGATGCAGAGCAGTAATGAAATTTCAATTTATGCATAAGGAACTAATCTAAACATGGGAAAATACCTGGAGTATAGCTGATGATTTTAATGGTGGTTCTCCTCCTGTGATGCTGTGGACAGTTGAACAGTTCACCGAAACAATCAAGTCCTCCCAGCCAATCCGGGAACAATCCCAGACCCAGAGGATGTCTCCTCTGCCCCCGTGCCCAGATTTCCAAGAAGAATAGAGACTCCCCCTTAGTACAAACCCTTTCTTATCATCATCTCACTTGGTAATCGCTTCAAGTTCAGAAAAAAAAAAGACCCCTCCCTCCTTCGAATCAATTTCCTATATAAATTTCTCCACCGCCATACATCCTATCCCACCGCCATACATCTTATCCCACCGCCTCTTTTCCATTAAGATAAGATCTTTTTTTTAGGAAGGTACGAATGTTATTTAAGGAGATGTCAGTGGTATTAAAGAGGAGGTGATCTTATGGCTATCCATTTGTTGGAATATACGACTGAATTTAGAGTACCTTTATGATTTAAGGGTTATGTTGGAATATTTAACTTAACTATATATATATATTTTAATTAATTCAAATTTTATTTTCTTTTCATTAATCCCTTTTATATGCTTTATACTAAATTAATATGAATTTTAATCTGAAACCTTAATATTAATTTCTAACTCAGGTAATCTTGATATTAGTAGTTAGGTGTACTAGTGCGATGTGTGCGAGATAGGTAGGTGTAGCTATCAAATGTCTATACCGTACACACGCTAATATCATTGTGTATAACTCGGGAACGGGTTGTTACAAAGAATAAGTACATTTTCACAGAGATCTACGAGATCTTCTTTGTAACGATTGTGATCGAGCTCCAGGAGTGGCTCGCAAGACTGGTAGAGTTTCAGAAGTGTTGGAAGAACGAGCGGATCACAGAGTGGACCCTCGAACTAATCCAACAGCTGGAAAAGACTGATAACACCATCACTCGCACAGTGGACCACTGGGTAGACAACGTGTTAGGGGGATTTGTGATAGAATTTGCCATTGATCAGTTTGTCTCCTACTCTGAAGCAGAGCAAAGATTCTTCACGGGGTTCCGAGTTAAGTTTCTGAAGACATTGCCGTTGCTGATCAAGATATTATTATGCGAAAAAGTATTCTATGTAGCCATACCGAGTGAATGACCTCTAATCTGGACGGGAGCACAACGCGGAGTGGCAAGTACTATAGGGCCAACCTAGAAGGAGATCGACTGGTCTACAGTCCAGTAAGGGAAGCAACGTCGCAAAGTCCTCCAGCCACACCGCTTTCAAATCAGCCTAGAGGTAAGAATTCACCGACCCCTCCGCCACCGGAAGACGACATGGCTGCGCACATGAAATTGCCGACCTTTAAGGGTGTGGGGGATGAAGACATGGATCAGTTCTGGTTTGTCGCAGGATCGGTATGGACTACGTAGAACGTGGCTAGTGATGCGGTGAAAAGGGCACAGCTGTCCCTTGCCTTCGAAGGAAGAGATTTGGACTGGTACATGGGATACATCGGCCGGAACGCAAATGCAACCATTGAAGAGACTAAGAACGCCCTGAAACAACAGTTCAAGAAACCTAAGTCCTACTCCCAAATTGTGGTTGATCTAAAGGACTTCAAGCAAGGACCTTCTGAATCTGTGTGGGAGGCCGATCAGCGACTAAAGAAGGTGATCAGAGAAGGGGGATTCCAATATGATGACAGACATCACACAGAATGGTTTATTGCTATGTTGCTGCCTCACCTGCGTGTACCTATGGGGCACCAAACTTTCGAATTGCAGGAGAAGGCCTTGGAAGGTGCCATGAAGTTAGAAGTTGCACCTCAGGACGAGACTCAGCTGGGCGTCCAAATCCAGGGACAGCTGGAAGCGATGCATGTAGAGATCTAGAACTTGCGAAAGGAACAAGGGGCAGAAGCTAGCCCCGAAATATGGTGCATACGATGGCGGGTGAATGGCCACACCAAGGATAACTGTGCTCTATTAGCAGATTATGTGGAGGCCGGGGGACCGAGCCCACTGTGCCCTAGGGAAGCTGCGGGACCTAGTGGGCCAGTGCTCTAGTGCGATGATTGTCGCGATGCAGGTCTGCACGATACTAACCACTATCCCCGCCTTGCTGTGTACGTTCCAGAGGTAAAGCAGCAATGGTGTAGGTTCTGCAGATCGGTGGGACATGACGAACAGAATTGTCGGACATATGATTTGATGATTCATCGAGGAAACTTATACAGAGTACAATCAAACCCTGCGTCACCAAGGACCCCCGTAGGTATAGGCGGCTCCCCATCAAGGGGTAGGGGAGGAGGACGCGGTGGAAGTGCAGGACGGGGACGAGGTCAGCTAATCTTCTATAACTGTGGAGAAGTAGGACAGTTTGCAAGGGACTGCCCGAACCCCACTAAGCAATCCTACCGATATTGCAGACAACTGGACCATGTGATTGAAGATTGCCCGATCTTGATCGCGAAAATGCAGGAAAAGCAGTTGACACCTACGCAGAATGTGCAGAGAGTTAAGGCTGAGCTGCGAAACAAAGATCCGAGTGTGAATGTGGTGACACGCAGCGGGATGGCCACCAGGGGGCCTGAGGAGGAGGCTGCGATGAAACCTCTGATCCATCAAGCCGCTATCAAACAAGAAGGTCTGGACCTAAAAAGGGGGAAAGAAACATTTATCACAGCTCGCAAAGACTTTGCTGAGACAGAGGCAACTACTGCTCGGCCACCTGCGAACCTCAAGGCAGATGAGGAGGTTGAGCCCTTTTTGCAGGCATGTATGAAACTGCTACACAACCCAAAGGCTGTGGAGAACCTTCAAGCATTAATAGATAGCTGCGTAACACGACCTAATCTAACCCCGAAAGTCAGGGATGTGCACAAACTATACAGGTATAAGAAACACACCGGAAGAGAAATGCGGTTGTCTGCGCAGATCAGTGACTACGAAATGAGCCAAGTTATTTTGGACCTAGGGTCGGATGCAAACGTGTTACCTAAGCAGACTTGGCAACGAATGGGAGAACATAAGTTGGAATGGTCCACTATTCAGCTGCGCATGGCAAATCAACAGAAAATCATCCCGCTAGGAAGGTTGTGTAAAGTTACAATGGATATCGCAGGAGTAAAGGCCCGCGCTGATTTTGAAGTAATAGAAATTGTAGAAGATGCGGACCCCTACCCTACGCTCTTGGGATTGGACTGGGCCATAGATATGGGCGGTATCATCAACCTAAAAAAAAGAAGCATGGTGTTCGAGAATAACGGCACCAGGGTGATAGTACCATTAGATCCTGCAGAAGGTGAACGATATACAGAGCTGGTGCGCGAGGAAGAGGAGGTGGATCGCATTTACAAGTTGACTGTGCGGGACGAAGATTGGATCAACCCCACGGCGGAAGGAGTACTCTGCTAGGAAAAGGACAGTGAATGCTTCTCTGACTCTGATGGGGAGATGGAGAATTGGCAAAACCGGTTGCATGATGTCTTAGTGTTGCGATGTCTTCGAGTCACTAGGGACTTCCGCTGCATTTCCTCGGAGGTAAGAGACCTACCCTACTTTGATGGTTCTGGTAGCATTAGGGAATTTTTGCGAACATTCGAAGCTGAGGTTCCCAGAGAACAGAGGATATGGGCCCTTAATCTAGTGATGCGTGCAATGCCTGCAAGATGGTGGGAGACGCACAAAGGGGCGTTCCAGGACTGGGAGGACTGTCGGGACATGATGATCCTCCGATTTGAGCCTCCAATAAGGGTGCGGGTTGAGATGTTCCTTGGCCCAGGGGACCTGCGTAACCACTTGCTGGCTTGGATCAAGGCATGGGGTGACCGAGCTATGGAAGAATGGGTTCATTTGTTCATTCACGCATTAGGTCCAATCCCGACTGCGTGGTACCTGGATGTGGAGCTGCATCAACGCACCTGCCACTGGGAAACTCTAAGGGATGAATTCGTAGGGACATTTGGACTCATAGGAGGGTCAGAAGCGCTTGACGAAGCTCTGCAGGGTATAGATACATTTGTGTTCAAAGAACCTAGCTCCACTTAAGCATTCGGGGTACCGACATGGGACTCGCAGATGCAAGATATTGTCAACTGCCGCAGCCTGGCAAGGGAAGAAAGTGAAGAAGACTTGCGGTCTGTCTCTATCCCGAAGTCACAAGGAGAGCGCCCCGTTGCAGGACCCCCGTTGCAAGAGGTGGATGTCACTAAGCCCCTCAGGCTGCGCGAAGTCAATATTGGGACGGAAGAACATCCTAAGTTGGCTAAGATTGGGGACTATTGGGATGAAAATACAGTAAGCAAAGTGGCCGAGTTACTCACCGAGTACTAGGACTTATTCCCAACAAAATTTTCAGAACTAAAGGGGATCACAGGGGACTTAGGAATCATGCATATTACCCTCAAACTGGATGCTCAACCCATAAAACAGTGACCTTCTAGGTTGAACCCCAAATATAAGCAAAAAGTCAAGGAAGAACTTGATAAAATGACCACTGCGGGTATCATCGAACCTATCGAACAGTCCGACTGGGTTAGCCCGTTGGTGGTTCAGGAGAAAAAAGCTAAAGGGGAGATTCGGATCTGCGTGGACCTACGCAAGCTGAACAACGCCTGTGTTCATGACCCATTCCCTACACCATTCTCAGACGAAATTTTGGATAGCATGGGGGGGCAGGAAGCATACTCCTTTACGGACGGATTCTCCAAGTACCATCAGATTAGAATCGCTCCTGAAGACCGCAGCAAAACCACGTTCGCCACGGAATGGGGCTCTTTTCAATATATTGTCATGCCGTTTGGTCTCAAGAATGCCCCTGCTATTTTTTCACGGGTAGTGGTTGCGATGTTCAAAGAATTCATCCACAAGTTCCTAGAAGTATGCTTCGATGATTGGACTGTCTTCGGCCTAGTGAAGGTGCGCGTATCTAACTTGCGCATGATGTTGGATGCCTGCCGAAAGCACCAGATTTCCTTAAATATCAAGAAGTGTATCTTCTATGTACCCTTTGGTATCCTTCTCGGCCATATAGTTTGTCAACAAAGGCTGATGGTGGACCCTGCCATAATCATCAACTTGCCAGTACCAACAACGGAGAAACAACTGTGTTCGATCCTTGGGCACACAGGCTACTACCAAAAGTTCATTCAAGGCTACGCATTGATCACGGCCCCTATGGAAAAATTGCTCAAAAATGATGTTTCATTCTTTTGGGATGACGAGTGTCAAAAGAGATTTGAGTTACTTAAAGAAAAGATGGTCTTGGCACCTATTCTCATCTTTCTTGATTGGGAGAAGGTCTTTCATGTCCACATTGCTCTCGGAGCTATCCTTACGCAGCCAGGAGAAGGAGACATTGATCATCCGGTTGCCTTTGCAAGTTGGAAACTCTTGGGCGTTGAACGTAATTACTCCACTACAGAGCGGGAGGGGTCGGACATGGTGTACGCTTTGCAGAAATATCGGCATTACTTATTAGGAGGACACTTCAAAATGTTTACAAACCATTCAGCCTTGAAGTACCTGGTAAATAAGCCCGTTTTGGGGGGGAAAATCTGCCGATGGTTACTGTTATTTTAGGAGTATGACTTTGAAATCGTCGTTAAGCCAGGAAAGCTGAATTCTGGGCCGGATCACCTCTCACGAATAGAGAGTGGCAAAGAGCCAACCAACCTAGATGACGGATTACCTGATGCGCAGCTGTTTGCTATTAAGGTAGTAGATGCCCATTTCACTGATATCATTCAGTTTTTGACTACCGGGATGGCTCCACCAGATTATTCAGTGCAATAGAAGAAAGAGCTAGTCGCTCGAGCAGCAGATTTTACCATCATTGCAGGTCAGTTATATAAGATGGGAGCGGATGAAGTATTATGGAGATATGTTCTGGAGCATGAAAGGCACGCTATATTGGCAGAAGCTCATGACAGAGTAGCAGGAGGTCACTACACAGGGAAAACAACGACACAAAAGGTTTTGAGGGCTGGGTTATAGTGGCCTACCCTGCATCGTAATGCCCATGATCATTGTAAAGCCTGAGATACGTGCCAACGAACAGGGAGGCCATCCCGCAGGGATGAAATGCCCCTTCAACCGAAAATGGCTCTACAAGCATTTGATAAGTGGGCCATCGATTTCATAGGACCTATCAACCCACCAGGAAAGAAGATGGGAGCGCGCTACATTATTACTGCCACTGATTACGTCACTAGGTGGGCCGAAGCACAAGCAGTAAAGGATTTTACTGCGGATACCGCTGCGCATTTTATTTTTGAACAGATCTTGACCAGATTTGGGTGTCCGAAGATCCTCATGAGCGACAGGGGTACGCACTTCGTTAACGAACAATCCAGGCTTTGACCACGACGTTCCGAATCCATCATGCAAAAAGCACACCGTATCACCCACAGGCAAATGGTGTGGTTGAAGCCTTTAACAAAATCTTGGAGCAAGCACTGACAAAGGTCTGTAATGCCGATCGCAGCGATTGGGACGTACGCGTCCCGTTAGTTCTTTGGGCTTATCGAACCACCTGCAAAAAGCTAGCTGGGAAAACTCCTTTTAGGATGGTCTATGGCAAGGAGGCCATTATGCCAATGGACTACATTATTCCTAGTCTGCGTATCGCTGCAGTTACGAACATGGCAGACCCTGACATCATGGAGGAGCGCTTAGCACAGCTTATGGCTTTGGAGGAAGATCGGTTCCTGGCTAATTTCCATCAACAAGCGCAGAAGGCCAACGATAAAGCCTGGCATGATCGACATATTTGCCAAAAGACCTTCGCGTAGGATGACTTGGTCCTCTTATACGATAGCCAGTTTGCAAAACCTTCAGGGAAGTTCCGGCAGCACTGGCTTGGCCCCTATACTGTTAAGGAAATCACGGATGGTGGAGTTGTTCGGCTGACTACCCTGCGCGGCGATGTACTGCCAGGATATGTCAATGGTAGTCGGCTAAAACCATATCGGATCAAATGACTACAGGTTCGGAGCAGCTGTGAAGATGCAGATGATGAACCTACCAGCGCAGTGACTTGGGACGAGTCACAAGATTGTGTTGGGGGATTGTTGGAACAGGGTCTCCTACAAAGCTGCGAAACTAGTCCATGTTGTATATTTTTTATTATATTTGGTATAGAGCAGGGGTTTTGGGGTGGGTCAAAGCTCCTAAAGCATTGTAAATGGATCAAGGGTAGACCAAGAGTTCGCAAACCACGGTTTACGGACCATTGGATGCATAGGCTAAAATAGTATAAGTAGTTGAACCTTTTTGAGTTGTAGAACAAGCTAAGAATGATAAGAGATTGCTGCTAAGTGGAAATCGATAGATCTGGTCAGGGTTTTTGGGTAAGGACTCCTGCTGCTGTGTGCGTGGAGGACCTCTGTCCTGCTGTGTGCGCAGGTTGGGTTTTTGGGGTCTTGTACGTAGATCTGAAAGATTAATGAATGCGGAAGTATTGTTGCCTATCTGAATCCACTGGAATTGCTGTGATATGAATCTGTGATGTCTTGATTACTTAGTATATGCTGTTGTGTTATTGGTTTAAGTTGCAAACATACTTGTGTACTTATTTATGTTGCGTTCTGGATTTGTTCTACTTGCTTTATACAAGAATATCTGAAATAGCTGTGTATTGTTATATGAATTCTCGATCTGTTGATTTCTGTGAGTAATATAGCTGTTGCACACGTGGATGCGAAGGGAATCTAGGCTCGGTGATACCGGATCGAGTCACGATCAGGGTGAACGCAGCTTTGCTTGACTTACCTACCCTCTCCCAGGGTGCGGAAACCTGGTTCCAGCACCCACCCATACTACTTCGGGTGAGACTTTGGCTTGCGCAAGCAGGTCACTGCTGAAAGGGCCAGTAGTATAGGGGTTTGTTGGCAAACCTTGAACATCCGAACCTGGGTCAGGACCCCTCGAGCCAACATATGCCAAGTGGTGAGAGGGAGGAGATCACAAGGCAAATTCGAATTTGGTAAGTAGAGCTCCAATGCCAAGTGTAAAAATTGAATTCTAGCAAGTGGACATCATTTTCTTTTTCCCTTATGTGCCAAATTCGAATTTTATGATGGAATGACATGTGTATATGGTTGGTAACCCATGCGGGGACAATTTCCCACAAAAATATCCACCAAATATTCTCCCAAATCCTCCCAAATATGCACTAACTTCACAAATTCGAATTTCCAAGTAAGCAACTCTCATTTAATGCTGGAAATTCAATTTTATTTGAGCATATGTCTTTTCCTTGATTTTAGGAGTCCACATCACCTTGGGACTTCACTTTAACTCTTCCATAATTTTCCACCTCATTTCCACCTCATTTAGCATGTGTGGATATTTATTTTTCTCCATTTATTTAATTTTTGGCTTAATTAATTGCTAGATTTCCCACTAAACTTAGGAAAAGTAAGTTTTGAGGGTTCAAAACACATTTTTAACCCCTCAAAGTGTGTCATAGTAGAAAGTTGAGCGTGAGAGGTGTAATTGTGATTACTCATACCCCATACAAATTCTCTAGGTAACACTTATTACAATTCAATTACAATTTTTATTGCAATTTTCGACTTGCGAGAAATCTAAAAAATTAAAAAATCACTACCTAGACCTAACCAAATTCCACGAAATTTTTTGTGTGATCTAGTATGGTAATATACATTGACTCTAGACACTAGGACTCACCCAAGGCCTCACCATCAAGCCGTACTCCGACTTTGGGGTAAAATTGGAGGAAAAAATTCAATTAATTATTAACTCTTGGTAGGGAGATGATAATTAACCAAGTAAAAAAAACCTCCCAGAGTAATACTCACTTGTTGGCAAAGTCCCAGGCTACCTAGGCCTGTTACAGACTCAATACTGACTCAAAACTCATCATTACTAGTATCACTTATTACAATTCCCTGTAGGGCGTGGAATCTGTGGGCACAAGAGAAAATGCTAAGAAGTAGAAGTAGAGTTTAAAAACTCTGTTGAACTGATGATATTTGATGGTACAAATGTCTTCTGGTTCATCCTTGGGCATGGAGTCTTCCCATTATCATCAGGTGCCACTCCAGTGGTCAATAGGCACGAAACAAAATGATGTGTGCAGAGGATGCGTGCCTGGGAAGTATGCGAAGGCAATGTGAAAAATACTAAATTTGGATTCCTACTGCAACAAATCTGAATTACTTCTCCTATTCTTTTTCATAATTATTTCATTACAGTGAAATATCGAAGTAATTGCTGAAGTAGTCTACACAAATAATGCTCCGAAATAAATCTAAGTGCTGAAACAAACTGAGCAAAATACAATGAAACACATCCACCTTTGGCACAGTTATTTTTGGACTAAGTCCCCGAAAAAACCCAACTTGGGAAAACCGGTGCAGCAGATCTGAGGGTTTTGTATTATTAAGCAGCAAAATCTTGAGTACAACTAGGGTGCCAATATTCGGCTCACACTTCAGAGAAAATCTAGGCAACAGAAGAAATGTGAGGTATACCTCACTCTACAAATCCCCGGCTGATCTGAACAGCGCTGGTGAAGCCCTTCTCTGCCTCTACGTGATGACTATGCTGCAACTGCATAAACCTGCGTGGGCAAACTCTAGAACTGCGTCACCTCTCTTCTGCAAATGATCAAGCTGATCAGAAACTGAGTTTTGGCCCTCCTGGCTCAGAAATCCTAGTTTCCAGCTATCTCCGGACTGATCACAAAAGGCACTGCGTCACTTCTGCGTGGTTCCCTTCAGGAATTGCGTCACCTCTCCAGGTGACTGCGTTGCCTCTATCTGCGTCACTGTTGCCTCTCCCTGAAATTTACTCCTGGTCCTCCTGACCAGTTACTGCATCTGCCCCTCTCTGAAATTGATCATTGAATCAAATCACTTAGCAAACCCAGCCCTAGTGATTCAATCTTGATAAAAAAGCTGTGTCTCTCTCACAAGGTCGAAAATGCCAAATCCTCAATGTGCTTGATATATTTTCCATAGGCCCCTCACCCTCCTTCTTATAATCCTTCATTGACCCTTCAACGGCCAAGATTAAAACATAATCAAGGGCTAAGATTAATGATCCAGGTGGATATCGGTGGCCACCCACCTATTCCATTTGGACCAGCACCATCAATTCTTGCAGCTTTTCACATTCAGCACAACTTACTATTTTTAGCAGGTTTTCGGGTCCTCCACTCTCGGAGCCGTTTTGGGGGCTTAATGATCGGTGGATATTGGTGGCCACCCACCTATTCCATTTGAACCCCCATCATCGGTTCTTTCGGTTTTCAAGTTAACGACAAAACTTACTATTTTTAGCGATTTTCGCGTCACCGAACTTCACAGGCCGTTTGAGGCCCTAACGACGTTTTTTGGGTATCGTTTTACGAAAGTTGTAGTCCTCGAATAGATCTTTCTAATGATGTACCATGTGCGTCAAACGGAGATAGTATGCCAAAGTTACGTCCCTGGGAAGTTGAAACACCAATTTACCCAAATGGGGCCCATAGTTTTGGCGCTTCATCTCCTAGGGTTAGGTTTTTGGATGTTTAGGGTTCTACATTGTTTCTCAATAATAAATAGGCCCTCAAGCCTCATTGTAACACGGTTAAGTGCCTTAGCCATCACATCTCTTCTCGGAGATTCGCTACCGACACCCTAGCTATTTATTTCCATTATGTCTGTAAGCATATTCACATTGTAATGAAATGACGCATTATTTCCATTTGCATCTACAATATTTATGGACATGTGTTTTGTTACATTTAGTTCACATAAATCCAGTTCCGGTGGTATCGGACGATGCTGCTCTTTCTTTGTTTTTCTTTGCATGTCCCCAATGTGGTCAGGGTATAAGGAGTTACGTCTCGATCTGGTTGAACCCTTGCAAGATCAGCCTCGCAATCCCCGACGACCTCCCATGGCGGAAGAAAAGAAAGACGAGGGAGCAAGTGATCATATCAAAATATTGCTTGAGGAGGCCCTCGAGAAACAAAGGAACGCGATGATGGATAACTTTTCTCAAATCCTTCAACGATTGCCCACCTACGGCGCGTTTGCATCCAACAACCATTCTGGAGGCGCCACTCCCTTCAAGGTATAGGTAAACTTTGATATTCCTTTATTTGAAGGAAAAATAGATGCAAACGTCGTAGATAGATGGTTGAATTTGTTGGAAGGGTATTTCTCGGTCCATGATTTCTCTGACCGAGAAAAGATTATTTTTGCACTCCTCAAAGTTTGCCCCCATGTCAACCCCCCATGTCAAGACTAGTGGGAAACCTACGCGTGAGCAAGGCGGCGAAGGGGAACCCTCTCCTCCACCGCCACACCGCAGGTCGGTCGAGACGACATCGGACAAATATTACCCAGTGAAACTATGAGGACAAATACTTCCAATGGACCACGAGCTAACGGCAACAAAAGGATCAAGATGTGCACGGGCCAGCAGATACATTTCCATACCCACTGCGCACAAAGTTGGGTATTAAAGATTCGGAGAGACATTTGGTGCTCAAGTACCGCGGCTGTCTGCACAAACACATTCAGGAGGAAATGGATTTCCTCGACATTACATTGCTTGGCACGACATATCGCTATGCCTCCAAGATCGAGTAGAAATTTAAGCAGAAGAAGCGAGACTTTGGATCTGCAAATCTGAAAGGTGCCCCCGAACCAAAGAAAAAGGGGCAAGGCCAAAGCAATGCGACTCAGAACAATACCACAAATCCAAAGAAGGACACAGGGAAGTGGTGTGAATTTCATAACAGCCCCACTCACAGCACAAACGAGTGTCGGGCAAAACAATCTTTGGTGGCTGAACTAAAGGCACCCGAATCAGATGCATTTTCTGATCCTGAGTTAGAACCAGACAAAGGTAATGACAAAGGGAAGCAGATCATTGATGCGGATCCCGGTGCCATTGTTGCCACCACCAAGATCCAGAAGGAGGGTCCAGAGGATCCAGAGGAGGGGGCGCCTCTTCCATCGCAGATGTGGGTAAAGGGTTCTCCGCTGCAATTTCTCGTCGATATCGGAAGCCAAAAGAACCTCATTTCAGCAGAGGTCGTGAAGTGGCTCGGCCTACCGAACATAGCACACCCACAACCGTATACCATCAGGTGGCTCCACCCAGGGAGAGATCTCCGCATCTGCCAGCAATGCCGCCTTCCATACAGTATCAAGCCATTCACGGATGAGGTATTGTGTGATGTTGCTCCTCTTTATGTAGCTGATGTATTATTGGGCCAACCATACTTGTGGAGCGACATGCGTGTATGAGTCTATGCCTACGTACATGTGTACTTTGGGAAATAACTTGTACAGGATACCAGAGGTAGTACCGCCTCCTGTCATCTCTTTGACTACTGCAAAACAATGCAGTAAGATTGTTTCCCAAACTAGGAAATTCATTTTCCTTACAACTCACTCATAGGGAAAGAGGAATATTGTGGCCACAACCTCGAAACAGGGATCCCTTGCACGGCTGCAGCAGATGGAAAAAGTTATGGAGGAATACGATGACAATTTCTCCTTACTCATAAAGGTTCCTCTACACTGTCAAGACAAGCACTCCATTGATTTGACTCCCAACGCACCACCGCCTGATGTTGCCATACATCCTACAACTACACATACAGAATCCAAAAATGCACTGTCTAAGGCTGATAAAGAAACCAAATTTACTAAACGCATCCAGCATGTCCACCCGCAGGTCCATGACATCTTCAATACATCTAATACTCACTTCAACAGAATTTGCCTCATCTCATGGAGGATCTCAACGCAATGGGGACCATTTCTTCCTAAGGAGGGAGGAATGATCCAGGTGGATATCGGTGGCCACCCACCTATTCCATTTGGACCAGCACCATCAATTCTTGTAGCTTTTCACATTCGGCACAACTTACTATTTTTAGCGAGGTTTTCGGGTCCTCCACTCTCGGAGCCGTTTTGGGGGCTTAATGATCTGGGTGGATATTGGTGGCCACCCACCTATTCCATTTGAACCCCCATCATCGGTTCTTTCAGTTTTCAAGTTAAACAAAACTTACTTCCTATTTTTAGCGATTTTCGGGTCTTGAACTTAAATTCGTTTTGAGGCCCTAACGGCGTTTTCTTTGGAAAATTTATGATCAAATTAAATAGAAAATTCTTAGTCCTCGGATAGATCTTTCTAACGAGCTATTGAGTGCATCAAACGGAGATCGGGTGCCAAAGTTACGCCCCCGGGAAGTTGAACCACCAATTTACCCAAACGGGCGCCCACAGTTTTGGCGCCTCATCTCCTACGGTTAAGTTTTTGGACGTTTCAAATTCTACATTGTTTCTCAATAATAAATAGGCCCTCGAGCCTCATTGTAACACAATTCAGAGGTCTGTAGCCATCACATCTCTTCTCAGAGATTCGCTACCAGCACCCTAGCTATTTTCTTTCCATTATGTCTGTAAGCATATTTCTGTTATTAATGAAATGACGCATTATTTCCGTTGCATCTCTGTATTTATGGTTATTTGTTTATTCTGTTGCGTTCCTGCATAAATCCGGATCAATTAACTTCGAAGTGATCCATGACTTTATCTAGAAGATTCACACTTAGTTTAATTAATACCCTTTAATTAATCAGTTTCCCTAAGTTGACTTAGGAAAACATTAAAAAACGATTAATTAATTTAATTAAACCATCTCTAAGTGGAATTTTCCAAAATCCTTTCTGGAAATCGATCCATGTCTTTTTCAAGAAGATTCTCACCATGACTTATTTAATTCCTTTTAATTAATCATATTTCCTAAGTTTAGACGTAGCAAATATTAAAAACTGACTAATTAATTTAATTAAGTCCTCTCTAAGTGGAATTTTCAGAAACGATTTATGGGTATTGGAGAGTACATGTATTCTAACATCTTTGCCAAATTTCGAAGCTAGAACACATCCGATGCTACAAAAACTAATAGTTGGGGGCATTCGGGGAATTTTGAGGTGATAAATGGGCTTCAAAACAAAAACTGTACTAACAAAATTAACTTTAAAAGAACCAATAAGATTCAAGATGACGATGGCATCTCCAGGAGAAAATATTTTGGAGGGAAAAGAAGAAAACTACTTGTTTTAATTGTATTATTGGCTTATCTCCTTGTAGGTTTACTCAAATGCCAACTGTAGACACCCATTGGATGTAGAATTAAATTCCACATCTTACGAATATCCACTCTGCATACTTTTGAGAAGAGCCACATCGAAAAAAAACATTAAGAAAGCTACAATGGGTGTCTACAATTGGCATTTGAGTAAGCCTGAAAGGAAATAAACTGGAAATACAAAAAAAAAGTAGTGTCCTTTCTTTTTCTTTAAAAATCCAAAGCTCTTATTTTATTATTTTAACTATTATTTGATTATTTTCCTTAGGAGGCCCATTTTAGGCCTCAAAATTCCACTAATGCTAAATCTTTCTCAATCTAATTTGATTTTCTTTGAGGAATTGTTTTTGCTGCCTTCTTTATCAAGTGACTAAGGAGATTATCAAGCTTTTGAACTGCTTGATTTTCTATTTCATCAAAGACAACATCTTGACTAATAATAAACTTCCTATTAGGTAACACATTTTATCCTTTCTTTTCATCTGAATATCCAAGAAGAATGCATTTTATATTGCAATCTTCTAGCTTAATCCTTTTTTCCTTGGGAATTAAGGAATAGCAAGCGGAGCCAAAATCTGGAAGATGATTAACTGAAGGAGTACCAGGCCGAGTTTCATATGGAGCAATTCCATATAAGGCTGATGTGGGAGATCGATTCCTTGGATAAACTGTTGTATGAACTGCTTCTGCCCAATACCTTGTGGTTATCCACTTTAAGTGCAACATAGATCTAGCCATTCCCATCAGTGTTGGGTTCATTCTTTTTGTGACTCCATTCTGTTGTGGAGTATAAGAATTGGTAAAGTGTCTTTTTATCCCACTTCTCCCGCAATGATCATTGAATTATTTTGAAGTGAATTCAGCCCCTTTATTTGTTCTCAACATGGCAATTTTTTCTTTAGTGGCATTTTCAACAAATTGTTGAAATTGTAAAAATTTGTCAAAGGCTTCTGATTTCTCCTTTAGAAAATACACCCTAGTCATCCTTGTAAAATCATCTCTGAAAAGAATAAAGTATTTGCATCCACAAAGAGAAAATTCTGTAGGACCACAAATGTCCCTATGGATTAGTTGCAAACATCGGTTTGCTCTCCATGTACTTGTGGGGAAAGTATCCCTCTTTTGTTTTCCAATAATACAAGATTCACACTTAGCAATTTCCTTTTTAAATGGATTAATCCTCTAACCATCTCATCTGCTTTAATCTTACTAAGGCTATCAAAATTCAAGTTGCCAAATCTCTAAAGACATAATCTTAGAGAGCTAGGGGATAAATCTACTGATGCTGCCAAATCTTGTTTGTGAGGAATGATAGTTCCTTGTAACCTTAGAAGTTTTCCATCTTCATATCTTTTCACTTGTTTTGAATTTTGTTTAACTGAATTGATTCAGATCCATCCATCTTCCATGATGATCTGATAGTCATCATGTTTCACATCAGCTTAGCCTGAAATATAATGTTCTAGTTCATATATTTTTATCATCTGAGATGTCTTATGTGCTTTTCATTTCCATTATTGACTTATTTCTTCTTTTCCTTTTAGATTCATATCTGTTAGTGTCTATATTTAACTTTAGAGACACCACAATTTTGCAGAGAGTTTGGTTTCCCATCCTGTTATTGCTATCTATAATCTGGTAATTAATTTGGGTTTTGTTCTCCAAAATTGTATGCCTTGCTGAAACTGATGCACATGAAGCATTGATAAGGTGCACTATCACCAGAGATTACAGACAAACTGCCAGATTAAAGTGGCATCCTTTTGGTGACTCATTTAGTACCATTCCTTATGTATCTACTGAAATAATTATTTAAGACTGGATGAGCATTTCTATATAATTAACCTTTTGGAGAATTCGAAATCATGTTTTTGGTTAACATTTTAGTATGTTCTTACATCGCTCATTGTTGTAAAGTTTGGTGATGCTGAAAATGTAAAGAATGTTTATCCTTGAAATGTCGAATCTCAAAATGATGACTTTTCCCTTTTGTGGCATGCAGAAGGCAGCCATAAAGAAAATGGATCTGCAGGCGACAAAGGAATTTTTGGCTGAGTTGAAGGTCCTTACACGTGTTCATCACTCAAACTTGGTAGTGTGTCTAACTGCTTAGTTAGTATTTCTCAAACTAAAATGCATGCTATGACAGAAAGTGATAGCTTCATTATAATTATATATTATTCTTGCTCAATGTCCAGTCTAGGGTGATTGTTATAAGGGGCATTCCAATTTAGGCCTTTCGGGATAAGTCAATGGAATTCTTAAGATCTCTTTGTTAGTCATCAGTTTGAAATTATTATTATTATATTATTATTATCTGATTTTAAGGTCACGGCCAAGTCAGACATCAAATTGGTGTAGGAGACCTACTTGTTTGTGGGACAAGGGACCCACCTCCACTCAGTGATTTCACTGCTAAGTCTACGAAGGCATACATACTCTACCCACTGTGGTTTTGAACCTGTGACCTCTTAGGAGGAAACACATGCTCTTAACCATTAGGCCCACTCAAGCTGTAAATAAAATATATATAAAAACTAATACAAATAATATAAATAATAATAGACTTAAACAATGATTAATTAACTAATAGTTAGTATTGAAGAGGCATGTTCCAAGGACATGACCATTTGTGAAGAACCTGCTTAAACTCTGACCCTCATTTGTAATCATCTCACTATTATCCAAATATTCTTATATAAAATTACTTGTCCTATAATGGATGTCTTTGTCTTCAAACTGTTTTGAAGATTATTGTATAGTAACGAACTTGGTTCGTTACATTAGTATCAAAGTTGTTCGATCCTCTGGCTAATCAATCGCTGCATAGAGCCAGTCTGATCCGGCAATTGGCCAACAACTCTTCGTCAACGTTGTTGTTGTCACAATTCAAACATTTTGCTACACTAGTTTTTTGAAAGTTCTCCATTTTGTCGTCAGGCCCTTGGCCATAAAATTAAAAAAAAAAAAAACTTAAAAAAATTAGATTTTTTTTAAGGTTAAAAAAATTATATCAAAAAATCAAATATAAAAAAGAAAAGTAAGAAAATATATATATTAAAAAAAATATAAAAAAATAAAGATTAAAAAAAGAAAAAAAAGAGTTATATGAAAATTGAATATATATATATATATATATATATATATGTAAATAAACAAAAAAAAAACATCATATTAACGAAAAAAAGGTCATCAACTAGTAGCCATAATAGGTTGCCATCCCAACGTGCCGTTGCCGCACAACAATCTGTCACTGCCACAATACCGCACGACTTTGCCTGCAACTGTAATATTCTGAATAGAAATAAACAACAATATAAAGCACATAAACAAGAAACTACAACAACTAGAGAGACATCATATGAACAAGACAAAACATGGAGAACGCTGAGCCATTTTATTAAGTGCTAAAAGATAAAATGAATACAAAGGTGATCAGAATGATGGCACCTTGGCTTGCACTAAGCAAGTGTAGAAATACTCTCAGACTATATCATGGAATGGCTGCTCCGTCAATGACTGCGTTATCTCCAAAGCTGCTAGTGTTGCTGCTGTGCTGTTGCTGCTGCTGGAATAGATCAACTCTTTGGGGCTGCTCCCCACCTCAGAAAATTGTGAAACTTTGGGAATGGGCTCTCCACCAAATACCCAGAAAAGCCCAAAGAGCTTTCCGGAAATGGATGACCTCAGAAAATGACTTCCCTTGAGGTATAACGCTATCCCAGTGATGAACGCTGGCCCTGAATGATCTGCTGCAAAAGATGGCCTCCAACTCTACCAAAATGATGGAATAGGGAAGTGCTAACCCCTCTCCAACTCTCTCGAGTTGAATCCCCTGATAAACCCTCAATCCGGAATCTCCTCCTCCAAAGACTGCGTGCTGCCTCTCACCGACTGCTTTGTCTATGCAAGTAAATGATCTCAACTGTGGCTATTGTAACTCTCTTCGGAAAATCAAGGATAGAACTCCTCACCTAAGCAGGCACTCGAAGTCCCCCAGGGCTGAGGATGGGATCTCCGCACGGAGACACCCGATGTGCTGAACAACACGTGTAGACTTTTCTCAACAGCAAAAGCGTGCTCAATGTCAAAAGACAAATTTCATAGATGCATAATATAATGAGCAAATGAGGAGCCTCTCTCCCTTTTTATGCTTGGAGAGCTTTTCTCTCACCTAGGCCCCACCAAAACTGCGCTGTCTCCTTGAGCCACGCTGTCCCTTTAGCTTTGCCTTGTCTTGGGCCCACGCTACCCACGCTGACATCTCCTCCACGCTGCCACTTCGTCCTTTAGGCCCCCACGCTGCCACTTCGTCCTTTAGGCCCCCACGCTGCCAAATGATCATGTCTCCAAGTGACTTTAGGAAATGCTTTTTATCCTAAGTGTGAGTTGAGTGTCCCTTTCACCCACTTTATTTCTAACTTAACTTTATTAAAGTAAAGTAGTAAAAAATTAATATTTCTAATTAGCTGTTGCTAATTGGGAATATTACAGTCCTTCCTGCCAAAACGTTGCTTGTCCTCAAGCAACTGCAATGATGGATGCTGTAAAATTTTCTCTCTCCCATGTGGCATCCTCATCTGGTAAGTTCCTCCATCTCACCAGGTATTCCCTGACTATCCTGCTCCGCAGATGCCTCTCCCTGGTGTCAATGATGGCCTCTGGCTGCAACACTAAATGCCCCTCATCATCTGTGGGTGGGAGCTCCTCAGTTGCAGTCAGATGCTATCCCAATTCCTTCTTCAGGCATTACACATGGAAAATATTATGAATCTTGCTACCGGTGGGCAGCTCCAACTCATATGCAACCTCCCCAATCTTGCATGTCATCCTGTATGGTCCATAAAAGTGGGGCTTGAGCTTCTCAGCCCCCTTCTGCTTCAGCATGGATTGCCGTTATGGTTGCAATCGTAGGTAGACGAAGTCCCCTACCTCAAACTGTCTCTCAACCCGTCTCTTGTCGGCATAGAGCTTCTGCTGATTTTGCGTTGTAGCTATGTTATCCTTAAGAGCTCGGAGTATATCCTGACTCTCTTGGATCCAATCCTTGGCCCTAGGGGCCTTGCTAGCACCAAACATCACGTCAGCAAAAGATAAAGCATGATACCCATATAAAGCATAAAATGGAGACATACCGATAGACATATGGTAAGTGGTGTTGTAACAGTACTCCCCCAAGTGCAACCATTGTAACCATGCCTTTCGCTGCCTGGAGACATAGTTTCGCAAGTAGCCTTCCAGCCACTTGTTCACTATCTCTGTCTACCCATCTATCTATGGGTGATAACTGGTGCTCGGGGTCAACTTTGTACCCACCAAACGGAAAAGCTCCTACCAAAACCCGCCCATGAAGCGACTATCCCTGTCACTGACAATGGTCTTTGGAAGACCATGCAATCTGAAAGCATCCCTGAAGAATAACTCCGCTACTTGTGCTGCAGTGTATCGTGCTGATATAGCGAAGAAGTGTGCATACTTTGTTAGCCGGTCGACAACTACAAATATGCAATCCTTACCCTGTATAGTGGGTAGACCTGTGATGAAATCCATCGAAATGCTCTCCCATTTCCCCTCTGGTATGGGAACAGGTTGAAGTAAACCCGCCGGATGGCTCATAACTCCCTTATTATGCTGACATACTTCACACTCCCTGACATGTCGGAGTGCGTCCTCCTTGAGGTCCTTCCATGAGAACCTCTCTCTGATGGCCCTATAGGTCTTGGTGAACCCCTGGTGGCCCGATAATGGTGAGTCATGTGAGGCGTGCAATATCTTCTCCTTGAGCTGGGAGCTCCTAGTCAAGAAGATCCTGTCCCTGAAGTATATCACCTCATCCATCACCCTGTACCTGTCATCTGTAATCTGTCCGTCCAACACCTCACAGGAAAAACAGTCCTTGGAGTACTCTATCAGCAACTGAGCCCTCCAGTCCGTATCTAAGCTCATCAAGGACAACGTTGCTGGTCTGCATGAAAGTGCATTGACCACCACATTGTGTTTCCCCTTGACATACTTGATGTCGAAATCATATGCCTGGATCTTGCTGACCCACTTCTGCTGCCTCTCCTACAACTGCTTCTGCTCCAAAAAGAATCAGAGGCTGTTGTGGTCAGTCCTCACTTTGAACCTGTTCCCCACCAGGTACTGCCAAAATTTGGCCAGTGCATGCATGATGGCCAACATCTCCTTGTCGTATATAGCATACAACCTCTCATGTGGCAATAGCTTTCGGCTCTCAAAAGCTATGGGGTGGCCTCCCTGCATCAAGAATGCGCCTATCCCCTCTCCTGATGCATCGCACTCTAGGACAAAGGGCTGTGTGAAATCTGGCAATGCCAAAACTGGACAGCTGCTCATCACCTCCTTGAGCCTGTTGAAAGCCCTCTGCGTTGTGTCAGTCCAACTGAATGCCCCCTTTTTGGTAAGGTTTGTAAGGGGTGTAGCAAGTTGGGAAAACCCCTTGACGAACTTCCGGTAGTAGGTGCAGATGCCCACAAACCCTCGAAGCTCCAACACATTCTTCGGCTCTGCCCAATCCCTGATGGCCCTGATCTTCTCGTGGACCCTCACTCTGTCCACACCAATGATATGCCCCAAGTAGAGCATCTCTGTCAGCCCAAACTCGCATTTGGGGAGCTTGGCATAAAAATGTTGCTCCTCCAATATGCGCAATACAGCCTTAATATGCTGTAGGTGCTCCTCCCATGTTCTGCTGTAGAATAAGATGTCGACGAAAAACACTAACACAAACTTCCTCAAGTGACTGTGGAAGATGTGATTCATGCATGACTGAAAAGTGGGCAGAGCATTGGTTAGCCCAAAGGGCATCACCAAGAACTCAAAGTGACCGTAATGACATATGAAAGCGGCCTTGGGAGCATCCTAATCCCTCACGCGAATGTGGTGGTGCCCGGATCTCAAATCAATCTTCGAAAAGAACTTTGATCCCCTCAACTCATCCATCAAATCATCTATCCGTGGAATTGGGTATTGGTTCTTCATGATCTTTTTGTTGAGAGCCCGATAGTCAATGCACATCCTCAATGTGCCATCCTTCTTCTTCATTAGCACGACAGAAGAAGCAAATGGGCTAGTGCTAGGATGGATGTGCCCCAGCGCCAAGAGCTCGTGGATGGCCCTCTCAATCTCATCTCGATAGGCCTTAGGATGCCTATAGGGTGTAGTGATCACTGCCTGGATGCCCTGCTCCAGCATAATGGTGTGCTCAAATCCCCGATCTGGTGGTTGCCGTGGTGGTATATCTCCAAAAAATGTGGCATACCTGTCTAGGATGGACTGCACATCCGGGTGTACGGCTTGCCGTGTAGACCCTGCCTCCGAAGCACGTAGCTCCACCACTAAATCTATGTCTCCCTTCCGGAAATCTGCCTCCATCCTGTGTGCCGAAATTGTCTATGGCGGGTAAGTGTGCATGCCCCGAATCATCTCGTGCTTCCCGGTCTTCTTGTCTGTCCACTCCATCTCCAAGGTCTCCCAATCTGTGGTGACCTTTCCCAGCGTGATCAACCATTGCACTCCCAGTATCACGTTGGTGTCTGGAATGTCCACGACAAATAAATGATCTGTCAGAGTGTAAGTCCCCATAGTCACTGCCAAGGCTGGCATATACCTGGCACACTGCATGGTTCTGGCAGCTGGAACCAGTACCGAAAACCTATCAAAGCTCTCTGTCGGTATGCTCCTCCGCTCTACCAACTGTGCATCAATAAAATTGTGGGTAGCCCCACTGTCCACTAATACCGAAACACGCTGTCCCTGCACTGTACCTCGGACACGCAGTGTCAAGTATTTGGGAACCCCTCGCAAAGAAGCAAGGACTCCCCCGGTAGGTGCAAATGCTGCACCTCCCGCTCCTGGTGGTGGAGGTGGTGGATGATCTCGTCTCTGTGTCGCACTGCTGCCTCCTGCCTCCATCTCCTCGTACTCATCCTCTTCTTCGTCACTGTCGAAGAAAACCTCAATATAGTGTGCCTTCCCCGCAGCACAACGATGCCCTAGTGCCCATGGCTCTTGGCATGTGAAGCATAGCTTCTTCCGCTTCAGATCTCTCCTAGTCTCATCATCCAAACGCCCTCGGCTCTGGTTCCCCTTTGGAGGCGGAACCCTCGCGTTCTTCCCCTTCGGCTGAAATGCCGGTCTCTGGGGGAAAGGAGCTCTAGTCTGAGGTAGTGCATCCTGCAAGTCTCGAGTCCTCCCAACTATGTCATGGAGTGTAGCTGGCCTTGTCGATCTGACTAACCCCTGAAGAGGCTCTGCCAATCCATCGATGAACATGTAGATCATCTTGGCTGAAGATAAGTCAGGTACCATCACGGAGAGTCTCAAAAACTCTGAAATGTATGTGTCTGGACTCCCGGTCTGCTTGAGCTTAGTTAGCTCAACAAAGTGCTCCTCTGGATCCCTTCAATCTAATTGCTCTATCAGCCTCTGTGTAAACTCAGCATATGCTGTCACCCTTGAGTGCCCCAGCGTAGCCATCCCATGGAACCACCAATCATGGGCCTCGCCCTCCAGGTGCAGCGCTGCCACCTTGATGGCCTCTGCCTCTATCATCTGATTAAGCTGGAAATAGATATCCAACTTCTCCACCCAAGCCTTTGCCGAACACTTGGATGATCCATCAAATGTCGGCAGATAAAATCTCCCTACAGTGCGTTGTACATCACCATCCTGTGAGTCCCTGTTCCCCCTGTTATGGTTGCGGGGTCTGCTGTCCCTCTTGAGCTGTACGAAGTCATGGAATGTGAGGGCCTCTTTGAACTCCCGACCGTAGGACTAGTACTCGGCAAAGTAATTCCCCATGTGAGCCGGTTCCTGCTCCTGCCGTACTCCTACCCTAGTGTCTGTGGCAAGAAATGTGGGCATCGTGGAACGTGGGGGTGTATGAGATGCCATCTGTTGCACTGTGAGATGTTCCTGCGAATGATGGGATGTGCCGATCCCTCTCTGGTATGGAAACCTCTTGGGGTTGCAAGCTGTCTAGGTCCTGTAGTGAGCTTTTTCCCCATCTCTTCTATCCATCTCGACAAATCCTGCACTAATTTGAGGATAAGTTCCCTGAACTCCTTCCCGGCATCTCTTTCCTCCACCATCGGTTCCTCCTCTTCTGCGTCCACTACTGGAATGCAATCACCTTCCCCGAAAGTGATCTCTAGCCTCCTCTCTTGGTCTCTATACTTTCTTCCTTGGTAACAGATGTATGGTTTTCCTGCTGGTGTCATAGACAATCTGCTCCACAGGCTGAGCCAAGTCTATGAGTTCTGATACCACTGTAATATTCCGAATAGAAATAAACAGCAATATAAAGCACATAAACAAGAAACTACAGCAACTAGAGAGACATCATATGAACAAGACAAAACATGGAGAACGCTGAGCCATTTTATTAAGTGCTGAAAGATAAAATGAATACAAAGGTGATCAGAATGATGGCACCTTGGCTTGCACTAGGCAAGCGTAGAAATACTCTCAGACTATATCATGGAATGACTGCTCCTTCAATGACTGCATTATCTCCAAAGCTACTAGTGTTGCTGCTGTGCTGCTGCTGCTACTGGAATAGATCAACTCTTTGGGGCTGCTCCCCACCTCAGAAAATTGTGAAACTTTGGGAATGGGCTCTCCACCAAATACCCAGAAAATCCCAGAGAGCTTTCCGGAAATGGATGACCTCAGAAAATGACCTCCCTTGAGGTATAACGCTATCCTAGTGATGAACGCTGGCCCTGAATGATCTGCTGCAAAAGATGGCCTCCAACTCTACCAAAATGATGGAATAGGGAAGTGTTAACCCCTCTCCAACTCTCTCGGGCTGAATCCCTTGATAAACCCTCAATTCGGAATCTCCTCCTCCAAAGACTGCGTGCTCCCTCTCACTGACTACACTGTCTATGCAAGTGAATGATCCCAACTGTGGCTACTGTAACTCTCTCCGGAAAATAAAGGATAGAACTCCTCACCCGAGCAGGCACTCGAAGTCCTCGGGGGCTGAGGTTGGGATCTCTGCACAGAGACACCCAATGTGCTGAACAACACGTGCAAACTTTGCTCAACAGCAAAAGCGTGCTCAATGTCAAAAGACAAATATCATAGATGCATAATAGAATGAGCAAATGAGGAGCCTCTCTCCCTTTTTATGCTTGGAGAGCCTTGCTCTCACCTAGGCCCCACCAAAACTGCGTTGTCTCCTTGAGCCACACTGTCCCTTTAGCTTTGCGCTGTCTTGGGCCCACGCTGCCCACGCTGACATCTCCACGCTGCCACTTTGTCCTCTAGGCCCCACGCTGCCAAATGATCATGTCTCCAAGTGACTTTAGGAAATGCTTTCCCAAGTGTGAGTTGAGTGTCCCTTTCACCCAATTTATTTCTAACTTAACTTTATTAAAGTAAAGTAGTCAAAAATTAATATTTCCAATTAGCTGTTGCTAATTGGGAATATTACAATCGATGGCTAGGATCATCTTGGAATCGATCTGTGTGAGTTTCTAGATGATTCTCGCCTTGAATTTATTAATTCTGGTTAATTAACCATAATCCCTAAGTTTAGACTTTTGAAATATTTAAAAACTGGTTAATAATCTTATTAGGCCACCTCTACGCAGAATTTCCAGAAACGATTCCTGGGTTTTGGAGAACTCATGTATTCTAGCCTCTCCACAAATTTTCGTAGCTAGAACACATCTGGTAGTACAAAAACTAATACTCCCTCTTAGGGAGGAATGTCTTCAAGTGCTGCACCTGCTGCCAGAACACCCTTTCTCTGCATCATCTCTTGTCACGCTGCTGATGTCTAGCTACTGCTCCGCACCAACCACTGCGCAACTCTTATATGAGCTGCATTTGTGCTGCTACTGACCCTGCTGAACTGCTGCCAACACTGCAACTCCCTCTCATATGCTGCCACTGCAATAGAAAAACATCCAAAATACTGAACCAATTATGTTCAGTATGATGCATCTGTCACCTGATTCCTGACTGCTACTAGCCTCTGCATTGTCCACTTAAGACTCTGCGCTGCTGCTAACTTTGCACTGTGCCAACTGCACTGCTGCCAATTCTACACTGCGCTCCCCAACATCTGACTGCTACTAGCCTCTGCAACTGTCACTTTGCCATTTGACTGCACCAACTGCCACTGGTCCATCCTGCTACTGAATACTGTAGGCCCCTATAGCCAGGTATTGATCTAAGAGGTGGAATCCTCAAGGATCCTACCCATCTGTAGTTCTCTGGGGCTACAAATGCAAGTCACCCCACATCGCTCCTGGAGGTATATCGATGAACATCGCGAAGTCTTCTTCCAGCTTGGAGGAAAGCCTATCGATCTCTGCAGAAGCTGCCTCCTGGTGTTGCTTCTTCTCCTTGTCCTTCTTCCTGAGAGGACACTGAGTACTGTAGTGACCTAGCTCACCACATCTGAAGCACTTGACCTTTGACAGGTCCTTCTTCTTCTTCTTCTGCTACCCCTATCCATGACTGGGACCCTTAGATGCAAGGGCCACATTCTCCTCCTTCACCTTCTTTGATCCGCTGCTTGCTGCAACTAATGGAGCTCTTCAAAAGAGCTTGTCTCATCTCTTCCTGTTGCAAGTCAACCCACATCTTGTCCCATCCAGGTAGCGTGTCTCTGCCTAATATACTTTGGACAAAGACTTGCCAATCCTCTGAGACACTATTGAGCGCCAATCGCACTAGCTCCGAAGCTTGAGGCGCTGCCCCAATAACTGACAATTGATCCCGGACTTCTTTAATCCCGGTGAGGAAGGGGTCTATGCCTTCCCCTTTCTGCATCCAGATGCATCTCAACTTATCTTCAAGGTACATCTTCCGCTGCTTGGAAGTACCTTGATACAACATGGCGAGAGCATCCCACATCTGCTTGGCAGTATCCTTGCGAGCTATATGCAAGACTACATTATCTCAGACTCCATCTAGGATCAAGCACTTCGCCCGTGCCATCTCCTTTCTGTGCTCCTTCAGCGCATCTGCATCTGTGGGAACCGCCACCGCATTATCGATATATGCCTTCAGGACAAATTCATCTAGAAGGAAGGAGATCCTTGCCTTCCAGATGACGTAGTTGAAAGCACCATCCAACCTATCCTGATCTCTAAGTCCTGCAGTGGCCATTTCTAAAAAAATGTCGAAAACTCTCTCTTCCCCTGTGCTCGGGTACTGCTCTGCTGTTCGCACTCCCTCTTGGAATGCGCGGCTCTGAGCTGCTACTGTTGATTTGCAACTGGATATTTGAACTTCCGAGACTAGAAGTTCCCTGAGAGAAATTTTCCCTCAGTGTGTGCCCTTCTTCCATCCGACGCAAGTTCTGCTCTAGCGAACTGCTGCAAAAACCCTCTATGTCTTGTAGAAATTATACAACAAGCATGTATATCATGGATTCAATCTGATCTAACAATGTACTAAAGTTAAATACTGAATCGCTTCTACAAATCTTTTGCGGAATTAAAAACACAATCGCCAATCACATGAAGCAAAGAAGAATCAATCAAATCACAACACATATAATTTCCCGGGGAAAGCTTGCTGCTCAAAACCCCACTATCTTCTATTGTATATTCAGCATGGAATCATGAAACAATTACATACAACTCTTCTCACAAGAGCCCTCCTGTACTCAGCTAATTGTCTCACATTGTCACACATAAAACTGACCAATACTTAGCCAATTTACTGCCTCCAGACAACCTGCCTTGCTTGCGCAATCCCTGAGTAATGCAATCCCTATTATTTAGGAATTTTGGCTTTCCTTGACTGCGCAAGTATCATGGGCACTCCAATGGGTGTTTGGTTGCATGGGTGCAACCCAATAATCCTACAACTGATAGTCAACTTCCCTTTCACCTAGATCTCAACTAGGTCTCCACTGGATCTGACATGCATGCAACTAATAATAGTAAATCTTCAGTTGCATGTGTTGCATGTGAGATCAGTGATTGTGAATTAATTAATATTTAATTCACTTGATCTCCCACTAGTGTATCTAACAGTTACAACTAGCACAACTGAGTTTAACTCATGGCGAGTTAAGCCCCGATTACAACACAAACCAACTAATGTTGCACTTCGAACTACGTTACAACTAAAATTCTGCGCCTCAACTTAACTACCTCTAACTCGAAATTCATGAGCTAACTGAGTTTATCACACTCAGTTAACTATTACAAGTTATTTTGAGATTAGATTACATTTTATTGTCCATCTTAATTAAGGGATAACTAAAATAGACATGCACCAAATTTAGCCATGTGGTCCCACCCTAATGTAGGTGCTGCTTGGACCTCCTGGTCCCAAACTAGGCGTGGGTCCTTAAATTTCTTGTTGAATCTCAACACTCTTTCTCAACAAGAAAGGGATTATCCTTCACCCCTATCCTGCCTCTATGGTATTCGAATTTTCTCCTGGTGAGTGCCTTCGTCAGAATATCTGCATCCTGATCTTCCATGGGGATGTACTAAAGCAACATTATTCTCCTCTGCACACAATCTCTGAGATGATGGTACTGGATATCTATGTGCGTGGACCTATCATGAAACACAGGATTAATTGAGAGTTTAATGCAACTCTGATTATCACAATGTATCACTGTCGGATCTATCTGAGAACCAAACAAACCAACCAAGATATTTCTCATCCAGATAGCCTCACATGCAGCTTGACTTGCTGCCATGTACTCTGCTTCCGCTGAATTGAGTGCCACAGATCGCTGCTTCCCGCTGTACCAAGAAACTGTTGTTGGTCCTATGCTGAAGATCCCTCCTGATGTGCTCTTTCTGTCTAATGGACTGCCTGCCCAATCTGCATCTGTGAAGCCTTGAAGCTTCACCTCCTCTATTTGTCTGTACCATAGACCATACTCTGATGTGCCCCTCAGGTATCTCAAGACATGCTTCCCCGCCTTCCAAAAGAGCTTGGTAGGCTTAACCATAGCTTGACTCAGCTAGTTAACTGTGTAGCAAATGTCTGGTCTGGTGTTCACTAGATACATCAGTGAACCAACTAATTGCCTGTAGACAGTAGCATCCATTACCTCTCCAGAAGTAGCATCCTCTTTCCTCCAATTTCCTAGAAGAGGAGTATCCATGGGTTTGCAGCTTTCCATGTGAAACTTACCCAGTATCTACTTGGCGTACTTGTCTTGAGACACAAAAAGTTCACCATCCCGCTGCCATATTTCCAAACCAAGGAAATAATGAAGGAATCCCATGTCCTTCATTTCGAACTCCCTTGCAAGATCCTCCTTGCATGAGTGTATCAACCTGCATTAACTAATGCACCACTGCACTTCGAACTCTGTTACAACTAGAATTACTCTGCATGCGTCACCAACTACCTCTAACTTGAAATTCATGACCTAACTGAGTTTATCACACTCGGTTAACTATTACAAGTTATTTTGAGATTAGATTACATTTTATTGTCCATCTTAATTAAGGGATAACTAAAATAGACATGCACCAAATTTAGCCCTGTGGTCCCACCCTAGTGTAGGTGCTGCTTGGACCTCCTGGTCCCACACTAGGCGTGGCTGCTGAAATTTCTTGTTGAATCTCAACACGTCCAGCTAGAGATCTGCTCAACGAAAAATATTGAGATGCTCCCTTTGCCTCTGGAATTACTCGATCTGGAAAACTTGAATTTTTTTGCCTCAGAAAAATCGAATTTCCTCAAGCAACTCGGCCTCTTGGAAAAGTTACTGTGCTGCTCCTGGGAATTTCGATTTGCTGCCCACTCTGAACAACAAAATTCCTCCTTTCCGCCACTGAGCTCTGCGGCTTATCAACTGTGCTTTGATACCATGTGAAAATTTCCAAACTGGAATCCTATTGCAGCAGCTGGAAAATATTCTCCTAATTGTTAAAATTAATCTAACAATTTATTTGTTGTTTGCTACAACAAACACTGAATATATCACACTGCAACCTTCACAAATAAAACTGCGGAAGAACAAACACTCGAAGAAATGCTAGCATGCACACATAAAATTTACACAATTATTTTTGGACAAAAGTCCCTGGAAAAACCCAACTCGGGAAAACTGGTGCAACAGATGAGGGTTTTATTTTATTATGCAGCAGTGAAATATGAGTACATCTATGGATGCCCAACTGGAAATCCAAACAACAAGAAAATCTGGGCAAAATACTGAAGGGAAATTACCCTTCTCCCACAAGCAATTTCTGTCACGACTTTTCCCACCAGAACTCGGCCTTTTGAAGCTCTGTGTTAGCCTCTGTGCTGCTCTGCGTCGCTGGCTGGATGACTTTCCTCGGACTGGGCTCTGATGAAGTCGTTCTGCCTTTGGATGTTTAGAAAATTGTCTCTCTCGCCCTCTGCGACTTCGTCCCGACCACTGGAACTGAGAACGATTTTCCCTCCCTCCAAATCGAACAGTCTGGCTGAAGCAACTGCACTGCCCCTCCAGCGCTGCTTCTCTGGGATAACTTGTCCCTCTTGCTGCTGCCTCTCTGGATCTGGAAAATCTTTCCTCCAGATCACTGTCTCTTCCCCTCACACTACTTCGATCTCACTATCTCTCTCTCTGGCAACTGATTGTTGCTACTTTGGAAATCGATCTGCATATGAAATCGAACTGCTGAAGTGTTTTCTCCATCACCACATCGACTTCCTCTTATAATCCTTTGTTGGAGCACCAACGACCAAGATTAAAACATAATCGATGGCTAGGATCATCTTGAAATTGATCCGTGCGAGTTCCTAGATGATTCTCGCCTCGACTTAATTAATTTTGATTAATTAACCATATTCCCTAAGTTTAGACTTGGGAAATATTTAAAAACTGGTTAATAATCTAATTAAGTCAATATTTAAAAATTAGTTAATAATCTAATTAAGTCACTTCTAGGCGGAATTTCCAGAAACAATTTCTGGGTTTTGGAGAACTCATGTATTCTAGTCTCTTCCTAAATTTTCGTGGCTAGAACACATCCGATGCTACAAAAACTAACAACAATAGCCAAGCCAATTATGTCAAGGTTCGCTAAAACAAAATAATGAAGATGCTTGCACAAAATGAGATTAAATTGCTTTACAAAGGAAAATGTAAATTTGAGACTTGTAGCAACAATTGTAAATGGTGCAATTTTAAAGAACTTGAACAAACTTGAAGAAATTAAATGAGATGTGTGGCTATGTTAATTACCAATTTAAAGCATGCATGTGATGCGATGTAAAAAATGGAAATGTTAGAGCCAACAAGTCAATCCAACCACAAGTTCTCTCCGAAACTGGAGAGATAACGATGCCAATGGATAAAACCCACGCTCTCACAAAAAGAAATTTTATTATTATGGTTTATAACAATGGTTATGGCCTCTTAGAGGGCTGCCCAAAAAGTTGATGGGAACAATACAACAATAGCTCTTTGAATAACAACGAATTCCCCACAAGAATGGAAGCCTCAAGAGAGAAGAAGAGGCATTACAATTAGAAATTAGAAGCTCCAAAGTGATTGACGACGTAGCTTCTTCCACAAGTACTCCTTATGCTCACAGCCTCTTTGGAGCTTGAGAGAAATACAAGGAAAAATGTTAGGGCTGCAAAACTAAAACCAAAGTTACTGTGAAAAGAGGGCATGTAGTGAGTGATAATGATACAAAATGATATACAAAAACTAAATCAAGTGATGGGAAAAGACCCAATCACTTGTCTAGCTTATGAAAAACTCTTGACTAGTATATAAGAAATGAAAACACGACTTTACGAGATAAATTTGATTGAAATATTGACCTATGCACAAACTATGTCAAAAGGGACTTTGCAAAACAAAACACTTTGAAAAGATAAAACTTATGAAATTCAAATAACGATAGGAGCTCCTTGAGAGCTATGCCAAGAGTGGGTTGGTCTCTTGAAGACTTCCCCTCACGCTTGCTAATCGATCCAACGATGTTCCCTACAAAACTTCACATGCACATTAGCTCATATGGATTTAAACAATATGCAATGGCAAGAAAACTCTAGAATTTGTATGAAAATAGATAGAGATGTCTAGCCTAGAGCATATCAAATAAACAACTATAAATATAAGATAGCTGTACATTCACAACTTTATAAAGCATATGAGAAAATAGAACAAAATAAAACATAAGTAGAGAAGCATACCATCATTGAACCAAGCACAACCTCCAAGAGAAAAACACCCATGAATGAACCCCACAGTGTTTTTTATTCGTATAAAGCACAAGAGTACATAGGAGCAAAGTCTCCTCAAGCACAATAGCTAGTACAAAAGATACCTAAGTTAGAGCACAAAACTCTTATTATATAGAGGCTTGGTAGTCAATCCCAAGGCAAATGGTGACAATCCCAAAGCAAATGGTGACAATCCCAAAGCATCTTCATGCAAATTCGAATTTCCCAAGTGGCATCAAAAATCCCTCAAGCAAAATCAAATTCCATGATGAAATGACAAGTGTATTGGGTGGGAACCAATGTGGAGACAATTTCCCACAAACATATCCCCCAAATATTCTCCTAAATCCTCCCAAATGTGCATTAACTTCCACAAATTCGAATTTTCCAAGTGAACAACTTTTTCATTTATTGCCAGAGATTCTGTTGCCTTGATCACATGTCATTTTCTTGATTTTAGAAGTCCAAATCACCTTGGGGCTTCACTTTAACTCCTCCATGATTTTCCACCTCATTTCCACATCATTTAGCATGTGTGAATATTTATTTTTCTTCATTTATTTAATTGTTGGCTTAATTTATTGCCACTTTTTCCACTAAACTTAGGGAAAGTGGGTTTTGAGGGTCTAAAACACATTTTTAACCCATCAAAGTGTGTCTTAGTAGAAAGTTGAGGGTGAGGTGCAATTTATTACTCATACCCCATACAACTTCTTTAGACATCACTTATTACTTTTCATATACAATTTTTATTCCAATTTCTGCCCCGCAGGAAATTAAAAAAATTGAAAAATGACCCCCTAGACATAATCAAATACAATGAAATTTTTTGTGTGATCTAGTATGGTAATATACATTGACATTAGACACTAAGACTCACCCAAGGCCTCACCATCAAGACTACTCTGACTTTGGGGTATTTTTGGAGGAAAAAACTCAATTAATCATTAAGTCCTTGCAAGGAGATGATAATTAATTAAGTAAAAAAGAACCTCCCAGAGTAAGTCACTTGATGATAACGTCCTAGGATACCTAGGCTTGTTACATGACTCGACTCCTCATACTAGTATCACTTTTACATTGTCCCCGCAGAGATTGTGGAATTTGAGTACAACAAAAAATGATAAGAAGAAGTAGAGTTTAAAAACTTTGGTACTGTGATGATCTTTGATGGTACAAGCATCCTTTGATACATCCTTGGGCATGGAGTCTTCAAATAATCCTCAGGTGCCATTCTAATGGTCAACAACAATGATTTAGTAGGGATGAAGTACGGGCAAAAAGGGACGTAGAGGTTGAGAGGGAGCAGCAGGAGTGATTTCAGAGGAAGTTTTCAGTTTCAGAGAGGCAACAACAAGAGGCAGAGTTATTCCACAGTGAGGCTGCGTAGGGACTGCGCAGGAAACTTCTGTGAGTAGTTCGATTTGGCTGAAGAGTAGGTCAATTCAGGTTCCAGAGGCCAAGATAATTTTTCGGAGGGTTGGAGAGTCACTCCCAGGAGCAACAACAAGCAGGATAGCTTGGTTAGAGGTAGCTTCGAGCCACATGTGTGAGGGTCTGGACAAGCACTGCGCATAGGGCCAATGCAAGGGTTTGGATGACCAATTTTTCTGAGGCAAGTTGTGTCGGGATTGCTCGTCGAGGAGGGTAAAATTTCCTTAATAATTTTTGTCAGATTTTCTTGCTGTTGGATTGCCAGTATAGGCATCCATAGATTGTACTCAGATTATTCACTATCGCATAATAATAAAACCCTCATCTGCTGTGCCAGTTTTCCCACATTGGGTTTTTCTGGGGTCATTTGTCCAAAAATAACTTTGTCAAATTCATGTTAGTGTACTCTATATTTCTCAGTTCCTGCATTTTATTTTCCGCAGTGTTTTTTGTGAAATTTTCAAGAGGAAAATATTTTTGCAATACTTGGTTTATTTCTCCTACTTATGAGATAAGTTATTTACAGATGCTTCAGTAAATTCTGAAATAAACACATTTGTAGATCTTCACTATCATTAAGAGCATAAGAACAAAAAGATAATTTACACAAGTAGCACAATAGAAACAACCACATGAACACAGTGATTTTTGGACAATTGTCCCCGGAAAAACCCAATGTGGGAAAACTGGTGCAACAGATGAGGGTTTTATATTTATCTTCAGAAATGGAAAGTACATTTACAGGAGTCTGATGAGCAGAGAAAAATTAGCAAACACCTAGTTGAATTTTCTAGACCTTCCGGACAAATTTTGGACCCTTAGGGTGACCTCCTTCACCCACTGCGTCATCTAGCGTGAGAGCTCTACGCAGTCCCTCTCTGGACTGCGTGATTTTGCGTGGAGAGGTTCTTGCTACTGATCAGCTCACCCTTCCCTTCATCCTCCCGACTTCTGCTTCTCGATAAATGGCTCTATTGACGACACTTTGTGAATGGCCCTATAGCAGTACACCCCCATTTTTTCAAATGGGATTCATCATGTTCGACGTATTGTAATATTCCTAATTAGCGACAGCTAATTGGAATATTCGATTTTGTTCAGTTTTGTCGTCTATAGTTTATTAATAAATAAAAAGTGAGTAAAGAGGGTCTAACTCACTTAAGTGGAATAAAACACTCTCCCTAGTAGCACAACGTTGTGACTTAAAGGGGAGCCAAGGGGGCCAAGCACCACATAGAGAGGGGGCCCACATATGCTCTAGAAGCTATTGTGCAAATGAGGATGAACACGTGGCAAGGGAGAGAGGCTACGTTGAGGAGATGGGCCTTAGGGTTGGAGGAAGGCCAACGTTATAAAAGAGGGAGGAGCCTTCTCATTTGATTCATTCTGTTGTTGATGATATTGAGCTAGTCGTTCTGACTTCTTGAGCACGCTGGCTGTTTAGCCTGTCTGCAGCACTGTTTAGTGCATTGAGTGTCTCTGGTTGGAGATCTCGCCCTTAGCCTTGGGGGACTTCGAGTGCCTGCTCGGGCAAGGTTATTTTTTCAGCATTTTGTGAGAGGTTTTGGTGTTTGGGTTTGTTGCAGAGCTGGGCATTCATAGAGACTGCGCAGTCACTTAGAGGGAGGATGCAGTCCATCTAGGAGGTGTCCGGATCGGGGTTTTTGCAAGAGACTGAGCCGAGATTTTGAGCAGAGGATCAGCGTTTGCCTTTGGGAGGATTTTTGTGGAGTTTGAAGTGGTATTTTAGTCATTCTCATTTAGCCTCTGTGCAGAGCCTTGGAGGCCAGCGTAATTCCCCAAGGGGGTGTTTTTCGGAGGTCGGCCATTTCTGATATGATTTTTGGGTTTTGTCGGGATTGGTGAGTAGAGGAGGATTCTAGATTTTCAGCTCATTCCGGCAAGGGGAACAACCCCTAGTCATCAGTTCATTTCAGTGGTAGCAGCTACACGGCAATTTTCCAGCAGTTGGGACGCAGTTCAGAGAGCAGCCATTTCCGGTGTATTCTGAGAGTAATTCTTCACTTGCCTTGAGCAAGTTTAGGTGCCATCACTTTGATCACCTATTGTACTTCATTATATTTCTCAGTGTAATAAAATGGCTTAGCATTCTCTCTCTTTATTTCTGGATGAGTTGCCGTACATTCTTTCTATGCCATTGTATGTTTGCTGCACTGTTATAGATATCTATATTTCCGGGCATTCTAGTTCTATACCACTTGGTGTGTTTGTTTCATACTCTTAGACAGAGCCTGGAAAGGGCCAGGTAGCCTCCAGATTTCGTCCTCTTTCAGAGGCAGCATATCTAGTAAATGCCCTCCCAGTCCATCTCTGGTTGGAGTTTGCCGTGTTTTAGAGATATCCCCGAAACGGGATATTACAGTGGTATTAGAGCATAGTTCTGGCTCAGCCTGTGGAGCTAGTTGTCTATGACACCGGGGAAGAGACATTATATTTGTTACAGAGGCAGGAAGTACAGAGATCATGAGCGTAGGTTGGAGAACACCTACGGAGAGGGAGACTGTGTTCGGGTGGTGGACACAGAGCAGGAGGAGCCTGTGACAGACGGAGAGCAGGAGGAGCCTGTGTTAGATTCAGAGCAGAGAGTGCCGATGGCAGATGACACTGAGGCCAAATAGTTTGGGGAGGCACTCCTCAAATCGGTGCAAGATTTAGCGAGGCAGATTGAGGTGATGGGTCAGAGATTCACTGCTGTAGAGGCTAGGCAGCGTGAGACCCCTCGGGTATTCCAGGTAGGAGAGGGATCAGGTACATCCCACCATTTGCCGGAGCATGGTGCTGCTCAGCGTGATACTATTCAGCCGATGGCTTCACGTGCACCTACACGCTCTACCATGCTCACTTTCTTGGGAGCAGACACGGGGGCAGGTGCTCAGCAGGAGGCAGAGCCCAGACACATGGGCGAGTATTTTGCAGAGTATCAGGCATATGGGCAGGAGTTCAGGGATGCTCTCTCATTCCGAGATTTTGTTTAACTCCAGCGGGACAGTAGACCCTGCGACCATCATAGAGGGCACCGACATTATCATGATGGAGATAGCCACCGCACATCTAGCAGATTCCATTTGCCTATGTTTGATGGGTCATCAAACAGTTCGACAAAGTCTTGGGTTGAGAAGCTGGACATCTATTTCCAGCTTAACCAGATGTCGGAGATGGAGGCCATCAAGGTGGCGACATTACATTTGGATGGTGAGGCCTAGGACTGGTGGTTCCATGGGATGGTCACACTCGGACACTTTACAGTGACGACGTATGCCGAGTTTACCGGGAGATTGATGGAGCGATTTGACCGGAGAGATCCGGAATAGCACTTTGTAGAGCTGATGAGGCTCAAGCAGTCTGGGAGCCCAAAGACATACATTGCAAACTTCTTGAGGGTTTCAGTGATGGTGCCAGATCTATCCGCAGCACGGATGATCTATATGTTTGTGGAGGGGTTAGCAGACCCACTTCGGGGTCTAGTCAGATCTACTAGACCAGCTACACTTCAGGATGCTATTAGCAGGACCCGAGACTTACAGGATGCATTGCCCAGGACTCGGACACCTTACCCCTAGAGATAGGGTTTCCAGCCCAAGGGGAAGGATGTGAGGATTCTGCCTCCAAAGGGGAATCCGGGACGGGCACAGATAGATGATGATGCCAGGAGGGAGTTGAGGAAGAAGTGGCTGTGCTTCACTTGTCAGGAGCTGTGGGCACTAGGGCATAGGTGTGCTGCTGGCAAAGCACACTTCATTGAGGTCTTCTCCGATGATAGCGGGGAAGAAGATGAGGAGGAGGATGAGGAGGCAGGAGATAGTCAGACAGCCCAGGATCAATTGCCACCTCCACCTCCAGGGATAGGAGGTGCAGCTTTTGCACCCACAGGAGGGACCCTTGCAGCTTTGCGAGGAGTTTCTAAGTACTTGACGTTGGCGTACGAGGGACAGTACGTGGCCAGCGAGTGTCAGTTTTGGTTGACAGTGGGGCAACCCACAACGTCATTGATGCACAGATGGTCGAGCGAAGAGGTATACCAACCGAGAGCTTTGATGGATTTTCAGTTTTTGTCCCAGGAGCCCAGACAATACAGTGTGCCCGGTATGTTCCAGAGTTGGCAGTGACGATGGGTACCTACACCGTGACCGATCACTTTTTCGTGGTCAACATACCAGATACCAATGTGGTATTGGGTGTTCAGTGGTTGATTACTCTGGGGAAGGTCACCACGGATTGGGAGGCCTTAGAGATGGAGTGGGATGATAAAAAGACTGGGAAGCATGAGAAGATCCACGGGATGCACACTTATCCACCTCAGACAGTTTCGGCACACCGGATGGAGGCAGATTTCCGGAAGGGAGACATAGAGTGGGCGGTTGAGTTGCGGGCATCAGAGGCAGAGACCACAGGTTGGGCAGTTCATCCTGATATACAGGCCATCCTTGACAGGTACGATGCAGTGTTTGGGTATATACCACTAGGTCGGCCACCGGACTGAGGGTACGAGCACACCATTGAGCTTGAGCAGGGCATTCAGGCGGTGATTACTACCCCCTATAGGCATCCCAAAGCCTATCGGGATGAGATTGAGCGGGCCATCCAGGAGTTGCTGGCTCTTGGGCACATCAGACCAAGCACGAGTCCGTCTGCTTCTTCCGTGGTGTTGGTGAAGAAGAAGGACGACACCTTGAGGATGTGCATTGACTACAGGGCCCTGAACAAGAAGACCCTGAAGAATAGGTATCCTATACCCAGGATCGATGAGTTGATGGATGAGCTGAGAGGAGCCAAGTTCTTCTCGAAGATTGATTTGAGATCAGGGTACCATCAGATTCGCGTGAGGGAACAGGACATTCCCAAGACCGCCTTCAGGTGTCATTATGGGCACTTTGAGTTTTTGGTTATGCCTTTTGGGCTAACCAATGCACTAGCTACTTTTCAGTCTTGCATGAACCATATCTTCCGCAGTCATCTGAGGAAGTTTGTATTGGTCTTCTTCGATGACATACTCATATATAGCAGGACTTGGGAGGAGCATCTCCAGCATATAGAGGCAGTACTACATATCTTGGAAGAGCAACAGTTCTATGCTAAGCTCTCCAAGTGTGAGTTTGGGATGACAAAGATGTTGTATTTGGGTCACATTATTGCAGTGGACGGAGTGAGAGTCCATGAGGAGAAAATCAGGGCCATCAGGGATTGGTCGGAGCCAAGGAACGTGACAGAACTTCGAGGAT
Organism: Pinus albicaulis; assembly: GCA_034641835.2. Classification (NCBI taxonomy): domain Eukaryota; kingdom Viridiplantae; phylum Streptophyta; class Pinopsida; order Pinales; family Pinaceae; genus Pinus; species Pinus albicaulis. The sequence goes on along the minus strand of JAXQQM020066846.1, from coordinate 404,411 downwards.
TCATTGGCATATGCACTTATTACAGGAAGTTCGTCAAGAGTTTCTCACAGCTTGCTGCACCCCTTATAGATTTGACGAAGAAAGGGGCATTCAGTTGGTCGGATACAACACAGCGAGCTTTTGATAGGCTCAAGGAGGTGATGAGTAGCTGCCCAGTGCTTGCATTGCCGGATTTTACGCAGCCATTTGTATTGGAGTGTGATGCGTCGGGAGAGGGGATCGGCGCAGTATTGATGCAGGGGGGACACCCTATTGCCTTTGAGAGCCGGAAGCTCCTTTCGCACGAGAGGTTGTATTCTATATACGACAAGGAGATGTTGGCCATTATGCATGCCTAGGCCAAATTCCGGCAGTATTTGGTAGGGAACAGGTTCAGGGTGAGGACTAATCACAACAGCCTCAGGTTCTTTTTAGAGCAGAAGCAGCTACAGGAGAGGCAGCAAAAGTGGATCAGTAAGATCCAAGCATGTGACTTTGACATTGAGTATGTCAAGGGTAAGAATAATGTGGTAGTAGATGCCCTTTCACGTAGACCAGCCACGTTATCTCTTATGAGCTTGGATACAGATTGGAGGGCTCGACTATTAGTGGAGTACTTCAAGGACAGATTTGCATGTGAGGTTCTGGATGGACAGGTGGCAGATGACATGTACAGGGTGGTCGATGAGATCATCTACTACAGGGACAGGATCTTCTTAACTGAGGGATCTCAGCTTAAGAAGAAGATACTCCAGGCATCACATGATTCTCCATTGGCAGGCCATCAGGGGTTTACCAAAACCTACAGGGCCATTAGAGAGAGGCTCTCCTGGAAGGGCCTCAAGGAGGACGTACTCCAGCACATCAGGGAGTGCGATGTTTGTCAGAGGAACAAGGGGGAGATGAGCCATCCCGCAGGATTGTTGCAGCGTCTTCCCATTCCGGAGGGGAAATGGGAGAGTCTCTCGATGGACTTCATCACAGGGTTGCCCATGGTGTAGGGCAAGGATTGTATCTTTGTCGTCGTTGATCGGCTAACAAAGTATGCGCACATTTTCGCCATATCCGCGCATTACACAGCAGCACAGGTGGCCGAGCTGTTCTTCAGAGAGGTTTTCAGGGTGCATGGTCTTCCTAAGACCATCATCAGTGACAGGGACAGTGGCTTCATGGGCAGATTTTGACAGGAGCTTTTCTGGTTAGTGGGGACAGAGTTGACACTGAGTACCAGTTATCACCCACAGACGGATGGACAGACGGAGATAGTTAACAAGTGGCTGGAGGGCTACTTGCGTAACTATGTCAGTGGGTAGCAGCGAGCATGGCTGAAGTGGTTGCATCTGGGGGAGTACTGCTATAACACAACACATCACATGTCCATTGGTATGTCACCATTTTATGATTTGTATGGGTATCATTCCTTATCTTTTGCTGATGTGATGTTCGGTGCTAGCAAGGCTCCTAGAGCCAAGATTTGGATCCAAGAGAGTCAGGACATTCTCCGAGCTCTCAAGGATAATATGGCTACAACACAAAACCAGGAGAAGCTGTATGCCGATAGAGGTCAGGTAGAGAGACAGTTTGAGGTAGGGGACTTGGTCTGCCTACGATTACAGCCATACCGACAGTCGTCGCTGAAGCAGAAGGGAGCTGAGAAGCCCAGCTTTTACGGGCCATACAGGGTGATACGTAGGATTGGGCAGGTTGCGTATGAGTTGGAGCTGCCCCAAGGCAGCAAGATCCACAACGTTTTTCACGTATCATGCCTGAAGAAGGCGCTGGGGCAGCAGGTGACAGTGACAGATGAGCTACCACCCACGGATGATGAGGGGCATTTGGTGTTGCAGCCCAAGGCTATTATTGATACCAGGGAGAGGCAGCTATGGAGCAGGACAGTCCGGGAATTATTGGTGAGGTGGAAGAATTTGTCGGATGAGGATGCCACTTGGGAGAGTGAGAAGATTTTGCAGCATCCATCACTTCAGTTGCTTGAGGACAAGCAACATTTTGCCGGGGGGAGACTGTAATATTCCTAATTAGCGACAACTAATTGGAATATTCGATTTTGTTCAGTTTTGCCGTCTATAGTTTATTAATAAATAAAAAGTGAGTTAAGAGGGTCTAACTTACTTAAGTGGAATAAAACACCCTCCCTAGTAGCACAACATTGTGACTTAAAGGGGAGCCAAGGGGGCCAAGCACCACGTAGAGAGGGGGCCCACGTATGCTCTAGAAGCTACTGTGCAGATGAGGATGAGCACGTGGCAAGGGAGAGAGGCTACGTTGAGGAGATGGGCCTTAGGGTTGGAGGAAGGCCAACGTTATAAAAGAGGGAGGAGCCTTCTCATTTGATTCATTCTGTTGTTGATGATATTGAGCTAGTCGTGCTGACTTCTTGAGCACGCTGGCTGTTTAGCCTGTCTGCAGCACTGTTTAGTGCATTGAGTGTCTCCGGTCGGAGATCTCGCCCTTAGCCCCGGGGGACTTCGAGTGCCTGCTCGGGCAAGGTTATTTCTTCAGCATTTTGTGAGAGGTTTTGGTGTTTGGGTTTGTTGCGGAGCTGGGCATTCATAGAGACTGTGCAATCACTGAGAGGGAGGACGCAGTCCATCTAGGAGGTGTCCGGATCGGGGTTTTTGCAGGAGACCGAGCCGAGATTTTGAGCAGAGGATCAGCCTTTGCCTTTGGGAGGATTTTTGTGGAGTTTGAAGCGGTATTTTAGTCATTCTCATTTAGCCTCTGCGTAGAGCCTTGGAGGCCAGTGTAATTCCCCAAGGGGGTGTTTTTCGGAGGTCGGCCATTTTTGATATGGTTTCTGAGTTTTGTCGAGATTGGTGAGTAGAGGAGGATTCCAGATTTTCAGCTCATTCCGACAAGGGGAACAACCCCTAGTCATCAGTTCATTTCAGTGGTAGCAGCTACACGGCAGTTTTCCAGCAGTTGGGACGCAGTTCAGAGAGCAGCCATTTCCGGTGTATTCTGAGAGTAATTCTTCACTTGCCTTGAGCAAGTTTAGGTGCCATCACTCTGATCACCTATTGTACTTCATTATATTTCTTAGTTTAATAAAATGGCTTAGCATTCTCTCTCTTTATTTCTGGATGAGTTGCCATACATTCTTTCTATGCTATTGTATGTTTGCTGCACTGTTATATATATCTATATTTCTGGGCATTCTAGTTCTATACCACTTGGTGTGTTTGTTTCATACTCTTAGACAGAGTTTGTAAAGGGCCAAGTAGCCTCCAGATTTCGTCCTCTTTCAGAGGCGGCATATCTGGTAAACGCCCTCCCAGTCCATCTCTGGTTGGAGTTTGCCGTGTTTTAGAGATATCCCTGAAACGAGATGTTACACGTATTCACGCCATTCAGATTTCATCATCGGTTAGTAGTTTTATAAATGATGTAAACCCATTCTGCATGTTTATGATGTAAATGATCTAAGTAAGACCATCATGTATGTAACAACCTAGGTAAGCCTAATATTTTGGTGATGATTTCTATCCTAGGAGGTTTTTTGTCTTACTGATTCGCTTGTGTTTTCCGACACAAGTGATCAGCAAAGTTTTCCCCTCCAGCTTCACCCCAAAGCTAGGGTGGATTTTGTCATCAAGATGCTAAGTGAGTCCTAGTGTTTTCTATCGAGTCTTTGTAAAAGTAGTTTGGGAATAATCCTAGCTAATTGGCTAGATTATTTTATTACAAGCTGCTTGGTCTACTAGATCATGTTTTGAGTCGTAGAATTGGGTAGCTATTTGAGGGTCTATACGAATGGGTATTCTCCCTTTATGTGTCTAAATGTATTTATCTTATGTAAAGAGGGTTGGAAAAAATAATAAATCCTCTCTCAGTCAATTAATTAAATTTTTTGGCCAAATTAATTAAAAATCCTAAGCCAGAAATTTAATTAATTTTAAGTCCTAGGTGAGTTAAAATTCTTCAAAGGCAAAATTTGTGGGTCTTTAAAAAATAAATTTTTAAAGGTCCCAGGCCAAGGGAATATTGAGAATTTCAAGAAATTTTGGGCCCTTGGGCCTTGGTTGTTAAGTCAAAGTCAAAATTTTGAGGTAATTAACTCAAAAATATTATTTTTGAGTTAATTAAAATGAAATTAAATGATAAATTCGATTTTCCTCAAAATTATAATTTCGACAGTCCAAATTAAAAGATAATTAAATATTTTCGACGGTCGAGATTATTTTGACAAGGGTTAACTGAACTAGCTGTTGGAGATTTTATCTTATAAATTAGAGGTCTTTGTCAGTCTTTCAGTCATCCGATCTCTAGATCGTGCACTCGCTCTTGAAGCTTTCTTGTAATATTTTCTGGAATAATACAAACGAAGACTTTGGGGTTTTATTCTGATGGTGGTGTTCCTCTTAAGTGTTTTATGGTAAACTTGTTCTAAATATTCTGCTGGTGATTATTTTCATGGATTGTTGAATAATGACTCTTGTAGAGTAATCTAATGTACACATATCTTGCTTGGGTTACTGGATCTAGGGTAAAAATATTAATTGGATCGAGTTAACAGTTATTTCTAGCTCATGAAAATTTTATGTTTTATCACTATTTCTTTATTAATTTAACAGTTTAACTTTAAGTTTGCAGAAATCTTCCGGTTTTAGAATTGGGCGTTTGGGGAAGTCCTAGTTTGGACCAACTGACTCCCAAGGAAATAAGATCTGAAGAGCCCTCCGGATCTAATTCCCCGAGCTTATCTTAAATTCCATTTTTTTGCAGGGTTCTTTATTGGGCTTGTGCCTCTCTCTTAAATTTTTATTTTCTGAATTGTGCTGAACGGTTTTAAATCTGGCCACGAGGGTTTTCTAATGTGTAGATTTGTAAATATCGTTATTTGTAACTCACTAGGGTTGTGGGGTTTCCTGTGCATATTTTTGGGTTTTCTGGGTTCTGGTTTTGTGCAGGATCTATTGGGAGATTTCTTAGAAAAATTTTCAGATCTGAGCCAGATAATCTATGCGACAACAGGCTCCTCCCTTCTCCTTCTGCTTCTGCAACCCAACCTCTACCAACTCACCCACTAAAATCGAATTCTCTTGCTTCAGAATCAATTTCCTTCGGGTACTGAGAGTGTCCCCGACTTGATTTCCAAATGGCTCTCAAGTCTCTTCTTATAGTATTCTCGCTGATGAATCAACGACCAAGATTATATCGTTAATCAATGGCTCAGATTAAAAGATGACTTGATCTTCGTTTTCTAGAAGATTCACACTTTGCTCTATTAATACCCTTTAATTATTTAATTTCCCTAAGTTTAAACTTAGGGTCTGTATTAAAATAATTAATTATTTTAATAAAGTCATCTCCGAGTGGAATTTCCATAAACGATTTCTAAGTTCTCTGGATAACTGATGTCCAAGCCTCTCTACCAAAAATGAGACTTAGAACACTTTCCGATGCTATAGAAATCAACACTCCCTCTTAGCGAGGAAATTTTTTAAGCAAGATATCGCTGTACTGCTCTGACTCTACATCATCTGCTGCGCTGATGATGTCATGGCTACTGTCCCCCATCTCTGCGCTGCTGCTTCTTGTGCTGCTACCTTGCCACTGCAGCATCCGTATTGCAGCTCCCTCTTCTTCTGAAGACCACGCTTTCCTTTAATGGAAGGGGTTCTCGACCATCCCCATCTTCTCTCTGAAGTAAGTGAACTCGATCTTACTTAGAGCCTTTGTGAGGATATCTGTCACCTGTTCTCCTGTAGAAGTGTATCGCAACTGTACTGCTCCCCTCTGGACATAGTCTCTAATAAAGTGACACCGAATGTCATGGATTTTCAGAGAGCTTAATGCAGCTCTGATTATTGCACATAATCCCGGTCGGTTCTATCTGCTTCTTGAGTAGGTTCAAGAGCAATTTGCAGAGCCATATGGCCTTGCACGAAGCTATGCTTGCTGCCATGTACTTTGCCTCGGCTGAGCTTAGTGCTACGGACTTCTGTTTCCTGCTGCACCTGGAGGTCATTCCTGATCCGAGACTGAAATAGTATCCATTGGTACTTTTTCGATCTACTGTGCTTCCAGCCCAATCTGCATCTGTGAACCCACTCAACTGGACCTCATTACCCTTGGTGTACTTCAACCCATACCTTATTGCCCCTCTCAGGTATTTGAGAACATGTTTGGCCGCTGCCCAGTGAGCCCTCCTTGGTTCCACCATGAACTGACTGAGGGAATTCATTGCATAACATATGTCTGGTTTTGTATTCACCAAATACATTAATGATCCGATGAGCTGTCTGTGCAATGTGGGATCAGCCTCATCATCCTCCAATGTGTCTATCTTCTTCCAATTAGTAATCATTGGCGTGGCCATGGGTCTACAGTCTTCCATTTGAAATCTTTTCAGTATTTCTGTTGTGTATCTTCCTTGTCCTAGGAAGATTTCCCCCTTCTGCTTCCAGACTTCTTATCCAAGAAAATAGTGCATCTGCTCTAGGTCCTTCATGTCGAATTCTGTTGCCAGATTCTCCTTGCAGTTTTTGATGAGCTTGGATGATCCGGTCAAAAACAGGTCATCCAGATAAAGAACAAGAATAAGCGACTCATCTCCTACTCTCAAGTAGTATAAGTTGGGATCTGCATCACTCTTGACGAACCCCATCTTCTGCAAGTAGTTATCAATTCGACCATACCATGTCCTGGGGGCTTGTTTTAAGCCATACAAGGCTTTCTCAAGTCTGTAAACATGAGTTTTCTGCTCATGTGTCTCAAAGCCCTCTGGTTGCTCTATGTACACTTCCTCCTCTATCACTCCATTCAAGAACGCAGTCTTGACATCCATCTGGTGAATCTCCCATCCCATCTGTGTAGCCAGAGAGATGACGGATCTGATAGAAGTGTATCGCGCTACTGGAGCAAAAGTTTCTTCATAGTCATTGTCTTCTTTTTGGGCATACCCCTTGGCTACAAACCTTGCTTGAACTTCTCTATGCTGCCATCTGTAGCATATTTGATCTTGTAGATCCATCTGGATCCTACAACAGATCTGTCCTGTGGTCTAGGGACTACTTCCCCGACATCATTTGTCATGATGGAGCTATACTCCTCCACCATGGCATCCACCCATACCTGATGCTGAGTTGCTTCCCGAAAGGTAGAAGGTTCTCCAACCTGAGCTACCAGTGCCTGATATCTGTCTGGTTGTTTCCTTATACTCTTTCCTTCTCTAGGGGCTCCAACAAATTCTTCTGCATCCCTAAGAATTTGTTGGAGTTCTCTGCTCGGTCTCCCATCAGTTGTGGGCGGTCTCACCTGTTCTTCCTCCTGTCCTTCATCGGAGGAGCTTCCCTCAGAATTATTGTGCCTTGGAAAGGCACTGGACCTCTCCTCTATAGGTCGTTAGTGCTGTACCAATGGATCTTCCTCAATCTGCGTATCTGTGGCCGTATCTCGAGATTTCCTGAAGGCTCTCTCCTCAAGGAATTTTACATCCCTTCTTACCACAACTTTCCTGCTCTCTGGAATATAGATGCGATATGCCTTTGCATTCTCGCTATAGCCCATCAGGAAACCCTTCTTTGCAGTTTGATCCAACTTCTTCCTCTTTTCTTCTGGAACGTGGCAGTACACTATGCTGCCGAATATCCTGATGTGGCTCACTTCTGTCTTGCTGCCTATGAACACACTCTCGGGAGTTACCTTCCCCAAAGCTCTATTGGGAACTCTGTTCTGAATATATACTACTGTGTTGCAAGCCTCTGCCCATAAGAATTTGGGCATATCTTGGTCGTACAACATCGCCCTTGCAGCTTCTATTATGGTCCGATTCTTCCGTTTTGCAACTCCATTTTGCTCTGGATTGTATGGAGCTGTCCATTCTCTCTTGATGCCTTCCTGTGCACAGAAATTTGTGAAGTCTTTATCGATATATTCTCCACCGTTATCTGACCGCAACTTCTTGATCTTCTTCCCTGTAGAGTTCTCCACCAATGCTTTGAAATATTTAAACTGATCAAAGACTTCATCTTTGGTCTTTAAAAAAAAGATCCAAGTTTTCCTGGAATGATCATCAATGAAAGTGGCAAAATACTTTGCCCCACTGAGAGCATTTGTGGACATTGGACTGCAAATGTCAGAGTGTATGAACTCTAATTCACCTTTGGCTTTGTTGCTGCTTCTTGGAAATGTTGTCTTAGCGTACTTCCCTAGTACGTATCCCCTGTAAACTTTGCCTTTCTTCGTGCTGATTTCAGGAGCCCCTATGACAGTATTTTTGAGAATCCCCAAGGCTCCATGATGTAGATACCCCATCCTTCTGTGCCATAATTCATTCAGATCTCTATCGTCTGTACTGCCGATCGGGGCCACCGGAGATTCAAGTTGGAGCTTATACAGCTTGTGACTCCTTACTCTGATTTGTGCCTTTTTGCTCCAGTTAGGGTGTTTGACATACACTTTATCTTAAATAAAGTATACGTCATAGCCCTTGTTCTAAAGTTGAGACACCGAGAGTAAATTCATCCCCAACCCTGGTACATGCAGAACGTTCATGGCTCGAATCTTGTTGCCATCCTCGGTCTGAAATGTTACGGTTCCTCTCTCGATGGGGGTACATTTTGCCTTATTTCCCATAGTTATCTGGAAATTCATCTATTCTTCTTGGTAGCTCGAAAAACATTCTTGAACCCTTGTCATATGACCAGCTGCTCCACTATCAATATACCAAACACTTGGAGGAGCTGTGCTCGACACACAGGCAAGATCCTCCTCTAGTCTGGATGCCAGCACCTTCATGTCGCGCTCTCTGCATTTCTGCGTGCTCTGGAGGACTGCGTGAACCCTTCTGGATAATGGAACTTTGGTCCATGGCAGATCCTCCCTTTCTGTTTTTAGCCCTTTGCTCTGATACCATGTGAAATTTTCAAGAGGAAAATATTTCTGCAATACTTGGTTTATTTCTCCTACTTATGAGATAAGTTATTTACAGATGCTTCAGTAAATTCTGAAATAAACACATTTGCAGATATTCACATCATTAAGAGCATAAGAACAGAAGATAATTTACACAAGTAGCACAATAGAAACAACCACATGAACACAGTTATTTTTGGACAATTGTCTTCGGAAAAACTTAATGTGGGAAAACCGGTGCAGCAGATGAGGGTTTTATATTTATCTTCAGAAATGGAAAGTACATTTACAGGAGTTTGATGAGCAGAGAAAAATTAGCAAAAACCTGGCTGAATTTTCTAGACCTTCTAAACAAATTTCGGACCCTCGGGGTGACCTCCTTCACCCACTGCATCATCCAGCACGAGAGCTCTGCGCAGTCCCTCTCTGGACTGCGTGATTCCGCGTGGAGGGGTTCTTGCTGCTGATCAACTCACCCTTCCCTTCATCCTCCTAATTTATGCTTCTCGATAAATGGCTCCTCCCTCCTCCTCCTGCTTCTGCAATGCAACCTCTACAAACTCACCCACTGAAATCGAATTCTCTTGCTTCAGAATCGATTTCCTTCGGGTGCTAAGAGTGTCCCCGACTTGATTTCCAAATGGCCCTCAAGTCTCTTCTTATAGTCTTCTCGCTGATGAATCAATGGCCAAGATTATATCGTTAATCAATGGCTCAGATTAAAAGATGACTTGATTTTCGTTTTCTAGAAGATTCACACTCTGCTCTATTAATACCGTTTAATTATTTAATTTCCCTAAGTTTAAACTTAGGGTCTGCATTAAAATAATTAATTATTTTAATAAAGTCATCTCCGAGTGGAATTTCCACAAACGATTTCTGGGTTCTCTAGATAACTGATGTCCAAGCCTCTCTACCAAAAATGAGACTTAGAACACTTTCCGATGCTATAGAAATCAACATTTTTATGGTGAAAATTGTAGTTGTGATTTTATTCGTTATTTGTCATAGCAAATAAGTTGCATTGAATTTTAATCAGTTAGAAGAATAATTTCCCTTTGCTGCAATAAACTTGAAAAATTCACAGCGAGTGGGTTTCAAAGTTGCTGGAGGTAGAAGAATTAATGGGATTGTTTTTTTGGAGGCAGTGCGAGCTTTAGGAAGATCCAGTGCACATTTCCAACTGCCAGTCGCTTAGTAGAGGCCGAGTTTGATTACAGAGGTTCGATTTGGTCAGTGGAGGTGAAGAGCAATTATTTACTGGAGCTTTGCCAGTAAGAGGCACACAGTTGATATAATCTTTGATTTGCCAAAGAATTAATAATAAAACCCTCATTTGCAGCACTGGTTTTCCCCACACTTGGGTTTTTCTAGGGACATTTGTCCAAAAATATTGGTGTCTGTTATCTCTCCTTGCCCCCTACACCTACCTACAAGTTAGTGGAAAAAGCCTTCAACCCCACAAGGTGTGGTTGGGTGCAATGAATTCAGAGAAGGCGCTGTCACACTGATCCCGACTCTCTTCGTTTTAGCTCTCTCCTAGGTCAGCAAAGGGGGGTAGTCCCTAAAGGAAAACTAAGTTAAAGATGTGAGTTTCTAGGAGAGTATTAGAGTAAAATTGGATTACTTTTAAAGATTCATGAGAATTTATGAACAACTTTGAAATAACATGACAAACCATTCAACCAGTGCCTTAAATAACGTGCTCAAGAATAATGCTCAAAGAGATGAGAACACAATAATCCTGAAACGGAAACAAAAGATGTCAGCACAAGATATTTGCAGGATAAAAATGATTATAGGATAACTAAATCGCAACATTTAAATATATCTTGTTATAGTTAGAAACAACAAAAAATTGAGATGTTGAAGATGAAATTAAACTTTTCAAATATAGAAAGTAAGTGTCACACTACTTGCATGAGATCAACAACCATAAAAAGGGAAATGTGATGAAGAGTGCTCTTGGTTTATTTTAGTTAAACTTACTCTACAAATATTTCAAATCAACTCTTCAATCCCTAGACCTCACCCTCGCCCAAATTATGTGGATCTCACAGTGAGGAGTCAATAGGGGAGTAGAGGGTCCCTCGAGGTCTATACAACCAACTTATGTTGGAGGTAAGTTTTAATGAGTTGCTTGTGTGAAATGAATGTTGATAAATCTCATTTAAATGATACATGCAAACTTTCCACAAGAGATGAGATGGTGCTTACTTGCAATAATAAAACAAATTTTGAGAGAAACAAATAAGCTTATATGTGTTGTAGCATTTTATTGGTAAGTGGAATGAAATAAGTTCTTATAAAAAGGGTGTTTCAATGGTTCTTCAACATGCATGAAGCATAATCATTAAATCAAATGGAATTTTCCTAAACATGTGAATTGCTTACACATAAAAAAGAGATTTTGCTCAAGTTTGTAGCATTGGGGCTCATGCATGTAAGTTTAATTCAACCGAAATTTAGTTAGATGGATGTAGAGTGCATTAGTTGTTAATTCATTAGCATGCATAAAACGAAAATCATAAAATGAATCAATCCACCCAAGAAATTCCTTCCTCTTCAACCAACTAAGGGGGATACCATGGGAAAAATATCCCAAGCTCCCTCAAGCAAAAAAGAGTTATTTTATTATTGATTACAAGCGAAAAAAACAACCTTTAAGAAGGTTGCCCAAAAGGAGATCCTTCTACGAATAAAGAGCTTGGAAAAAGGCTTAATCTCCTCCTCAAAAATTGACAACACAACTTATGGAGAAAATCTTCAAAATATAAAATTTTCAAGGCTCCAAGGCCCACGACAAAGATCAAGCTTGCTGTTGTCCCAAAGGTGCTTATGGTCTCCCTAAAATCAGATTTTGAAGTAATGGAAGCCTTCGCATGCAAGGAGGATCAATTGTCTTTTGCCGTCTTCTCCTCAAGCTCCTCGCTTTTCACGCTCAAGCTTGCGGGCTGCGAAAGAAAATCAAACATTAGGCTGAAATAAAGAGGATCTAAAATATAAATTAATATACAAGGCTACTAGCCTAAGGAATGGAAGCGAAACCCATTCTTTCCTAGTCTAGAAAAATACTCTTGAAGTAGCAAATATGACTTTAAAACGCTCTACAAATGGAAATTTTTAGATTTTAAAAGTGGAAATAGATGATCAAGTAGCTAGAGAACGAGAAGCTCCCTCTTTGTCTTCTTTTGATGCAAAACTTGGGGTTGAAAGTAGCAGAGTCTTGGATCGCTTTGAATTTAGGAGTGAGTTGATCTATTTGAGACTTCTCTCATGCCCGGATGGATTTCCTGCACACAATACGAATAGATCTTCCCTACACACTTAAACAAATATCAGTCTGCAAAAAGATTAGAGCATCATAATGAAGTAAATAAACCAAACATTCCTCCGAAAATGACTTGGCAAGCTAATTCCTAGAATAATACTCTAAATCAATGATGCATGCAAGATAGCTTGTATGCATCAATCCAAGCTAGATGGCAAATATAAACTAATATTGATCAAGCATATAAACAAATTCAAATACAATAGCAATAGTATGGAAAGAAATCACCTCATAACGCCAAGAGAACATCCGCTAAATAGTCCCAAAGTCTTGATTTTATTGATATACAAAAATGACAGAGTTTCCTCAAGCCCAATAGCTCATAACATGATACAATATGAGCGCCCATGGCTCCATTATATTGGGAGCAAATCCCAATGAAGAACCAACTGCCAAGTGGTGAGAGGGAGGAGATCTCAAGGCAAATTCGAATTTGATAAGTGGAGCTGCATTGCCAAGTGTAAAAATCAAATTCTGGCAAGTGGACATCATTTTATTCTTCCCTTATGTGCCAAATTCGAATTTTATGATGGAATGACATGTGTATATGGTTGTTAACCCATGTGGGGTCAATTTTCCACAAAAAGCTCCACCAAATATTCTCCCAAATCCTTTCAAATATGCACTAGCTTCACAAATTCGAATTTCCAAGTAAGCAACTCTCATTTAATGCCGGAAATTCAATTTTATTTGAGCACATGTCTTTTCCTTGATTTTAGGAGTCCACATCACCTTGAGACTTCACTTTAACTCCATAATTTTCCACCTCATTTCCAATTCATTTAGCATGTGTGGATATTTATTTTTCTCCATTTATTTAATTTATGGCTAAATTAATTGTCAGATTTCCCACTAAACTTAGGAAAAGTGGATTTTGAGGGTTCAAAACACATTTTTAACCTCTCAAATTGTGTCATAGTGGAAAGTTGAGGATGAGAGGTGTAATTTTGATTACTCATACCCCATACAACTTCTCTAGGCAACACTTGTTACAATTCAATTACGATTTTTATTGCAATTTTCGATTTGCGGGAAATCTAAAAAATTAAAAATTCACTACCTAGACATAACCAAATTCCACGAATTTTTGTGTGATCTAGTATGGTAATATACATTGACTCTAGACACTAGGACTCACCCAAGGCCTCACCATCAAGCCGTACTCTGGCTTTGGGGTAAAATTGAAGGAAAAAACTCAATTAATTATTAAGTCATGGTAGGGAGATGATAATTAACTAAATAAAAAAAACCTCCTAGAGTAATGCTCACTTGTTGGCAAGGTCCCAAGCTACCTAGGCCTGTTACAGATTCAATACTGACTCAAATTCATCATTACTAGCATCACTTATTACAATTCCTCGTAGGGCATGGAATGTGGGTATAAGAGAAAATGATAAGAAGTAGAAGTAGAGTTCAAAAACTCTGTTGAACTGATAATATCTGACAGTACAAGTGTCCTTTGGTTCATCCTTGGGCATGGAGTCTTCATATAATCATTAGGTGCTACTCAGTGGTCAGCAGTGTCTACTATTTTGTGTGTGCACAATATTTTCTCAGTTGTAATTTAATTTTCGTGAAGTTGCTGGAGTGTTTTATTCAGTATTGCTGCATATATGTTGCAGCAGACAAATAATCTATTTCAGATAGGTGAATAATAAGCAATTAACTGCAACATTATTAAAATTTCACAGCGTCTTAGCTTCCAAATTGCAAAATACCTGAAATCTGAAGGCAGCCCCAAATGCCTGAAAGTGGGATAAATCATAAAACTAAGGACCTTGAGTCACCAAGAAGAGCTGCACTCCAACAGAGCTGTCCTTGAAGCAGTATAGAATGTTGGTCCTGCACCAATTGAAAGAGTGATCTAGCAAAGCTACACTCCCATAAGATACACTTCAAGTTCTTTGATTGATTGCAAAAGGGGCACAAACCATATACCAATCTGCTTTTGGCAAGATGAGCTTTGGAGGGAAGCCCCTGATAAACAACCAACCAAGCAAACTCATGATGTTTTTGATAGCGGGTTTATCAGATGAAAGAAGAGCCTTTTGGTGGGATAATACCCTCACATTGGCTTCTCACATCAATCTCGTGTCATATTTCTAAGGCCCAATGTATTTGTAGATTTTACTGTTTAGAAGTTGAGACTAAGTTCCTCTGTGCATTTTCTTTTTTGTTCCCCAATCTATCGCGAGATAAATGATAGAATCTAGAACCATGCCTGTCTAAAAGGGCAGGAGAAATTTTCAAATTCTTCAGATTTAGTATAGATGTGTGTATTCACATATGTTATAGAGCTATGTTATAGTATATATGCACTGCACTTTATCGGTTATGAATTGAAGACACCTATTTCTTATCTTTGGCTTTGAGAGTTTTGCCATTGTAAAGAAGCAAAAGGAAAACTCTTGGATTATAGGTTTTCTATTTAGAAGAAATTATCATTTAACCATGGTTGACAAACTATCCAAGACTATCATTAGAGAGTCCCATGGTAGACATCCAAGACTATCATACTACAAATTGGAGTTTTCTAATTGATGTTGATGGCTATTTTTTATTTTTTTGGGCGAGGGTATCGGCCTCAGATGGTAGGAGAGATGCATCTTCTTCACTAGTAACCTAGTCAATTGCCTACCAATATTGCACATGCTAGCTTTATCACAGTTTCAAGCTCTTTAGCAGACACTCGTATATTGGTCTTGGGGGATTTTATGGTGTTGGATGAGGTGAGGTATTATTTTAGATTATTGTCCATTATATATAACTCAAGGACGTTTTCTGCCTAATCATGCATAGCCTTGTTACTTACATTCTTGTCTTGGAGACGCCTTTCACATTTCACTGACGATACTGATGCGCATAGTACTAGTTCTTCTGGTAGATGTTTGCATGGGAATATATACATTTTTTTTACACTTTTGTCTTTTGTTTTATTTATGTTTAGTTTTGCACAAAGGTGAATTGCTAGGACAATGTGAAGTTGCTGTATAAATGGTCATTTTGTCAGCTAAGACTGATCAAATGATATTATGTGGTTATTCTTGCAAATGTGAAACTTTCATGCAGTCTTTGATTCTGTTATTATAATGTTTCCACTCACATAAATGAAAAGAAATTGTCTTGTTGGAGAAAATGAACTTAACTGCAGAGACATTCTGGAAAATTTAGAACTTGTAACAAATATTAATGAATACTAAATGACTTCACTTTTGTCTTGGCAATATGCATATGCATTGCATTAGGAATTAGTAAAGGTTTCTACTTACATGATGGCCAATTAGCCTGTAGGTGCAATTTTCAATTCTATCCTTTGCAGATGTCATGCCTCAAACTTTGATGTGTTTGACTATATCTCTTTTACAGATTTCTTCCATCAAAGAAAGTCAGTCCGATGAAAAGAGGTTTTACATTTTTACAGGAATAAAGACATTACATCTTCGTGCAGAGTCAAGAGAAGACAGAAAAGCATGGATAGATGCATTGCGTGCTGCAAAAGAATCATTTCCGTTAAGTTGGGTTGGCTCAGCTGACTTGCCTCAATCTCCTGAATTTACTATTTCAACTGAAATGCTAAGAAATCGGTTACAGAGGGAGAGTCTCTCTGACGAGGCAATTAAGGATTGTGAGGCCATTATGAAATCTGAATTATCAATCTTGCAACAACAATTGAGATTGCTTCAGCAAAAGAATATTGCCCTCATTGAGGCTGTAAGACGGACAGAGGTATGTGAAATTAATTTTGGGGGATTGATAAATTTATGTTCCTATTTCTAAACGGAGAAAGGGCTAAAAAGTTCTTATTTCAGCAAGCCCTTAAAATGAAAGTCTGTACATTATTCCTGCCCAAGCATTTGGGTTTAATTTAGTTTGTCTCTTCTGAAGACAAGCTTAAGCACAAAGAATGTTCATATATATAAAGATAAACTCAGCTCATACGATACTCATTTAAAAAGATATAAAACTTGGCACATGCATGATTTGATGGAGAGATTTTTTTTACTTTGAAAGTCTTTCCCTAATAGTTAAATAGGAAGAATCAGATATAGCCGATGCAAAAATTACAAAGGGATCCCTGATCAAGTTCACTTACCCTGAGAGCACCCTGCTCACAAGAAAACATGGTTTGACCCTCTGATCTGGATTAAACCCTGATCCAGTGAAAATATTAGTACAGACCTCTCCTGGTCAAGATTTTGGAGCAACTGTAGGTTATCTTCCTTGCAGGGAAAGATAGAGGGTGCAAGGTTTTGCTGTCTAGGTTCTCATTTGGTGTAAAAGTTCCAAAATACAAGACCCCAAGGGCAACCTAGGCAAGCTACTCACTGTCACCTCGGTAGCCTTGGCCTTCTCTCTTTACAGAAGAACTCTAGCCTGGGGGGAATCCCTATGGTTAACTAAGTTCAATATGTCGTTGATAAAGTGGGTGCAAAGGATCTTCGAAAACACAAATATTTTGGAATTTTTATATTTTTAGGTGGTGGATGAAAGGGAAGACCTGTGCCTTATCTTGTTTGGGCTATATGGGGTGAACTATGCAACTTTAGAGGGGTATGGACTCTGCTCTTAAGAAAGACTAGGGGCTATTGACAACCAAAGGTGTGTAAGAACAGCAGCCTTAATTTGGTGGGCATCACAAATTTGAGGAAGGGAAGGGATTCTATGTGAAAAATCTTATATCTGGATTCCTACTGCAACAAATCTGAATTACTTATCCTAATATTTTTCATAATTATTTCATTACAGTGAAATATCGAAGTAATTACTGAAGCAGTCTACACAAATAATGCTGCGGAATAAATCTAAGTGCGGAAACAAACTGAACAAAATACAATGAAAAACATCCACATTTGACACAGTTATTTTTGGACCAAGTCCCCAGAAAAACCCAACTGGGGAAAACCGGTGCAGCAGATCTGAGGGTTTTATATTATTAAGCAACAGAATCTTGAGTACAACTAGGGTGCCAATATCCGGCTCACCCTTCAGAGAAATCTAGACAACTGATGAAATTGTGAGATTTACCTCACTTCGCAAGTCTCCGACTGATATAAACAGCGCTGGTGAAGCCCCTCTCTGCCTTTGCGTGATTGCCTACGCTGGAACTGCGTAAGCCTGCGTGGGAAAGCTGAGGAACTGTGTCACCTCTCCTCTGCAACTGATCAAGCTGATTTGAGATTGAGTTTTGGCCCCCCTGGCTCAGAAACCCCAGCCTCTAGCTATCTCCAGACTCACTCTAGAAGGCACTGTGTCACTTCTGCGTGAAACCCTTCAGGGACTACGTTACCCCTTCAGAAATTGCGCTGCCTCTCTCTGCGTCACTGCTGCCTTGCTCTGAAATGTACTCCTGGTCCTCCTGACCAGTTACTGCATCTGCCCCTCTCTGGAACTGATCACTGAATCAAATCACTTAGCAAACCCAACCCTAGTGATTCGATCTTGATCAAAAAGCTGCGTCTCTCTCTCACAAGCTTGAAAATGCCAAATGCTCAATGTGCTCAATTGTCACAATGTATTATTTCCATAGGGCCCTCACCCTCCTTCTTATATCCTTTTGTTGACTCTTCAACGACCAAGATTGAAACATAATCAAGGGCTAAGATTATATTGGACGTGATCCATGCCTTTATCTAGAGGATTCTCACTTGACTTAATTAATACCCTTTAATTAATTAGTTTCCCTAAGTTTAGACTTAGGAAAACATTAAAAAACGATTAATTAATTAAATCATCTCTAAGTGGAATCTTCCAAAACCATTTCTGGGTTTTATGGAATACATGTGTCCTAGCCTATATACAAAGTTACAAGGCTAGAGCACATTCGATGCTACCATAAATCAACACTCCCTCTTAGCAAAGAAAGTGCTCTAGCAAAACAACTCAATGTGCTGCTCTGACTTCTGGAACATCTGCTGCTGTGCTGTTGATGCTGCTCACCAACACTGCACAAGAAAAATGCTGCATCTATACGACTGCTGACTCTGCATGCTGCTGCCAACTGCCACTGTACTACAACTCCCTCTGAGTTCTGCAACCATGCTACTGCACTGCGTGAGCACTACTTTGCACTGCGCTGCCCCTCTGTGCACTGCACTGCTACTGCTCATCTGCTGCTGCTGCTGCTCATTTGTTGTTGCTGCTGCTCAGCTACTGTTGTTGCTGCACTGTTGCTACTTGCAACAGAAAAACATCCGAAATTGGACAAGTAGATCTGCAACTGAAAAATAAGACTGACTACTGCTAGTTTCTGCACTAGGTCTTTGAAGATACTGTTGTTGCTGCATTGCGTGAGCACTGCACTGCACTGTGCTGCTGCTGCTCAATCGCTGATGCTGCTGCTCCTTCTCTGTGCTGAACATACTCTAGTACTACTAGCCACTACACTGTCTTCTCATCTTCTGCTGCAACTATCCATCCTACCACTGTCTTTAGGCTGTCGTAGCTCACATGTGATCCAAGAGTTCGAAAATACTCAAGGATCCCGCCTGCTTTGTAGATTTTGGATCTAAAACTCCAAATCAGCCCAATTTTCTCCTTTTGGAATGTGAGCTAACATAGCAAAATCTTTTTCTGCCTCAATCTTAGCAGCTCCTGCTTGTGGATCTTCCTTTTCCTCTTTATCCTTTTTCTTAAGAGGACACTATGTGGTATAATGCCCCATTTCCCCACACCGGAAGCACTTGATCTTGGACAGATCTTTCTTCTTCTGCTTTTGTTGCCCCTTTGATGCAAGGGTAGTGTTATCTTCTTCCTCCTTCTTGACTTTCGAACCGCTGCTGCCATCCTCCATATGGATTATGAGGAGGTCTCTCCTCATCTCTTCTTGCTGCAAGGTTGCCCACATCGCTTCCCATCCTGGAAGCCTTTCTCTTCCTAGAATGCTCTCGACAAAGACCTGATAGTGTTCTGAAACAGAGTTCAGAGTGATCCTTACCAGCTCTGAGTCTCTAGGTGTTGACCCCACTGCTAACAGCTGGTCTCGATTATCCTGAATACGAGACAGGAAGGAGTCAAAACGCTCTCCCTTCTTCATCCTGGTATTACACATCTTCTCCTCCATATACATCTTCCGCTACTCGGAAGATCCTTCGTATAGCTTTTCCAGCCCTACCCACATTTCTCTAGCAGTGCCCTTTGCTGCTATGTGATCCTTCACACCATCTAGGATCAAACGGTTGGCTCTTGCCATGTTCTTCTTGAAGGGCCTCAGATGTGCTGCATCAAGTGCCTCTGCAACTGCGTTGTCAATGAGGGCCTTTAGATCATGCTCCTCAAGGAGAAACTGAATCCTTGATTTCCAAATAACATAGTTGGAGGCACCCTCCAATCTATCTTGGTCACGCAATCCGTTGCTGGCCATCTCCTCAACTATCATTTTCTTCCTCTAACCCTCTGCTCAGCTAGACTTACGCACTCCTTGTGGAGTAAGTCACTGCTTTTGTTGCTGCACAAGAGAAACCGAGCTTCTTTGAGTAAGAAACTCTCTAAGGTCAAGAAATCCCCAATCTGTGTTTTTTCGAAATTTTTTGATGCTTATGCACCAACTTTTACTGCTATGTAGTAACTGCGTCCTTCAGCGACGCTGGTCTGCTATGCTGCCTCTTCTGCAATTGAAAAAGCTTACTCCTCTGTCAACTCTCTCAGAGGGAGCCTTTTCTGCGTTCGATTGCCCTCCTCTTGGACAACATAATTTCTAGGAGGGTCTGCTATTGCTTACGCAGATCCCAGTCTCTCTTGCATTGATCTGCTTGTTCACCCTTGTTTCTCCTGCACTTTAGCTTGAATAAGCTGTGATACCATGTGAAAAATCCTAAATCTAGATTCCTACTGCAACAAATCTGAATTACTTCTATTATTTTTCATAATTATTTCATCACAGTGAAATACCGAAGTAATTACTAAAGTAGTCTACACAAATAATGTTGCGGAATAAATCTAAGTGCTAAAACAAATTGAACAAAATACAATGAAAAACATCCACATTTGACACAGTTATTTTTGGACTAAGTCCCCGGAAAAACCCAACTCGGGAAAACCGGTGCAGCAGATCTGAGGGTTCTATATTATTAAGCAGCAAAATCTTGAGTACAACTAGGGTGCCAATATCCGGCTCATCCTTCAGAGAAATCTAGACAACTGATGAAATTGTGAGATTTACCTCACTCTGCAAGTCTCTCACTGATCTAAACAACGCTGGTGAAGCCCCTCTCTGCCTCTGCGTGATTGCCTATGCTGGAACTGCGTAAGCCTGCGTGGGCAAGCTGAGGAACTGCGTCACCTCTCCTCTGCAACTGATCAAGCTGATCTGAGACTGAGTTTTGGCCCTCCTGGCTCAGAAACCCCAGCCTCTAGCTATCTCCGGACTCACTTTGGAAGGCACTGCGTCACTTCTGCGTGATTCCCTTCAGGGACTGCGTCACCCTTTCAGAAAACTGCATTGCCTCTCTCTGCGTCACTGCTGCCTCTCTCTGAAATGTACTCCTGGTCCTCCTGACCAGTTACTGCATCTGCCCCTCTCTCGAACTGATCACTGAATCAAATCACTTAGCAAACCCAGCCCTAGTGTTTCAATCTTGATAAAAAAGATGTGTGTCTCTCTCACAAGCTCGAAAATACCAAATGCTCAATGTGCTCAATTGTCACAATGTATTATTTCCATAGGCCCCTCACTCTCCTTCTTATATTCTTTTGTTGACTCTTCAACAGCCAAGATTAAAACATAATCAAGGGCTAAGATTATCTTGGAGGTGATCCATGACTTTATCTAGAAGATTCTCACTTGACTTAATTAATACCCTTTAATTAATCAGTTTCCCTAAGTTTAGACTTAGAAAAACATTAAAAAACGATTAATTAATTAGATCATCTCTAAGTGGAATTTTCCAAAACTATTTCTGGGTTTTATGGAATACATGTGTCCTAGAATATATACAAAGTTACAATGCTAGAGCACATCTGATGCTACCATAAATCAACACTCTATAGCAAGAGGTCCACGTCGAGGACAACACAAGGGTGGCCCTTGCCTAAAGATTCTTTACAAATGCAATGAATCTAGTGATGTCAAAGAATAATGCTTTCCTCTTTAAAACAAATGAAACAAAAAGGTTAATTGGTACAATCTATCACACATAACCTTTCCAATGTAGAAATATTGCAAGTCTTTGGTCCTTGAGTTGCCTTTGACAATCCAAAACAGAAAAAAAAGCACCAGTATATATCAAGAACATTTGCCTCACATTCAACAAAGTAGCAAAACTATCTCCACAAAGCTTAGATAAAGATACACGCAATTTTATTCCAAATCTTGGGAGCACTTTTAACTCACATTTAACAAATGGGAGGAGCTACTGTCTATATAGAGTTTAGCTGAATTTCCCTTACAAGAAAATATGATTTGTTTCTTCTAGATGCACAAATTTGCTTCAAGGGAAAACAGTAAAATTCATCGCTTCTTGACCTCCTCAACAAATTCTCCCCAAAATAGCAACAAGTGGTCATAGATCTCCTTTATCCCCCAGTAAATAATAATAAAATACTAGGCCTCTTCCTAGATCGACAAATTTGCGAGAATTAAATCATATAACAATTGAAAAGGTGCTTGGAAGCTGGAAGTCTCATTCAAATGGCTGACTTCGCTTTTCAAAAGTGCATCCAATGTAGGTTTTGTTGACCACTGGAGTGGCACCTGATGATTATATGAAGACTCCATGCCCAAGGATGAACCAAAGGACACTTGTACTATCAGATATCATCAGATCACTAGAGTTTTTAAACTCTACTTCTACTTCTCATCATTCTCTTTTGTACCCAGATTCCACGCCCTACGGGGAATTGTAATAAGTTATGCTAGTAATGATGAGTTTTGAGTCAGTATTGAGTCTGTAACAGACGTAGGTAGTCTGAGACCTTGCCAACAAGTGAGTATTACTTGGGAAATTTTTTTCACTTGGTTAATTATCATGTCTCTACCAGAAGTTAAATAATTAATTGAGTTTTTTCCTCCAATTTTACCCAAAATACGGAGTACGGCTTGATGGTGAGGCCTTGGGTGAGTCCTAGTGTCTAGAGTCAATGTATATTACCATACTAGAACACACAAAAATTTTTGTGGAGTTTGGTTAGGTCTAGGTAGTCGTTTTTTAATTTTTTAGATTTCCCGTAGGTCAAAAATTGCAATAAAAATTTTAATTGAATTTTAATAAGTGTTGTTTAGAGAAGTTTTATGGGGTGTGAGTAATCAAAATTACACCTCTCACCTTCAACTTTCTACTATGACACACATTGAGGGGTTAGTAATGTGTTTTGGACCCTCAAAACCCACATTTCCTAAGTTTAGTGGAAATTGTGGCAATTAATTAGGTTCGAATTAAGTAGAATAGAGAGAAATAAAGTATTGCATGTGATAGAATGACGTGGAAATTATCCTAAGTCAAAGAGTTGAGTCAAAGGACATGTGGAGGATGACTGATCACTGCATCATTAATACACAATTATTTCATAAAATCGAATTTCCCAGAGAGAAAGCAACAATTTCACATGTGGAAAATCGAATTAATTAAAGGAGCTCTTGCATCGAGGGAATATTCTACAGGATATTTGGACTGAAGATTATGTGGGGCATCTTCTCACAAGTTATCTGGAGTGCTTCAACACATAGAGCTTCACTTGGAGGATTTACGACTTTCCTTTGGGCCAGACTACGCACTTCATTGGAGGAATCACACAGTTCCTAGGGGCCTACGTAGAGCTACTTTGGGATCATCTACAGATGGGGCATCACTTAGTTCGAGTTTGCAGTGGTTGACTAGAGGTAGCAAGGTACTTTGATTCACTCATGGATGAGTTTACTGTGAAAATTCCTAGATCTAACAATCTGAGGAATCCTACTGCAACCAACAGAATTTACTTCTTCTATTTTGTAAATTACATTATAGAATTAATTCAGATTTCTTCATGAATTATTGAAGTAAGTTACTGAAGCAACCTACACTTAATACTTTATGATTCTGAAACAAGGAAATTGAGCAAAGAATGAATCACACATAGGACACCTTTATTTTGGACTAAGTCCCCTGAAAACCCAATGCGGGAAAACCGTTGTAGTAGATATGAGGGTTTATATTATTAAGCAACAGTTTCTGAATACAATCTATGGATGCCTTGCTGGCTATCCAGTACAGAGAAATCACAACAGACAAAAATATTGTGAGTTTACCTCACACTGCAAGTATCGGCTGATCCGGTAGTTGAACTGGCGAAACCCCTGCACCCTCTGCGCTGCCTCTTCGCAATAGCTGCGTAGGCTTGCATGGGGACCTCTGTGGACTGCGTCACCTCCTCTCTTGAATCAATTTGCTCCTTGGAAAGTCAAGTTCCAACCCTCCAGGCTCAGAGTCCCGATCTCCCAGCAAATCTCGAACTATCTCACGAAAACACTGTGCTGCCTCTTCGTGGGTCTGCATCACACCCTCTAGAGGCTGCGCTGCTTCCTCTGCCGGTTCTGCTGCCTCTCTGCTTTGTATTCTTGATCCCAGAGAAGATCCTTCGACCAATAACTGTCTCTGCCCCTCATTGCAACTGGAATCACTTAGATCTGATCTTTGTCCAAGCACTGTTTCGTCAGAAGAAGTCGATCACTTGATTCATTCGGTGTGCTTTCCAAATGACCCTCACGCCTTCCTTTATAGTCTTCTCGTTCATATATCAACGACTGAGATTAGATCTCTAATCAATGGCTAAGTTTATAACTTGACTTGATCTTCGCTTTTTCTTGATCATTCTCTCTGTTTTATTAATACCCTTTAATTATTTAATTTCCCTAAGTTTAGACTTAGGGTCCCCATTAAAATAATTAATTTTTACAATAAAACATAATCCGAGTGGAATTTTCACAAACGGTTTCTGGGTTCTTTGGAATACTAGTGCCTAAGCCTCTCCACAAATTTGGAGACTTAGAGCACTTCCGATGCTACCAAAAATCAACACTCCCTCTTAGCGATGAAAGTGCTCTAACAACATCCCTATTGCATACTGCTTTGACCCTGAAGCATCCTTTGCGCTGCGGATGTTTGACAAGCTGTCCACCAACCACTGCGCTCCTGCTGCAACTGTACTGCTGCCCATGACATTGCCACTGCCACTGTTGCATTCGTACTACAACTCCCTCTCAAATGTTGCATCTGCTATGCTGCTAGGACTACCACTGCTAACACTGCATCTGCATTGCAACTCAGTTGTTGAGAGAAGCAACTGAAAACTACCCAAAACTGAACAAGTGTTCAGTGGATGCACCTTGGTGCTAAAGATCTAACTGCTGATAACTACTGCGCTGTCCATCTGATGCACTGCGCTGCTACTTCTCTACACTGCGCTGTTGTTTTTCTGCTCTACGCTGCTGCTGCTCTACTACCTACTACAATTGTGGCTCCATCACTCCTTGGCTCCCACTGAAATCTCCTCCATCCTGCTACTGCTGATCATGGGCTCCCGTAGCAAGGTTGTGATCCAAGGGGTGGGCTCCTCAACGATCCTGCCCAATTGAAGTTCAAGATGAACTTATTGTGAAAATTTCTGAATCTAATAAACATAAATCTTACTGCAATTTTCCGATTTGCATTTCCTAGTTGTGTTCTTCAATTAACAAGTTTATTTACAGAATTATTCAGTGAATATTAATGCAAACACACTGCAGACTACACCAATAGACAGATCAAGTACTGAATAATAAATGAGACAATCACACAAAGGACACACTTATTTTTGGACTAAACGTCCCCAGAAAAACCCAATGCGGGAAAATCAGTGCAGCAGATCTGAGGGTTTTTATTATTAAGCAACAGTATTATGAAAACAACTAGGGTGCCAAATCTGGCTCACCCAACAGAGAAAATCCCGACAGACAGATAAAATAGTGAGTTTTACCTCACAATGCAAGTCTTGACTAATCCTGATCCGAACTGGCGAAACCCCAACTCCCTCTGCGTTGCATCTGCGTAGTAGATGCGTAGGCCTGCGTGGGGACGGTTGATGACTGCGTCACCTCTTCTTTGAATCGATCTGCCTCTTAAAAACTTGAGTTTTAGGTCTCCTAGCTCAGATACCCCTATCTCCAACAAAACTTGGACTGTCCCTTGGAAGCTCTGTACAGTCCTTGCGTGAGCTCTACGTGGGCCTGCGTCACCCCTTATGGGGACTGCGTCACCTCTCCTGGTGGTTGTGCTTGTCTCTGCTGCCTTTGTTGCCTCTCTGCTATGTACTCTTGGTTCCTTTGTACTTTTCCTGTTGAGAAATCAACAGCCGTGATCAAATCTTTAATCAACGACTAAGATTAAACAAACTTGATCCTCGTCACTTAGAAGCTTCACACTCACTTTTAAATTGTGAAAGTTTCAAAAATAGAAACCCTACTGCAGTGTCTTGATCTACTTCGCCTACCTCTTTGATTAATTTAACAAGTATTCAGAAAAAATATTAAAGCAAATACAAACTACAGTCTACACATCTACAAATCATTTACTGAACATCACACACATATGACAAAATTACACAGATTTTTCGGACAAATTTCCCTGAAAAAACTGGTGCAGCAGCTCTAGAGGGTTTTATTATTATGCAAAATCTAAATACAACAATATGGGTACCAGAAATAGTCTGCCCTACAGAGAAATTACACGACAGCTGTACCTTATAAATCGGAGGCAGAAAATATGGCTGAATCACACCCTCAATCGGGATTTACAGATAACGAGTCCTTTTTGGCGCATTGGAACCCTCAATGCAGCTTCTCCAGCCTCTACATCAACCCTCTAGCCCAGTGTAGCCTCTGCGCAGCGTAGACTGCCCCTGCGTCACTCTGAAGGACTCCCTCAATGTAGCTTCTCCAGCCTCTACGTCAACCCTCTAGCTCTGCGTGACCCTCTGCATCAGCTTGGCTGGGCTGCATCCCTCCTGCTGGTCTCTGCGCTACCCTGGTACGATGATGCCTCTTTGTTGCTGTACTCGGCCTCAAATCAGATCATCCCTTGCCGATCTCTGCCCCTCACTGCATTGCAAACTCACTTCAAATTCCTTAGCAAACCCCGCCCCAGAAATTCAACTTAGCTTCAGTGCTCTACAATGTGTGTGTGTTCTCCAACTGACCCCAAGCCCTTCTCTTATACTTTTCTCATTGTCAAACCAACGGTCGTGATCTAATCTTTAATCAATGGCTGAGATTAAAAGAAAGCTTGATCCACGTCACTTAGAACATTTGATCACATGTGTAATTTAATTCACTTTAATTTTTTAATTTCCCTAAGTTAGACTTAGGGTCCCTATTCAAAAATTTAATTATTTGAATAACTATTACACCGGATGGAATTTCTCCAAATGCTTTCTGGGTCTTGGAGATCTCATGTGTTCCAGCCCCTCCACAAAGTTTCGGAGCTAGAGTACACCTGATGCTACCCCAAAATCTCAACACTCCCTCTTAGCGAGGAGCGTGTTCTAGCAATACTTCCGCACTGAAGCATCACCTTGATCTTGGCATCGGTCTCTGTGCTGCTGATGCTTGGCCTGCTGCCCTCCATCCATTGCGTTGCTGCTCTCTGTATTGCTGCCCATGTTACGACCACTGACACTGCTACATTCGTACTGTAGCTCCCTCTCAAACTGCTGCATCATGCTGCCCATAGCACTGCCACTGCTAACTACTGCACTGCAACTCAGTTGCTGAGAAGTAAGCAATTGAAGGACCATCACCCAATCACTAACAGACAAGTCAGTTGGGTTGCACCTCATCACTGAAGCACCCTCTGTTGTTGCTCTACGATGTCTCTCTGAAGCACTGCGTTGTCTGTTGCATTGCATTGCATAAGCACTTCCTCTCCGTTGCTGAAATCCAATCAGCCTCTGCGTTGCTGCTTCCACGCTGTTGGTGCTTCTCCTCTGCGCTGCTCCATACTTCAGTGTCCCAACTCGCCTCTGCTTCTCCATGATCTTCTGCACCCACTGCTCCAGTCATCCTGCTACTGTCTTAAGGCCCCCGTAGCTCGTATGTGATCCAAGAATCTGGGCACCTCAAGGATTTTGCCTACATCTGTAGTTGCTCTACAGATCAATATCGCCCCACTTCCTTGGTTCATGAGCACTCATGGCTACGTCATAGTCACTGCAATCGTCCCCTTTTGCTGCTGCTGCCTTGGAATCAGATGCTTCCTTGTCCTTCCACTTAGGACAAGTGTTGGTGAAGTGTCCAAGTTCACCACACCTGAAGCAACGGGCCTTGGAGAGGTCCTTCTTCCCTTGCTGCCTCTGTCCCTTAGATGCAAGGGTTGCATCTTCCTCCTCCTCTTTCTTTACTTTGACTCCTCCGCTACTGCTTTGCTTCTTGGTTATCCTCCTGATTTTCTCCTGACGGAGGATTGCCCAAATGTCCACCTAAGATGGTAGCGCTGCTCTGCCCAAGATGCTTTTGAAAATGTCTCCCATTCATTGTTGACTGCATTCAGGGCAGTCCTCACCATGAGCCCTTCATCCGGAGTTGACCCCATAGCAATCAGCTGGTCTTGGATAGTCTGTAGTCTAAAGAGGAATGGATCGATTTCCTCTCCCTTCTGCATCTGGAACAACCGCATCTGATTCTCCAGAAGCATCTTCCTCTGGACAAAGCTTCCCTGATACATCATGTTCAATGCTGTCCACATCTCGTATGCCGTGTTCTTCCCGGCAATATGAGGGACCACGTGATCCTTTACTTCATCCATGATCAAGCGCTTAGCTCGTGCTTGATTCTCGTTGAATTTCTTCAGGGAATCTACATCAGTTGGCACAACTAGGACATTTTCTGCATGGTCTTTGATGTCGTACTCATTCAGGACTGTCAGGATTCTGGATCTCCAGATGACAAAGTTGGACACATCGTCCAACCTATCCTGATCTCTCAGTCCATTAGAAACCATCTCTGCTCAATCTATCGAATCACAAAGTCTTCTCCCTTCCGTTGCTGCTACACACTAAAAATATTGGATCTAGGCTTCTTGGCGAAAGAACCCTCTAGAGAATGTGCTCCCTCTGACAAATGATTTCCCTCCCGGAAATCCTTTACCAAATCTGATGAATCAATCCTCTATGATCACTCCTCTTGATCAAACTCAGATTCCTTGGCTAGAGAATCTGTTGAGCAACTGTTCTTGCCCTGCTTTTGTCACCTTTGCTAGGTACTGTTCTCCACTAACAAAACCTATGCCACACGAGTAACTTCTGAAGATCAGAAACTGCACTTCCAGACTTGGAAAACTGCACAACAATTCTCCACTCGGATTGTGTCACTCTCCTAGTGCTGCGTTAGCCTCTGCGTGAGAATACTGGCTCAACGTTCCTCTCTTGGTGTTGCGTCAGCCTCTGCGTGAGCAGACGGGCTTTGCGTCACCTCTCTAGAGCTGCGTTAGCCTCGGCGTGAGTAGACTGGCTTTGTGTCACCCTTGCAGGGCCTGCATCCCTCCTGGTGCTTCGCTGCCTTCTTCTGGATATCTGCTGCTTCAGCTGCCCTTCTTGTAACAAATATCTTCAACCGCTTTGCTGATGGATCAGCGTGATCTGCAATGCTCTGATACCATGTGAAAGTTTCAAAACAGAAACCCTACTACAGTATCTTGATCTACTTCGCCTACTCGTTTGATTAATTTAACAAGTTATTTAACTGAAGTATTTAGAAAAATATTAAAGCAAATACAAACTGCGGCCTACACATCTACAGATCATTTATTGAACATCACGCACTATGACAAAATTACATAGATTTTTCGGACAAATGTCCCTCGAAAAACCCAATGCAGGAAAATTGGTGTAACAGCTCTAGAGGGTTTTATTATTATGTAGAATTTGAATACAACAATCGGGGCACCAGAAATGGTCTGCCCTATAGAAAAATAACACGGCAGTTGTACCTTATCACTCAGAGATAGA
The DNA here is from genome assembly GCA_034641835.2 of Pinus albicaulis. Lineage (NCBI taxonomy): Eukaryota > Viridiplantae > Streptophyta > Pinopsida > Pinales > Pinaceae > Pinus > Pinus albicaulis. The sequence continues at coordinate 375,277 of JAXQQM020066846.1, read as the reverse complement.
AAATATGGCTGTATCATACCCTTAATTGGGATTTACAGATAACGAGCCCTTTCTGGCCCACTGGAACCCTCAATGCAGCTTCTCCAGCCTCTGTGTCAACCATCTAGCCCAGTGCAACGCAGGATGCCCTTGCATCACTCTGAAGGCCTCTGCGCTGCCTCTGCATCACCCTCTGCATGGCCTCTGTGTTAGCTTGGCTGGGCTGTGTCCCTCCTGCTGGCCTCTGCGCTGCCCTGGTAAGATGCTGTCTCTCTGCTGCTGTATTCTCGGCCTCAGATCAGATCATCCCTTACCGATCTCTGACCTTCAATGCACTGCAAACTCACTTCGAATTCCTCAACAAACCCGGCCCTAGAAATTCAGCTTAGCTTCAGTGCTCTGCAATGTGCGTGTGTTCTCCAATTGACCCCAAGCCCTTCTCTTATACTTTTCTTGTTGGCAAACCAACGACCGTGATCTAATCTCTTTTCAATGGCTGAGACTAAAAGAAAGCTTGATCCACATCATTTAGAACATTTCATCACATGTGTAATTTAATTCACTTTAATTTTTTAATTTCCCTAAGTTAGACTTAGGGTCCCTATTAAAAAATTTAATTATTTGAATAACTATTACACCAGATGGAATTTCTCCAAATGCTTTCTAGGTCTTGGAGATCTCATGTGTTCAATCCCCTCCACAAAGTTTCGAAGCTAGAGCACACTCGATGCTACCCCAAAATCTCAACATAAATTAATTCATTTTAATTATTTTAATTTCCTAAGTTTTAACTTAGGCTCCATTAAAAATAATTAATTATTTGAATAACTTGCACTCCGGGTGGAATTTCTCCAAACGATTTCTGGGTCTTGGAGATCTCATGTGTTCTAGCCCTTCCACAAAATTTTGGAGCTAGAGCACATCCGATGCTACCCCAAAATCAACACTTACAATTGTATGTCGCCCGACTTCTCTCCTGGAGAAACATGGGCACTCATGAGGAACTCATCCTGTTCGATCTTTGCGACTGCAACTTTAGGATCGTGTTTTTCATCCTTGTCCTTTTTCTTCAAAGGACACTGTAATGCAAAGTGGCCCATCTCACCACATTTGAAACACTTCACCTTCAAAACATCTCTCTTTTGTTTCCGTTGCCCTTGTTGCTGTTGATTTTTGGTAGCATCGGAAGTGATCTAAATCTCAAATTTTGTGGAGAGCCTTAGGCACTGGTATTCCAAAGAACCCAGAGACTGTTTGTGAAAATTACACTCGGTTCATGTTTTATTGTAAAAATTTATTATTTTACTGGGGACCCTAAGTCTAACTTAGGGAAATTAAATAATTTAAAGGTATTAATAAAACAGAGTGAGAATGGTCTAGAAAGCGAAGATCAAGTCATGTTATAATCTGAGCCGTTGATTCGATATGTAATCTTGGTCGTTGATGTCTCAACGAGAAGACTATAAAGGAAATCTTGAGGGTCATTTGGAAAGACACACCAAGTGAATCTAGAGATCGAATTCTTCTGACGGAGCAGAGCTTGGACGAAGATCAGATCTAATTGATTCTAGTTGCAGTGAGGGGCAGTGATTATGGTTTGAGATTTTCCTGAGTCAGAGGATACATAGCAGAGAAGGCGGAGAGCAGATTGGTAGAGGCAGCGTATCAACTATGCAGAGCCAACACAATCTCACGCAGAGCCAGCGTTGCAGCTTTAAGGGAATTCAAGATTCAGCTGAGGGTTTGCTAGATCCAGCGTCGGAGAGCTTGGGTGTGAGATCGGAAGAGGCTAGAAGGGCAGATCTAGCCAACAACAGACCAATGACGTAGATGCCACGTAGTCCCCACCCAAAGTGACGCAGAGACTGCGCAGAGCATTAGAAGGCTTGTAGATCCGGGGTTGTTGGTCAGTCGGGCTTCCAAATCAGTGTGAGATTTCTCTCAGTAACTTTCTTGTCAGTCATATTTGTTGCAGGTATTTACAGGAAGGCATCCCAGATTTGTATCCAGAAATTCACTGCATAATATATAAACCCTCAGATCTGCTGCACCAGTTTTCCTACATTGGTTTTTTTCGGGGACTTAGTCCAAAATAAAGGTGCCTTGTATGTGATTTAATTCTTGCCCAGTTTCCTTGTTTTAGAATCATAAAGTATTAAGTGTAGGCTGCTTCAGTAATTTACTTCAGTAATTCATGAAGAAATCTGAATTACTTTTTTAATGTAACTTACATAATAGGAGAAGTAAATTAAGTTAGTTGCAATAGCATTCCCGAGATTGTCGGATCTAGGATTTTTCACATGGTATCAGAGAATTTGATGTGAAACAAGAAGAGTAGATCTGACACTGAAGTGAAGGCCGAATTGCTGCAGCAACAGCAGATCGAATCCCAAGAGGGATTGCACAGTTCTAACCAGGAGGGCTAAATCCTTGAGGTTGCCTCTCTGAGTGAGTCGACAGAGAGGTAGGACTTTCAGTTCGAGATTTTTGCCGAGGTAGAGGGAGCAGCGCAGAGCCAGAGGGATGCAGTTTTCTGCAGGTAGTTGTTGGGCAGAGAAGCGTTAGAAGAAGAAAAAGAGCACATAGCAGGGAATTCTTCCTTAGTGAGTTCCTAGCCGAGGAATTCAACATTTTTCAAGATTTGAGCAGCAGATCTACGAGTTACACAAGGAGTGCGTAAGCCTGCCTAGTGCTGCGCAGAGGGAGAAGAAGAGGAAGCAATTCGACAGTTTTTGGCTGAGATGGCATCTCATGGTCTTAGAGATCAAGATCGGTTGGAGGGATCCTCCCACTACGTAATTTGGAAGGAAAGGATCCAATTCCTTTTAGATGAATATGATCTCAAGACGTTCGTGGAGAATGTGGTTGTTGTACGCACAAATCCGGATCAAAACAAGAAGTACAAGTCCGATATGGCAAAGGCCAAGAGATTAATCCTTGATTGTGTCAAGGATCACGACCAGGGAGATGTGGGAGGCCTTGTCTTTGCTATACGAGGGAAATTCCGAGCAGCAGAAGATGTACTTGGAGCAGAAGCTCCGGATGATCTAGATGCAAAGGGGGCAACACATTGGTTCATTCCTTACGAGACTTTTGGAGATTCGAGACCAGTTGGAAGCCGTGGGATCCACCCCAACTGCAACAACTATGGTGAAGCTGACCCTTAATGCAGTCATCGAGGAGTGGCAATTTTTTGTCCAAAGTATTTTGGGCAGGGCTACGCTTCCTTGCTGGGAGCAGATGTGGTTAGCACTTCCGGAGGAAGATGTGAGAAGAGATCTAGTCAAGTGCAAGCTTGATAGTAGCAGCAGGAGCGGATCGAAGAATCCAGAGGAGGAGGAGAATGCAACTCTCGCATCGAAAATACAACAAGAGCAACAGAGACAGAAGAGAGATGTCTCGAAGGTGAAGTGTTTTTGATGTGGCGAGATGGGCCACTTTGTATCGCAGTGTCCTTTGAAGAAAAAGGATAAGGAAGATAAGCACTATCCTAAAGTTGCAGCCGTAAAGATTGAGCAGGATGAGTTCGCCATGAGTGCCCACGCTTCTCCTGGAGAGAAGTGGGGTGATATTGAGCTATAGTTCACTTTGAACTTCAGCTAGGCAGGATCCTTGAGGAGCCCACCTCATGGATCATTACCTTGCTACGGGAGCCCACAATCAACAGTAGCAGGATGAAGGAGTTTTCAGCGGGAGTCGAGGTGTGTTTGAGATGACAATGCACTAAGTAGTAGTGCCTAGTTCTGAAGCAACGTAGAGCAGAGCAACAACATCGTAGCAGTAGCAGCGCAGTGCACAACAGTGCAACATAATGTAGAGCAGCAACAACGTAGAGCATCAGAGGGACAACACACTAGTTATCAGCAAATAGAGTCTTCAGCACCGAGGTGCATCCATTGAACACTTGTTTAGTATTTGGGTGATTTCAGTTGCTTCTCTCAGCAACCGAGTTGGAGTGTTAGTAGCATAGCAGATGCAACACTTGTGAGGGAGCTATAGTAAAAATGCAGCAGTGGCATGGGCAGCAATACAGTCGCAGCAGCAACATAGAGGTTGGTGGACAGCTTGTCAGACATCAACAACGCAGAGGATGCTTCAGGGTCAGAGCAGTTTGCAACAGGCATGTTGTTAGAGCACTTTCCTCGCTAAGAGAGTGTTGATTTTTGGTAGCATCAAAAGTGCTCTAAGTCTCAAATTTTGTGGAGAGGCTTAGGCACTGGTATTCCAAAGAACACAGAAACCGTTTGTGAAAATTCCACTCGGTTCATGTTTTATTGTAAAAATTAATTATTTTAATGGGGACCCTACTCAGTTCATGTTTTATTGTAAAAAATAATTATTTTAATGGGGACCCTAAGTCTAACTTAGGGAAATTAAATATTTAAAAGGTATTGATAAAACATAGTGAGAATGATCTAGAAAGTGAAGATCAAGTCATGTTATAATCTGAGCTGTTGATTAGAGATTTAATATCGGTTGCTGATGTTTCAACGAGAAGACTATAAAGGAAGGCTTGAGGGTCATTTGGAAAGACACGCCGAGTGAATGTAGAGATCGAATTTTTCTGACAGAGCAGTGCTCGGACGAAGATCAGATCTAAGTGATTCCAATTGCAGTGAGGGGCAGTAATTCCAATTGGATATTTTCCTGAGCTGGAGGATACATGGTAGAGAAGGCAGAGAGCAGATCAGCAGAGGTAGCGTATCAGCTACGCAGAGCCAACGCAGTTTCACGTAGAGGTAGTGTATTGGCTACGTAGAGCTAGCGCAATTTCACGTAGAGGTAGCGCTGTAGCTTCAAGGGAATTCGAGATTCAGCTAAGGGTTTGCCAGATCCAGCGCCAGAGAGCCGGGGTGTGAGACCGGAATAGGCCAGAAGGGCAGATCCAGCCAGGAGAAGACCAGTGACGCAGATGCCACGCAATCCCCACGCAGAGTGACGAAAAGACTACACAGATTAGTGGAGGGCTTGCAGATCCGGGGATATTGGTTAGTCGGGCTTCCAGATCAGTGTGAGATTTCTCTCACTAACTTTCTTGTCAGTCATATTCTCTGCAGGGATTGCTAGGAAGGCATCCCAGATTTGTATCCAGAAATTTATTCCATAATATATAAACCTTAGATCTGTTGCACCGGTTTTCCCGCATTGGGTTTTTCCGGGGACTTATCCAAAATAAAGGTGTCCTATGTGTGATTTAATTCTTGCTCAGTTTCCTTAGTTCAGAATCATAAAGTATTAAGTGTAGGCTGCTTCAGTAATTCATGAAGAAATCTGAATTAATTTTGTAATGTGACTTACATAATAGGATAAGTAAGTTCAGTTAGTTGCAGTAGGATTCCTGAGATTGTCAGATCTAGGAATTTTCACAGCTTCCCCTTCGATGCGAGGGCTGCATTCTCCTCCTCCTCTAGATTCTTCGATCCACTCCCACTACTACAGTAAAGCTTGCACTTGACTAGATCTCTTCTCCGTTCCTCCTCCTGAAGTGTTGCCCACGTCTGCTCCCAACTAGGAAGCGTAGCCTTGCCCAAGATACTTTGGACAAAAACTTGCCACTCCTCGGTGCCTGCATTAAGGGCCAGCCTCACCATAGTTGCAGCAGTTTGGGTGGATCCCAAGGCTGCCAGTTGGTCTCGAATCTCCTGAAGCCTCGTGAAGAATGGAGCAATGCGCTCCCCCTTCTGCATTTGGATCATCCGAAGCTTCTGCTCCAAGTACATCTTCCGCTGCTCGGAAGTTCCTTCATATAGCAGAGGCAAGGCCTCCCATATCTCTCTGGCTGTGTTCTTGCCAGATATATGTGAGACTATATGATCCTTGACACTGTCAAGGATAAGTCTCTTGGCCTTTGCCATATCGGACTTGTACTTTTTGTTCTGATCCAAATTTGTCGGCAAAACAACATTGTCCACGAACGTCTTGAGATCATATTTATCTAGAAGGAATTTTATTTTTTCCTTCCAGATTACGTAGTTGGAGGATCCCTCCAACATATCTTGATCTCTAAGACCATGAGATGGCATCTCAGCCGAAAATTGTCGAACTGCTCCCTCTTCTTCCCCCTCTGTGCAACACTGGGCAGGCTTACGCACTCCTTGTGGAGCTCGTAGATCTGCTGCCTGGATTTGCTGCTCAGATCTTAGAAAAAAATGTTGAATTCCTCGGCAAGGAACTCACTCAGGAAGAATTCCCCGTTATGTGCTCTTCTTCTTTTTCTGACGCTTCTCTGCCCAGCAACTGCTTGCAGAAAAGCTGTGTCCCTCTGTTTCTGCGTAGCTCTCTTTGCCTTGGCAAGATCTTGATCTGGAAGTCTTACCTCTCTATCGACTCACTCAGTGAGAGACTTTCCCGAAACTTCAACCTTTCTCGCTAGAACTGCACAATCCCTCTTGGGATTCGATTTGCTGCTTTTGCAGCAATTCGGCCTTCACTTCAGTGCTAGATTTGTTCTTCCTGTTTCACATCAAACGCTCTGATACCATGTGAAAATTCCTAGATCTAACAATCTGTGGAATCCTACTGCAACCAGCTGAATTTACTTCTCCTATTTTGTAAATTACATTACAAAATTAATTCAGATTTCTTCATGAATTATTGAAGTAAGTTACTGAAGCAACCTACACTTAATACTTTATGATTCTGAAATAAGGAAACTGAGTAAAGAATAAATCACACATAGGATAACTTTATTTTCGACTAAGTCTCCGGAAAAACCCCATGCGGGAAAACCAGTGCAGCAGATCTGAGGGTTTATATTATTAAGCAACAATTTCTGAATACAATCTCTGGATGCCTTACTGGCTATCCAGTACAGAGAAATCACGACAGACAAAAATATTGTGAGTTTACCTCACACTGCAAGTCCCGACTAATCTGGTAGTTGAATTGGCGAATCCCCAACACCCTTTGCGCTGCCTCTGCGCAATAGCTACGTAGTCCTGCGTGGGGACCTCTGTGGATTGTGTCACCTCCTCTCTCGGATCGATATGCTTGTCGGAAGGTCGAGTTCCAGCCCCCCGACTCAGAATCTCGATCTCCCAACAAATCTCGTACTATCTCACGAAAACACTTCGTTGCCTCTGCGTGGGCCTGCGTCACACCCTCTGGAGGTTGCGCTGCTTCCTCTGCTGGTTCTGCTACCTCTCTACTTTGTATTCTTGGTCCCGGAGAAGATCCTCCGACCAATAACTGTCTCTGTCCCTCACTGCAACTAGAATCACTTAGATCTGATCTTCGTCCGAGCACTGCTTCGTCAGAAGAATTCGATCACTTGATTCACTCGGTGTGCTTTCCAAATGACCCTCAAGCCTTCCTTTATAGTATTCTCATTGAGATATCAACGACTGAGATTAGATCTCTAATCAACGGCTAAGATTATAACTTGACATGATCTTCGCTTTTTCTAGATCATTCTCACTCTGTTTTATTCAGTGTTTCACGGCGACGCGACCCCTAGGGTGGGGACGTGCCTCGACGCTCCCCCACGTCTCGGGGACGAGGAAACTCCTGGGGAAACGTTTCCCCCATGTCCTCTTTTTGGGGAAACTCGGGGAAACTCCGGGGGGATGTTTTTTGGGCAGCGAAACGCGACTCCCTTGAAGGGGGACTCCTAGGGGACGCCGGGGGGATGCCTAGGGGACGCAAGGGGGACGGGGGGACGCTTAGGGGACGCAAGGGGGACGGGGGGACGCATATGAGTCCCCTCATTTTTTTGCCTACTAATTTTTATAAAACATTAAAAATTAAAAAAAAATACAAATTTAAATATATGACAAATTAAAAAAAACAACAAAAATAGAAAAAACATAAACTATATTAAAACATCAAACTTGTTAAAACTTAAAAATTAAATTAAATTAATTAATTAAATTATATTAAAATTTAAATAAAAATTAAAAAAATGAAATTATATTAAACCTATATAGTATAAGTTTATGTGCATTGCATAATTTGAATTTCAATTGTCAAACGATGAATTTATTAATTTAATTTAGATGTACCTTGCATCATGCCAAATGATGATTCATGAATTTAGATGGAACATTGCATAATGTCAAATGATGGATTCAATTTAGTAATTTACTTTAAGAATGTAGATTTATAAATTTAAATTATAATGCAGAAATGTCAAATGATAATTCATAAATGAATCAATGATAATAGCCTAATATGCAATGATGATCATATTATTCTTTAGATGTACAGTGAATAATTATTTAAATTTTCTATTTAGTTATTTTTAATTAAATTTTTAATAATTTTTAATTTTATAATTTTTATGACTTTGACGTCCCCCAGTTTCCCCAAAAATTCCCCAAATTTTGATGTTGCTTATATACGTCCCCCTTGTGCGTATCCCCGCTCCCAAGTTTCCTCGCTCTAGAAACTCGGTGGAACATTGGTTTTATTAATACCCTTTAATTATTTAATTTCCCTAAGTTTAGACTTAGGGTCCCCATTAAAATAATTAATTTTTAAAATAAAGCATAATCCGAGTGGAATTTTCAGAAACGGTTTCTGGGTTCTTTGGAATACTAGTGCCTAACCCTCTCCACAAATTTGGAGACTTAGAGCACTTCCAATGTTACCAAAAGTCAACATTTACTTGGTCATATATGGAATTCTATTTCCCTTGAGGTGCACATATGGAATTCGATTTTGCTCTGGTGTCTCAGTCTTCTCCACATCGAACTTGGATTATCTTTCCTTGGGATTTGCTCCAAGTTCAATTCTCACATGCATTTTTCCTTGGGATTTGCTCCCAACTCTCTATATAATAGAGTCATGGGCTCTCATATTGTATCATGTTATGAGCTATTGGGCTTGAGGAAACTCTGCCATGTTGTACTTGCATATTGGTTAATATAATCAAGACTTTGGGGTTATTTGGCTGGTGTTCTCTTGGCGTTATGAGGTGATTTCTTTCCATAATCTTGCTATTGTGTTTGAATTCATTTACATGTTTGATCAATATTAATTTATATTTTCCATCTGACTTGAATTGATGTGTGCAAGCTATCTTGCACATATCATTGATTTAGAGTACTATTCTAGAAATAAGCTTGTCAAGTCATTTTCAGAGGAATGTTTGGTTTATCTTATTCATTATGATGTTCTAATCCTTTTGCAGAATAATACTTGTTCAAGTGTGTGGAGAAGATCTGTTTGTATTGGGTGCAAGAAATCCATTTGGACGTGGGAGAAGTGTGAAAGTTTCAAAACAAAAACCCTACTGCAGTGTTTAGATCTACTTCACCTACTTGTTTAATCAACATTAACAAGTTCTTTTACTGAATTATTCAGAAAAACATTAAAGTAGACACTAACTGCAACCTGCACATCTACAGATCATTTACTGAACAATACACACGTGACAAGATTACACACGAATTTTCGGACAAATGTCCACGGAAAAACCCAATGCGGGAAAACTGGTGCAACAACTCTAGAGGGGTTTTATTATTATGCAGAATCTGAATACAACATTTTGGGTGTTGAGATTTTGAGGTAGAATCGTGTGTGCTCTAGCCCTGAAATTTTGTGGAGTGGCTAAGACACACAAGACCCCCAAAACCCAGAAAGCGTTTGGAGAAATGTCATTTGGTGTGTGAGATATTAAAATAATTAATTTTTTAATGAGGACCCTAAGTCTAACTTATGGAATTAGAAAAATTAAAGTGAAAATTAAACACGTGATGAAATGTACTAAGTGACGCGGATCACGCAGTCTTTTAATCTAAGCCATCGGTAAGAGATTAAATCACGGTCGTTGATATGTCAATGAGAAAAGTATAAAGGAAAGGCTTGAGGTCAGTTGGAGACACACACACACAGTCTAAGAGATCGAATTCTTCTGAGGGAGCAATGCTCGAATGAAGATCAAATCTGAGTGACTCAGAGTTGCAGCGAGGGGCAGATGCAGTGATTGGTTAGGAGGGCCAAGAGTACAGTGCATAGTAAGGGTAGCAGAGATGCAGTGGAGGCAGCGCAACCATCAGAGGGAGTTACGCAGTCCCTCAGGAGGGTGAAGCAGGCCCTACGTAGAGGCAGCGCAACATCTTCAAGGAAAAGTCCTGAATTTTGTCGGGAGAAGGGTTTTTGAGCCAGGAGGGCTGAAACCGAGATCCGGGAGAGGCAGATCCACGCAGAGCTAGGGTGATGCAGTTCTTCAGCCAGGCTACGCAGGCTTACACAGTTGCTGCGCAAAGATTGCAAGGGTTTCACCAGTTGCTCATCCGGATCAGCTGGGACTTGCGAGAGTGAGGTATGTCTCACATTTTCTCTGATTGCCAAGGTTTTCTCTGTTGGGGTTGTCGAGTTTATGGCACCCTAGATGTACTTAGAAACTGCTGCTTAATAATAATAAACTGTCATATCTGTTGCACCGGTTTTCCTGCATTGGGTTTTTCCGGAGACATTTGTCCGAAAAATCTTTGTGCCACTTTGTCGAATTAGCGTACTATTTAGTAAATTATCTGTATGTGTGTAGGTTGCTAGTTGTGTTTACTTCGGTATTTTTTGAAAATAACTTGTAAAATTAAATCACAAGTAGGAGAAGTAAATCAAGATATTGCAGTAGGATTTTTGTAATGTTGTATTCATAAATTTTCACATGGTATCAGAGTGATTGCAGATCAAGTTGAATCTCCAGCAAATCAGCTAAAGACATATTTGTTGCAGGGTAACAGCTGAAGCGGGCAGAGAATCTGGAGAGGGCAGCGCAGCACTAGGAGGACACAGTCCCAACAGAAGTCACGCAGAGGTTGACGCAGCCCCAACGCAATGGCTTCTATAGGGACGCAGGAGTAGCATGCGCTGCGCAGTCGCTACGTTGAGCTAGTCTGCTCACGTAGAAGCCAGACAGAGGGACGCAGTCCAATTTTGGGTTGCTGTGAAGTATTGCCATGGTCTGCAAGCAGTGCTTCAGATCTCTAGCATTTGCTAGTGTGGTCGAGGTTATGCCAGTGCAGAATTGTGCCTAGCTATGTTAACAAAGAGCAGGAGGAGGATAGTTACTCAACAGATCTGCGCCAAACAGACCTGAGATTTGATCAGGAGGGTGGTCATAGAGAATTGTTCAGTTGTTTTTGGCTGAATATTTCCAAGAGGGAAATCAGTTGTCGGAGGGAGCAACTACTATAGAGGGTTTCTAATCGCCAAGAAATCCAAATCCAGTATTTCTGTTGAGTATTGCAGCAGAAAGAGGGAGAAGAGCATCTGCTTTGACAGATTTGAGCTAGATGGCCTCTCATGGACTGAGAGACCAGGAAAGGTTGGACAACGTGTCCAACTTCGTCATTAGGGGAGCCAGGATACCGACAGTCCTGGATGAGTACGACAACAATAACCATGCAAACAATGTCCTAGCTGTGCCTATCGATCCAGATCCTCTGAAGAAATCCAATGAAAATCAAGCGCGAGCTAAGTGTTTGATCATGGATGGAGTTAAAGATCACGTCATGCCACATATTGCCGGGAAGAACACGACAAATGAGATGTGGACTGCTTTGGAGACGATGTATCAGGGAAGCTCTGTTCAAAGGAAAATGCTTCTAGAGAATCAGATGTGGTTGTTCCAGATGCCGAAGGGTGAGGAGATAAATCCCTTCCTTTTCCAACTTCAGACTATCTGGGATCAACTGATTGCCATGGGTGCGACTCCGGATGAAGGGCTCTTGGTAAGGACTTCCCTGAATGTAGTCACTGAGGAGTGGGAAACATTTGTCGAGAGCATATTGGGCAGGGTAGTGTTACCATCCTATGCGGACATGTGGGCAATCCTTTGTCAAGAGGAAATCAAGAGATTCACCAAGAGGAAAAACAACGGCAACGAAACTGTCAAGGTGAAGAAAGAAGAGGAAGATGATGCAACCCTTGCATCAAAGGAATGAAGGCAGCAAGGGATGAAGAAGTGGGACCTATCCAAGGTCCAGTGCTTTAATTGTGGTGAACTTGGACACTTCGCCAACACTTGTCCTAAGAAGAAGGACAAAGGATCTTCTAAATCCAAGGCAACAACAACAAAGGACGATGGGAGTGATGATGACGTAGCCATGAGTGCTCATGAGCCACGTAAGTGGGGTGATATGGATTTGTAGAGCAGCTACAGAGTGATGGCAGGATCCTTGAGTAAGCCCAACTCTTGGATCACATACGAGCTATGGGATCCTTAAGATGGTAGCGGGACAAGTGGAGAGGTGGTTGCAGAAAATCTCAGTGAAGCGAAGCACAGTGCCGAGATTCTGTAGTGGGAGCAGCGCAGTGCAGAGGCAGCAGTAGCGTAGAGGCAACAACACAGAGGCTGATGGGATTTCAGCAGCGCAGAGAGGCAGTGCTTACGTAGTGCAGAACTGTAGCAGCGCAGTGGCTTCAAGAGGACAACACAGAGCAACAACCAAGGGAGCTTCAGTGATGAGATGCAGCCCGACTTGTCTGTCAAAGATTGGGTAGGGGTCTTTCAGTTGCTTACTTCTCAGCAACTGAGTTGCAGTGTAGCAGTTAGCAGTGGCAGTACTATAGGCAGCAAGATGCAACTATTTGAGAGGGAGCTGCAGTACAGATGCAACAGTGTTAGTGGCAGTGACATGGGCAGCAATACATAAAGTAGTAGCGCAGTGGGTGGAGGGCATCAGGCCAAGCATAAGTAGCGCAGAGACCGATGCCAAGATCTTGTGATACATGGTGTGGATGTATTGCTAGAGCACACTCTGTGCTAAGAGGGAGTGTTGAGATTTTGAGGTAGCATCGAGTGTGCTCTAGCCATGAAATTTTGTGGAGGGGCTAAGACACACAAGACCTTTAAAACTAGAAAGCGTTTGGAGAAATTTAATCTAGTGTGTGATATATTAAAATAATTAATTTTTTAATGAGGACCCTAAGTCTAACTTAGGGAATTAGAAAAATTAAAGTGAATTCATTAAACACATGTGATGAAATGTTCAAAGTGATGCGGATCAAGTAGTCTTGTAATCTAAGCCGTCGATAAGAGATTAAATCACGACCGTTGATATGTCAACGAGAAAAGTATAAAGGAAAGGCTTGGGGTCAATGGAGACACACACATAGAGTCTAAGAGATCGAATTCTTCTGACAGAGTAGTGCTCGGACGAAGATTAGATCTGAGTGACTTAGAGTTGCCGCAAGGGGCAGATGCAGTGATTGGTCAGGAGGGCCAAGAGTACAGTGCAGAGCAAGGGCAACAGAGATGTAGTGGAGGCAGTGCAACCATCATAGGGAGTTACGCAGTCCCTCGGGAGGGTGACGCAGGCCCCACGTAGAGGCAGCGCAACATCTCCAAGGAAAAGTATTGAATTTTGTCGGGAGAAGGGTTTTTGATCCAGGAGGGCTGAAACCGAGATCTGGGAGAGGCAGCTCTACGCAGAGCTAGCGTGATGTAGTTCTTCAGCCAGGCTACGCAGGCTTACGTAGTTGCTGCGCAGAGCCAGCTGGGGTTTCACCAGTTGCTCATCCGGATCAACCGGGACTTGCGAGAGTGAGGTATATCTCACATTTCTTTGATTGCCGAGGTTTTCTCTGTTGGGTTTGCTGAGGTTATGGCACCCTAGATGTATTCAGAAACTGTTGCTTAATAATAATAAACCCTCATATTTGCTGCACCGATTTTCCTGCATTGGGTTTTTCCGGGGACATTTGTCTGAAAAATCTGTTTGCCACTATGTTGAATGAGCGTACTATTCAGTAAATTACTTGTATGTGTGTGGGCTGCTAGTTGTGTTTACTTCGTTATTTTCTGAAAATAACTTGTAAAATTAAATCACAAGTAGGAGAAGTAAATCAAGATACTGCAGTAGGATTTCTGTAATGTTGTATTCAGAAATTTTCACACTGGGCACCAGAAATGGTTGGCCCTACAAAGAAATTACTCAGCAGTTTGTACCTTTCTCTCGGAGATAGAAAATATGGTTGTATCACACCCTCAAATGGGATTTACAGATCATGAGCCCTTTCTGGCCCATTGGAACCCTTAGTGCAGCCTCTGCAGCCTCTACATCAGCCCTCACTGGCTAGCGTCCCCATTTCGTCACCTTGACTGATGCTGCGCTGTCTCTGCGCTGCCCTGGATGGGCCTGCGTCACCCCGACTGGTGCTGCGCTGACTGGTACTTACTGCCCCTCTGTTGTTGTATTCTCGGCCTTGGATCAGATCATCCCTTGCGAATCTATGCCTCTCACTGCACTGCTGACTTGCTTTGAATTTCTCAGCAAACGCCGCCTAGAAATTCGACTTAGCTTCAGTGCTCTGCCAATGTGTGTGTGTCCTTCAACTGACCTCAAGCCTGTCCTTTATACTTCTCTCATTGGAAAACCAACGACTGTGATCTAATCTCTAATCGACGGCTCAGATTAAAAGACTGCTTGATCCACGTCACTTAGAACATTTCATCACATGTGTTTAATTAAATCACTTTAATTTTTCTAATTCCCTAAGTTAGACTGAGGGTCCTCATTTAAAAAATTAATTATTAGAATAACTTCAACACCAGATGAATTTCTCCAAACGCTTTCTGGGTTTTGGAGATCTCGTGTGTCTTAGCCCCTCCACAAAATTTCAGGGCTAGAGCACACCTGATGCTACTCCAAAATCTCAACACTCCCTCTTAGCGAGGAACCACACCATGTATTACCTGATCTCGACATCAGTCTCTGCACTGCTAATGCTTGGCCTGGTGCCCTCCATCTACTGCACTACTGCTTTCTGTATTGCTGCCCATGTCACTGCCACTGACACTGCTACATCCGTACTGCAACTCCCTCTTAATTTGCTACATCATGCTACCCATAGCACTGCCACTACTAACTGCTGCACTGCAACTTAGTTGCTGAGAAGTAAGCAATTGAAGGACATCACCCAACAGCTGATAGACAAGTTGTCCCGCTACTGTCTTGAGGCTCCCGTAGCTCGTATGTGATCCAAGAGTTTGGGCACCTCAAGGATCCTGCTTGTTTCCATCTATAGTTGCTCTACAGATCAATATCGCCCGAATTTCGTGGTTCATTAGAACTCATGGCTACGTCTTCGTCACTACCATCGTCCCCTTTTGCTACCGCTGCCTTGGATTCATAAGATCCCTTGTCCTTCTTAGGACAATTGTTAGCGAAGTGTCCAAGTTCGTCACAATTAAAGCACCGAACCTTGGATATGTCCCTTTTCTTCTTCCCTTGCTGCCTCTATCCCTTTGATTCAAGGGTTGCATCCTCCTCCTCTTTCTTTACTTTGACTGTACCGCTGCTGCTGCTTTGCGTCTTGGTAAATCTCTTGATTTCCTCCTGACGGAGGATTGCCCACATGTCCGCCCAAGATTGTAACGTTGCCCTGCCCAAGATGCTTTGGACAAACATTTCCCATTCTTTGGTGACTGCATTTAAGGCAGTCCTCACCAAGAACCCTTCATCCGGAGTCGTACCCATGGCAATCAATTGGCCTCGGATAGTTTAAAGTCTAAAGAGGAAGGGATCGATTTCCTCACCCTTCTGCATTTGAAACAACCACATAAGATTCTCTAGAAGAATCTTCCTCTAGACGGAGCCTCCCTGATACATCGTGTCCAAAGTTGTCCACATTTCATTTGCCGTGTTCTTCCCGGCAATATGTGGAACCACGTGATCCTTGAGTCCATCCATGATCAAGTGCTTAGCTCGCGCTTGATTCTCTTTGAATTTTGTCAGGGGATCTGCATTAGTAGGCACAACTAGGACATTTTCAGCATGGTCTTTGATGTCGTACTCATCGAGGATTGTCAGCATCCTGTCCCTCTAGATAATGAAGTTGGACATGCCGTCCAACCTGTCCTGATCTCTCAGTCCATGAGAAACCATCTCTGCTCAAATCTGTCGGAACAAATACTTCTCTCCCTCTTCTTGCTACAACACTCAACAGAAAACTGGATCTGGGTTTCTTGGTAATAGAAACCCTCTATAGTAGTTGCTCCCTCTGACAATTGATTTTCCTCTCGGAAATCTTCCGCCAAAACAACTGAATCAGTCCTCTACGATCACCCTCCTGATTGAATCTCTGATTTGTTTGGCGTAGATCTGCTGAGCAACTGTACTCCTCCCGCTCTTGTCACCTTTGCTAGGCACTGTTCTGCATCGATAGAACCTGTGTCACACCACCAACTTCTGAAGATCAGAAGCTCCGCTTCCAAACTTCGGCAAATCCACACAACAACCTCCACACGGACTGCATCTCTCTCGCTGGCCTCTGCGTGAGCAAACTGACTCAGCACAGCCTCTGCGCAGCGATTGCGCAACGCAGGTTGCTCTTGCATCACTCTGGAAGGCTCTTTGCTGCCTCTGCGTCACTCAGCTGACTCTGCGTGGCCTCTGTGTCAGCCTGGCTGGGCTGCGTCCCTCCTGGTGCTACGCTGCCCTCTTTTGGAACTTTACTGCTTCAGTTGCCTTCTCTGCAACAATTTCTTCAGCCGCTCTGCTGGTGGATCAACTTGATCTGCAATGCTCCGATACCCTGTGAAAGTTTCAAAACAAAAACCCTACTGCAGTATCTAGATCTACTTCACCTACTTATTTAATTAACATTAACAAGTTGTTTTACTGAATTATTCAGAAAAGCATTAAAGTAGACACTAACTGCAGCCTACACATTTACATATCATTTACTGAACAATACACACGTGATAATATTACACACAAATTTTCGGACAAATGTCCCCAGAAAAACCCAATGCGGGAAAACCGGTGCAACAACTCTATAGGGTTTTTATTATTATGCAGAATCTGAATACAACATTCTGGGCACCAGAAATGGTTGGCCCTACAGAGAAATTACACAGCAGTTAGTACCTTTCACTCGGAGACAAAAAATAATGCTGTATCACACCCTCAAACGGGATTTACAGATCACGAGCCCTTTCTGGCCCACTAGAACCCTCAGCGCTGCCTCTGCAGCCTCTGTGTCAACCCTCACTGGCCAGTGTTCCCACTGCGTCACCCTGACTGACGCTGCGCTGCCCTGGCTGGGCCCGCGTCACCCCAACTGGTGCTGTGTTGACTGGTACTCACTGCCTCTCTGCTGCTCTATTCTCGGCCTTGGATCAGATCATCCCTTGCCGATCTTTGCCCCTCATTGCACTGCAGACTCGCTTCGAATTTCTAGCAAACCCCGCCCCAGAAATTTGTCTTAGCTTCAGTGCTCTGCCAGTGTGTGTGTGTCCTCCAACTGAACCCAAGCCTTTCCTTTATACTTTTCTCGTTGGAAAACCAATGGCTATGATCTAATCTCTAATCGATGACTCAGATTAAAAGACTGCTTGATCCATGTCACTTGAACATTTCATCACATGTGTAAAATTAATTCACTTTATTTTTTCTAATTCCTTAAGTTAGACTTAGGGCCCTCGTTAAAAAAATTAATTATTAGAATAACTTCAACACCAAATGAAATTTCTCCAAACGCTTTCTGGGTTTTGGAGATCTTGTGTGTCTTAGCCCTTCCACAAAATTTATGGGCTAGAGCACACTCGATGCTACCCCAAAATCTCAACAAGAAGTTTCACATAGATCAACTCACTCCTAGATTCAAAGTGATCCAAGACTCAACTTTTTTCAACCTCAAGTCTTTCATCCAACGAAGACCAAGAGGGAGTTTTCTTGTTCTCTAGCTACATGATCATCTATTTCATTTAAAATTTAAAATACTTCTTTTAGAGCTTTCAAAGTTATACAAGCTATTTCAAGAGCATTTTCTAAGCTAGGCAAGTTATGGGGGTTCACTCCCATTGCTTGAGCTAGTGTTTTGTATATTATTTTGTAATATAATCTTATTATCTCTCTCTCCCTCTCTTACACTAATAATTGATTTTGTTTTGGCAGCCCATGGGTTTGAGCTTTGAACAACAAAGAGTTTGAAGAAGAGGTGTTGGAAAACTACTAATCAGTTTGCATGCAGGATCTTCTACGAACTCAAGGACTGATTTTGTAAGGAGGCTGTGAGCTCTATTGGAGCAGAAACAAGTTATCTAGGCCGTGGTCCTTTGAGGCTTGCAAAAATTTTGATTTAGAGGGTTTTTCTATTTTGCTTTTGTTGTCTTACTCAAGGAGGAGATTCTAGCTTTTCCAAGCTTATCTTTGTAAAGATCCCCTTTCATTTCTTGGGCAGCCTTCTTAGAGGATTTTTTTCTCTCATTGTAACCACTAATAAAAACTAAGTTTTTGCTTGAGGGAGCTTGGAAATTTTCCCATGGAATCCCCCTTTTTTAGTTGAAGAGGAATGTCCTTTTTTTTGGGTTGATTGACTTTGTTTCTAGTTTCTTTTATGTTTATTTCCATCACTTGCATGCTTAAAATTAACAACATATTCACTCCACATTCCATTCACTAAATCTTGTGTCTAAAAAATCTAACTTGCATTAGTTCCAAAATTTACAAACTTGAGAAAATCTCTTTTATGTGTGAGCGATCTACATTATTGACAAGTTTTATTTGTTTCATGGTTATATAGGGACATGCTTCATTATTTGGTCCATTTATGCTACATATTTTGGTAATTATTGGAGCATTATCTCTCAATTGAAACAATTGTATCTTAAATAAAATTTATTTCATTTAACTTGCCTACTTTCATTTTAATGGTGCAACACGTATGAACTTATTTCCATTCTTGTTTCTCAAGTTTAATTTGTTATTGCAATGAGCACTATCTCATTTCTATTTATTTTGAAGCATTGCATGTAGCAATTTAATTGGGACAATCAACACATTTTGCATATAAAGGCCCCAAGCCTCACTAAAATTTTACCTCCAACATAAGTTGGTTGAATAGACATCTTAGAGACCCTCTACTTCGCTATTGACTCCTAACTGTGAGATCCACATCTTTGGGCGAGGGTGAGGTATGAGGATTGAAGAGTTCATTTGCAATCTTGTTGTAGAGGTAACTAATAAAATTAACCAAGAGCACTATTCCATCACATTTACTTTACTCGTCTTTTGATGGTTTGAGTTTTCATATGCAAAGTTTATTCCAAAAGCAAGTATTGTAATTCTCATAACAAGTGCTTTCTTTTCATGTTTTAAGTCTAATTTCACATTTGGTATTTAACATTTCCTTTTTCACATTTTCCAAGTTAATTATTAATTGTGGAGTTTTGGCAAGATATGTTTCAATGTTTTGATTCCTAAATTTGATTATCTCAAAGGCATTTTTTTATCTTACAATATCTTGTGCTAACAATCTTTTGTTTGCATTTCAGGGTTACTTTGCTTTCACTTTTGAGAGCGTTACATTTCACTTTTGAACAAATATATCTTTTAATTTTTGAGTAAATTCTTTATAAGACATTGGTTTTATGGTTTTATCATGTTAATGATTGTCATTGTTATTTCAAATTGCTCACATCATATTTGCTCATAAATCCTTAAAAGTAATCCATTTTCACTATAAAACTTTCCTAGAACCTCACATCTTTAACTTAGTTTTTCTTCAGGGACCACCACCTATAGCTAACC
This sequence comes from Pinus albicaulis, assembly GCA_034641835.2. Lineage (NCBI taxonomy): Eukaryota > Viridiplantae > Streptophyta > Pinopsida > Pinales > Pinaceae > Pinus > Pinus albicaulis. Next base: position 355,814 of record JAXQQM020066846.1, on the reverse strand, counting down.
TAGGAAATAGCTTAAACAGAGAGAGTCGGGATTAGTGTGACAACCCCTTCTCTGAGTTCCTTTCCACCAACCACACCTTGTGGGGTTAAGGACTTTTCTCACTAACTTGTAGGTAGGTGTAGGCGGCAAACGATAACAAGTTTCATTGAGATTTATACAAAGAAAAAACTTTGGACTGGTTTCTAAATTAAAATTTTCCTTTATAATGGGAAGTAACCACTTCCCCAAAACAAGGGAGCTTTCTTCCTTTAGGATGTTAGAGGTCTTCCATGCTGGATGCCCTATGCAATTTTGCCTTATATCATAATCACAACAAAAAACTTCCCAAATAAAGGAGCTATCTTCCCCTTTGGCACCTTGACCCTTTAATCATGTCAAAAGTGGTGGGGTGTTTCTTCCAAGATAACCCTTGACCATGTCTTTGAATGCTTGCTTGCATCATGTAACAACTTTGATTTCAGATGGCAACAACACTCAGTCGAAAGGGGAGCGCTATTCATACTTGGCTACAATTCTTCCTGAAGGTCATATACAACTGCCACTTGTTATCTCCATCCAAGGTATCCCTCAAGCGAGGGGGTCTAGCTTTGACCATAAGATATAAAACCAATCTTAGAGACTGTCCATGTGCAACGCTCCTCATGCAACCTCAAATTTGAAATCACATCATGTATCGCTTGTGAAAATTCCTCAGTTGGATTCCTATTGCAACAACTGGTATTATTTCTCCTAATTGTTAATTAATTTAACAATTTATTTGCTACGACAAATATTGAAATAAACACACTGCAACCTTCACAAATAAAATTCTGCGGAAAAATAAAACACTGGAAGCTGAGAAATGCAAACACACACCCATTAAATATAACAAAATTATTTTTGGACAAAAGTCCTCGGAAAAACCCAATGCGGTAAAACTGGTGCAGCAGTGAGGGTTTTTATTATTATGCAACAGTGAGGGTTTTTATTATTATGCAACAGTGAAATTTTGAGTACAATCTGGATGCCTGAAACTGGCAATCCACAGCAAGAAAATATGGGCAAAGTTATTGAAGGGAATTACCCTTCATCCACAAGCAATCTCGACACAACCTTCCTTCAGAAAACTTGGTCTTTGCGTCAAACTCTACGTTGCACTGCGCAGTCTCTATGACGTCAAGCCTCCAACCAGTTTCTGATGAAGTCATTCTTCCTTTCGCTGCTAAGGAAATCTCTCTCTGACCCTCTGAAACCTATACCCAACCTCTGGAACTGAGGACGAATTTCTCTCCAGCAAATCGAACTACCCTATCTGAGGCTACTACGCAGAGCTTTGTGCTGCCTTACTGGGATAACTCAACCCTCTTGCTGCTACCTCTTCGAATCTGGAAAACTTCATCTGGATCATTGTCCCTGCCCTTCACTCATTGCTTCGATCTCTGGCTCTCTCCAAAAACTGACTGCTGCTACTTTGGAAATTGATTTGCCAAGAAATCGAATTGCTAAAGTGTATTTTCCATCACCACATCGATCTCCTCTTATAATCCACCAAGATTAAAATTTAATCAATGGCTAGGATCATCTCTGGATCGATCTGTGTGAGTTTCTAGATGATTCTCACCTTATCTCAATTAATACTGATTAATTAACCATATTCCCTAAGTTTAGACTTAGGAAATATTTAAAAATCGGTTAATAATCTAATTGAGACACTTCTAGGCAAAATTTCCAGTAACGATTTCTGGGTTTTGGAGATCTCATGTATTCTAGCCCCTCCACAAAATTTCGTGGATAGAACATATCTGATGCTACAAAAACTAACACTCCCTCTTAGCGAGGAATGTGTTCTAGTGCTGCACATCTTGCCACAACACCCTGTCTCTGCATCATCCCCTGTTACGGTGCTGATGTTTGGCTGTTGTAGCCCACCAACTACTGTGCAACTCTGATATACGCTGCATCTGTGCTGCTGCTGATCCTGTTGTAATGCTACCAACATTGCATCTGCACTGTAACTTTGTTACTGCTGCAACTGCAACATCTGTCACTGAAAAACATCCAAAATACTGAATCATCTGTGATCAGTATGATGCATCTGTCACCCGAGTCTTGACTACTACTAGCCTCTGCACTGTCACTGAAGAATCTGCGCTGCTGCTAACTTTGCATTGTGCCACTCAACACTACTGCAACTCTGCACTGATCCCCAAAATCTGACTGCTACTAGTCACCGCAACTGTCACTTTGGTATCTGACTGCATCAACTGCTACTAATCCATCTTGCTACTGAAAATTGCGGGACCTCGTAGTAAGGTATTGATGGCCCTTTGTGTGTATGCTGTACTCTCCCCACTAGGGTGTCAACTGGAGCTACCAAAAGGATCTCCAACAAGGGTGACTCCTGCGTCACACTGGACACATCGACACACTCCTCACACTCCTGTGTGCCCACAACCTCATGCTCAACCTCCTCCTCAGGCTCTTGATATCTAAAGCCGGGTATCCACCAACAAAAGTGCCTCCTGGTATCACCCTCTAGCTGTCCCTATCTTGCATGCTCCCTTTGAGGAAATTTGGTGCCCTGGTTCCGTCAACTCTCCCCACATGGTGTACATGGCTACACCCCGATGACCTGCGCACCTCTAGTGTCTCTGTTGTAAGGATGAGGATGGATCTGGTTCGACACCCTCCTCAACTGGGCCAACCTCTCATCATTCCAGCAGATTCCACCCCATACTTCTTGCATACTGAATCTCCCTTGAGCCATGGGTTTGTCTACGATTTCACTCGTCAATGTGCATACATGCCCAAATCTTCCATGATCTTGTTGGCTACCCCATAGCTGGTCAAGATCATGGCTCTGATACCACTGTAATACTCCTAATTGGAATTTAACAGCTAATACCAAGAATTGAACTAGGAATAGTAAATAAACTAGAACTCATCCACAATAATTAAAATTTAAAACACCAAAATGTCCAACAACACAATCTGAGCCGTTTTATTAATTTTATGATAAAAGAGTACATAAAATGAGTTGAATTTTGGAAACTGGGCTTGCTATGCAAGCTATGCAAACCCCATGTAGTACAACTTTGATCTGGAGGAAATATTGGCCAAACTGGTATTGCGCACTACCAAGAAAATTACTGCTATTGCTGTTGGAATGGGACTGAAGTTTTTGCCCTGAAGAATGCTCGGATCACCCTGAAATTGCATCCACAGACTCCCCTCCAAAACCCCATAAATACCCAGAAAGAGTTTGGCCCAACACCAAGCCAAAACTAAGCTCACCAAGTGATGCAGATTCCCCATTTAATTAACAATTCGCCCTGCTATAAGAATGAGGATTTCAGGCCCGAATATTGCCCGAAAAATTCTATAAAATTAGCCGGAGACTCCTCTCAATAAACCCACGAAAACCTAGAAATGGTTTGGGGTGCTCTGAATCCAACGTGCCTCGGTGACCCCAAGAAATGTGTATGGTTCTAACTAGCTGGAAAAATGCCTTGTAGAAAGAATTCTGCTGTAGAATGCCAATCAATTACTTGAAAAATCTCCTCCAACTCCTGCAAATCACTCCTCCAAGCCTCTTTATTTCTCCTTAGCCTGAACTCCCCAAATCTCCCTGTCAAAATGTCTGCGCAGTGGCTATCCAGAAACCCTGAAATAGACAAATTCAGCCCTCCAAAATGCAGCACTCTCGGACTTGCAAATCACCAAGGAAAAACTCGCCCTCCCTATGGATAAATCTCTGCAAATTCTCTGGCCAAAACTCCACTGTTTGCTAGCTTCTCGCTGCCCCTTCAAATTTCCTTCTGCGCTCTAAGAGAAGCACGCTCCAGCTGGAAATGGTTTTCAATGTAGCTCCTAGAGAAGCCCTGAGATGGGCTCCTTCTTACTCCCCTAGGGTGACGCTCAAAGTTCACTGAAGGTAGAGGTGGAATACCTGCTTGAAAATTTCTTGTGCTGAACAACATGGTTATCTTGGCTAAGCAGCTCAAGAAAACTAATGTTGAAATTGTAAAATGACCAAAAATCCCAAGATTGAGGCCCCAAGCTCTATTTATAATTTGTTGGTCTCTTCTCTCCTTGTGGTCCCCACTCTCTCTCTCTCCCCTAATTTGCACTTCCTTCTTTACTCTCTCCTCCAAGAGTGCAAGTTCCCTCCTTGGGTCGAATTTCACTTTCTTGTGGCCCCCACATTCCACTAGAGCTGCAATTTCCCTTTTTCCTCCAAAGTCCCAATGCTGGAATTGCTCCTCTCCTAAAACTCGTCTTTGATGCTAGAAGTCAAAATTGGGGATATTACAACTGAAGATCAAACTAAATGCACGCTAACTTGATGATCATTCTAGTAAACTAGAAATAACTCATCCCAGCTGAAGTCTAACTCATGAGGATAATTCGAGGTCTTCACTAGCTAAAGCACAAGACAAAAGTCCTTGCTCGCTACATTTTCAACAGAAGCTAATATTGACGCAAACTTTGTACTCACATGTTTGGAAATAAAGGTTAACATCTTTTTGATTCATCACATCTTTTGCACTACTTTAATATCTTGAATTGGTCAACATCAGGAACTATTCCGTTGCAGTCAATTTTCTAAACTCCATATCCCATAGGATTCGAGGCATTGAAGTCCTTATTTGTAATTTCTATCTTTGAACTTGCTGTTTTTCACATTTGCACACAGATCTGCACTTTTAAGAGCAGGTTTTTGTGTTCAAACAACAGATTTACATGTTTCCAAGGCAGAAAATCAACATTAGATGTAAATCTTTGTTTTGTCTTGCTGTCTAGTGTGTTTTAATGCAGATTATGGGTCTGATAATTTAAACTACAGTAAGCATTTATTGTAGTTTGGCAGTGTTCTTTTCCTTTTAGGGTTCACACTTTGCTTACAAGTTGCATAGGGATTACCTTCTGTCACTAATCTGGAGTGCAGGGAGATTATACTAGGTGATAGTGTATGTTCTCTAGTTACCTTGTTACCATTTCAGTTTGAAATGTTAACAGGGAGGATGGGCGCGAATAGTATGCATCTTGACATGCATCATTCTTTTATTTATCTTCAGGCAGTTTTGGTGCATTTTCTTTGCTGTGCAAGCTGCTTGAGCCTTGGACAGAACCATGCCTTCCAATGAAATAAATTTTCCTGATGCAACTCTTTTTGGAGAACAGATAAAGCATGTTCTGCAATATCAGTGGTAGCCAGTTCATTTAATGGATGAAGAAGAATTCAAGCAACATCAAGAGCTACATTCCCTTTGTCATTGAACTACTGAGAAAATAATGCCTCTGACAATGCAAAATGAACCATGCATTTTCGGGTGCTAACAATACATAATGGCTATTCTTTTTAAGCAATTTCCATTTCTGAACAGTTGGTCTTAAGCATGTTTAGGTTTTATTTATGTTTCCTTTTGACCCTAGGAGTTGCCATGGCACTTCAACATTACTATTGTGACTTGTAGTTTCTTATCCCTTTAACCTATTTTGGTAACTTTCGGATATTAATAAATATATATTTCTTTATTTCTTTTTAATAGTGGTCTTGCTGCAGGAAGAAAAGATGGAATTGGAGTCAAAAGTTGTCGATGCAACAGAAAATCATATGGAAGGTGGTCATTTTTCAAGTGAAAGTGTGCATGAAGATTGTCACGGTAGATTTTCTACGCTTTAGAAGTTACAAAATCACTAATTTATTGCATGAAAATTGAAGGGTTTATTTTTAGCATGGTTTATGTAAATGCCAAAGTAATAATTTGTTCTCTTTTAATGTACACAAGAATCTTAGTTGGTTTTTCAGCACTCATGTCAGAGTCATTTTCTGCCTTCAATGTGGGAACGATATCTGTTTCCTGGTGTTCTCTCAGAAATTTACTCTGAATGTTTCTGTAAAAGTTCTTATCAAAAAGATGGTTTGAGATTTTACATGTTATTTGATGCTAGAGAATGACATAACATCCTGAAAGGATGTGTTGTATCTTTGGAACATTCGGTTCCACCAAATTCAGTAATTATTTTAACAAAAGAAAAACTAGTCAGTTTTAGGGGTGGATTAGTGTTGCTTGATAAAAGGTATTGGTTTTGTGTACTTTTCTGTTAACTCTGATTGAAATGGGTGTTTATACATGTATTTGGACCTTGCCTGATAGGAGTATGGAGGATTTAAAAAAATCATGTTTGAAGTTTTTGTGCAGTGTGTGTTTACTGAGCTTATGAATTTTATTTCATGCTTGAAGTTTAACCAAAAGAACTACAAACAAACAACATTGTATTTTGAACCATCTTGTTTGTTAAATCAGTAATTGGTGTTAACTTTTCATAAACTCAGCTCCTGGCAATTATTCCTAGAACTCTATCTCAGATCTACTAAATAAAAGGCATGACTAGGTTCTTTGACGTAAACATGCAGCAGAAACTATACAACCAACAATTAGACCATGCATAGTAACATATTACACACAAGTTTTTCCCAATCAGTGGTTCTTCATTAAATTCTTCTCAGAACTTACTTGGACTCCCTTACTGAGATGATGGCCCTAGAGTAGATTACATATACAACAATTACCATGGATTTGATCTAGTGGACCAAGCCCTAGATCTGTCCTCAATCTGGCTGATTTGGATCTCCTTTGTTGCTTCATGTTCTTTCCTTGGATCCAACACAACCAAGTATATCACTCACAACAAACTTGCAATATTACTCATGCAGATCTCTTGCTCACTCGAGAAAAGCTGTCTCTCAATGTCTTGTGCTCCTGCATGTCTCTGTCCTCTCTTTGCAACAACAGGCCCTCTTGGCCCTTTTTACCAACAATATGCCCTCTTGGTCCTCTTTGCTAACAACATACCCTCTTTGCCCTCTTTGCTGACAGTAGGTCCTGTTGGTTGTCGCCTTGCACTTGTGAAAATTCCTAGATTTGACAATCTTAGGAATCCTGCTGCAATTAACTGAATCTACTTCATCTACTTGTAAATTACATTACACAGTTATTTTCAGATTTCTTCATGAAAACATTGAAGTAAATTACTGAAGAAGCCCTTTTCTGCAGTCTGATCCAGTTTGGTACGTTTATCTTCTGGCACATGGCAATAAGCAATGCTGCCAAAAATTCCGAAGTGGCTAACCTCTGGCTTCTTCCCTGTGAAGACTCCTTCTGGTGTTTTCTTCCCTAATGCTCTATGAGGAGTCCTGTTTTGAATATATATTGTCGTGTTACATGCCTCCACCCATAGAAATTTGGGTAGATCCTAGTCATATAACATAGCATTTGCAGCTCCAACAATGGTTTTGTTTTTCCGCTCCGCTACACCATTTTGCTGTGGATTATATGGAGTTGTCCATTCTCTCTTGATTATTAGTTTTTGTAGCATCAAATGTGTTCTAGCCACGAAACTTTGTGGAGAGGCTAGAATACATGAGATCTCCAAACCCAGAAATCGTTTCCGGAAATTCCGTCTAGAAGTGACTTAATTAGATTATTAACCAAATTTTTAATGTTTCCTAAGTCTAAACTTAGGAAAACAAGTTAATTAATTAGTATTAATTAAGTCAAGGCGAGAATAATCTAGAAACTCACACAGATCGATCCAGAAATAATCTTAGCCATCGATTATGTTTTAATCTTGGCCATTGGTGATCCATCATCCAACAAAGGATTATAAGAGGAGATCGATGTAGTGATGAAGAATACACTTGAAAGCACTAGAAGTTCGATTTCTTGGTAGATTGATTTCTAAAGTAGCAGCAGTGAGTTGCCTAAGAGAGAGTCAGAGATCGAAGCAGTGAGAGAGGGGCAAAGACAGTGAGGTTGGAGGATGCATTCCAAATCCAGTGAGTGTGTTTGCATAGATAGGCAGAAGAGGCACAGAGAGGCTAACGCTAGGGCAGCAGAACACCCTCTAGAGGCAAAATCGATTTGTTGAGAGGGAGAGACGTTTTTAGTGTGAAAAATCCCAGATTCGGATTCCTACTGCAACAAATCTGAATTACTTCTTCTATTATGTTTCATAATTATTTCATTACTATGAAATATCAAAGGAATTTCTGAAGTAGTCTACACAAATAATGTTGCGGAATAAATCTAAGTGCTGAAACAATCTGAACAAAATACAATGAAAAACATCCACATGTGACAGTTATTTTTCGACGAAGTCCCCGGAAAAACCCAACTTGGGAAAACCGGTGCAGCAGATCTGAGGGTTTGTATTATTAAGCAACAAAATCTTGAATACAACTAGGGTGCCAACTTCCGGCAAACCCTTAAGAGAAATCTAGACAACAAATATAATTGTGAGATATACCTCACTTTGCAAGTCTTCGACTGATCTAAAACAACGTTGGTGAAGCCCTCATTGCCTCTGCCTATGCTGAAACTGCGTAAGCCTGCGTGGGCAAGCTTGAGGAATTGCATCACCCCTTTCTGGAACTGATCTTGCTAATCTGAGACAGGATTTTAGCCCTCCCGGCTCAGAAACCCTAGCCTCTAGCTATCTCTGGACTGACTTCAAGAGACACTGCGCTGTTTCTGCGTGATTCCTGCAGGGTCTGCGTCACCTCTTCAGAAAACTGCACTGTCTCTCTCTGCGTCATTGCTGTCTCTCTTTAAAATGCACACCTAGTCCTCGTGACCAGTCTCTGCTTCTGCCCCTCTCTGGATCTGATCACTGAATCACAATCACTTAGCAAACCCTGCCCTAGTGATTTGATTCTTGATCAAAAGCTATGTCTTCTCACACAAATTTGAAAATGCTCAATGGCTCAAGTGTCTCAATCTATTTTTCCATAGGCCTTTCACCCTCCTTATATTATTCTGTTGAACCTTCAACGGCCAAGGTTAAAACATAATCAAGGGCTAAGATTAACTTGGAGGTGATTCATGACTTTATCTAGAAGATTCACACTTAGTTTAATTAATACCCTCTAATCAATCAGTTTCTCTAAGTTTAGACTTAGGAAAACATTAAAAAACGATTAATTATGTTAATTAAACCATCTTTAAGTGAAATTTTCCAAAACCATTTCTGGGTTTTATGGAATATATGTGTCTTAGCCTATATACAAAGTTACAAGGCTAGAGCACATTTGATGCTACCACAAATCAACACTCCCTCTTAGCGAGGAAAGTGCTCTAGCAAAACAATTCAATGTGCTGCTTTTGACTTCTGGAACATCTGCTCCTGTGTTGTTGATGCTGCTCACCAACATTGCACAAGAAAAATGCTGCATCTGTACTGCTGCTGACTCTGCATACTGTTGCCAACTGCCACTGTACTGCAACTCCCTCTAAATTCTGCAACCATGCTGCTGCACTGCATGAGCACTGCTCTGTACTATGTGAGCACTACTCTGTATTGTGCTGCACCACTTGTGCACTGCGCCGTTGCTGCTCATCTGCTGCTGCTGCTCAACTACTGTTGCACTGCTACACTGTTGCTAATTGCAATAGAAAAACATCCAAAATTGGACAAGAAAATCTGCAACTGGAAAATAAGACTGACTGCTGCTAGTTTCTGCACTAGCTCTCTGAAAATACTGCGTTGTTGCTGCTCTGCACTGCATTGCGCTGCACCAGTGTGCACTGCTAATGCTGCTGCTCAACTGCTAATGCTGCTACTCCCTCTCTGGGCTAATCAGGCTCTAGTACTGCTAGCCAATGCACTGTCTTCTCATCTTCCGCTGCAACTTTCCATCCTGCTACTGTCTTTAGGTTGCCGTAGCTCACATGTGATCTAAGAGTTTGGAAATACTCAAGGATCCCGCCTCCTTGTAGATTTTGGATATACAACTCCAAGTCAGCCCACTTTCTCCTTTCGGAATGTGAGCTAACATAGCACAATCTTTTTCTGCCTCAATCTTGGCAGCTCCTGCTTGTGGGTCTTCCTTCTCCTCTTTATCCTTTTTCTTAAGAGGCGTGAGGATGTAGGAGGAGGCTGAATCTGCAAAGGAACAATAGTTGGATATCGAGCACTGGCACTGGCACCTGCACTGCTACTAGATGGTGGGACTGGCCCTGTGTGTGGTGGTGCTGCTGATGCTTCATCATCATCCCTCAAAAGTTCTGCTTCCAATTCTTCCATATGTACAGTGCCGTCCTCCAGATTATTATCCTCTGGGTTGTTGTCCCAGACTTTATATGATTGATCCTCATATGCCCGATCACAGTGATGACTCAACAACCTCAAGTTGTAATGCACATAAACCAAGCTTTCAGCTCGGTTTTCATTCAGCCTGTTTCTTCTCACATTATGTATGAAGCTGTAGGTGCTCCAACACCTCTCTGCAGAAGACGTATTCACAACTTGTGAGAGAACTTTTTTTGCCAACTTTGGCAAAAGTCCCATGCCGCCATATGCTTCCCACCATGTGAGAGCATCAAATCTGTCTCTGTCTTCCATTGCATGGAAAGAACCAAAGTTACCAGTGCAATTGAAGTATCTGCCTAATTCCATGTGCAATGCAGCACACTCCTCCCTGTCAGGGACCAACTTGTCTAATGCCTTCATGTATCCCTGTTGTACCTCTAGATCTGTGTGAGGTTTCATCCTAACCCCACCTCCAAGTGCAGGTTGGCCCAACCAAGATGGAGAGTAGTATTTTGGCATAAGGATATGCCAAGGCATGTAGTGGAACATTGAGTTTATTCCACCGTGCACACACAGACTCGTGAATCATTGCATACAAGTTGGGATCATTATCCTTAACAACATCTTTTATTTCGCCCAACATGCTATCCATTTGCTCATAAACCTCCCCAATCACTGGTTTCTCTGTATCTGAAAAACGAATCATGTGATAAATGGGCTTGGTGAAGTTCAAAATTTCCCTCACACGTGCCCAAAACAAAGGGTCAAGGGCGGTCTCCTCCACATGTTCAAAACCTTGCCTGTCAACTATTGTCGTTGCCCTGTCCTTTAATACCTGCCAGTGTGGGCTTGATACCATTGCAACCAATGACTCTCTTACCTTCAAAAGGCGCCTGAAGGTGAGGTAATAGCTAGCAAATCTAGTCTTTGCTATCTTCAACAACTCCAATTTGGAGTGAGTACGGAAAAGCCCATAGGTATTGCTATGATTTGTAATAAATTTTATCATTTTTTTACCTCTCTTGTACAAATCACCAAGCCATTTGAATTGAGGTTGTTTGTTTTTAATGATATCATGCATCAAAAGGTTCATTGTGTGAACCAAACACCTAGACCAAAATATGTTGGGGTATTTATCCTCAATAATTTCTCCTGCTGCCTTACAGTTAGCAGCATTATCAGTGATGACTTGTATGACATTGTATGGCCCAGTCTTTTCAATTATTGCAAGTAATGGTTTTGCAATGTTAATGCCGGTCTTGAATTTGTCTGAATAATCATATGCTGACAGGAAGATTGCACCACTAACCGACACAGCCAAAACACTTATCAATGGCTTTCCTTTTACATTGGTCCACCATCAGAGACAATGGACACCCCATGCTCATTCCACGAATTTGTCATTCTAGCCAAAGAATGGTTTATTTTAGCTTTTTCATGATCAAGACCCATGGTTCTGGCCTTGTCATACCCAAGGCTCCTGTATCCTTTGGGGGCATCATTAATGGCAGAAACCATTTCATGCCAATAAGGTGAGCGAAGAACATTGAATGGCACCCCACATGCATATAGAAACTGGAAATTTTTTGAATCCACATCATTCCTACACCCTTCGTCAAGGAAATCGGATATGGTTCTACGCCTTAATCCAGGTGTGCCACTGCCTCCATAACCACTGCCATGGGTGGAAGTTGATGGACTTCTTTGTCAATGATGTGATGCACCTGATGGTGTATAAGAATCAATGAAACCCCTAGATCTTTTAGATCTTTGTAGGGCAGCCTCCTCTTTCTTTCTATATTTCTCTCTCTCTGTTGCTGGCACACTAACACAAATTTAGATTCCTATATTTTTGTTTCCATCCCCTGGCATTTTCCCACAAGGGTGCCTTATCGCACGGGTGTATGAACCATGGTATTCTTTATTGCAATGGGGGCAAAGAAATTTAGTGGTTCCACCACCTTTCCCTCCTTCCTGCCTCTGAACATATTTTCACAAAGGTGTCTGAGTTTGGTCTTGTCTAGTTGGGGTATCTGTGTCCTCATGTTCTCCACTCCCCCCTTCCTCCTCAGCATAATCCTCCTCTTCAAGATTTTCATCAAATCCACCATAACACACTTCTTCATCCTCCTCTTCTCTAATGTGTCTCTTTCTTCTACTCTCCAACACCATTATTACAAAGAAAGAAATCAGCATGATGAAAATCCCTAGCCATATAGCCATGATGTTTCAAGTTTCAAGTTTCTAGCGTGCAAAAAATATGGAGAAATGCCAAATGGGAATAGGAAATGCAACATAGGTAAAAAACAATTCAATTTTTAAGTTTTCAACACAATAAAATGCAACATTCAGAAAAAAAAATCAAGTTTTCATTTTTGAACAACTTAAAAAGTCATCCTAGAAAATACAAAACTAGATTAGAAGACCTACCTCTTTCTTGCAATCCTCCTCTTTCTCTCTGGCAGCGTGCTCCTTGCTCTCTCCTTGGCACTTCCGCAGCTCCGCTCTCCAACTCTTGCTCCAAGCTCTCATTCTCTCCAACTCTTGCTCCAAGCTCCTCTTGCTCTCACTCACTCAACTAAAACAATAAAACAAAATGAGGGGAGGGTAGGCTTTTATCTACCCAAACCTCCTTTCTCCCTCTCAAAAAAAAAAACGAATTTTATGAAGACTTTTTTTCATGCCGCAGGGGAGCGTTTTTTTTGCCGGGGAGCGTTCGGGAGCGAATGCTCCCCGACCGCTTCCGACATTTAAAAAATGCTCTCGAAGCATTTTTTTAATGCCGGAAGTGCTCAGGGAGCGTTCGCTCCCGAGCGCTCCCTAAAACGCTCCCAAAAAGGCAAGGAGCGTTTTTAAAGGCTCGGAAGCATGCTCCCGAAAACGCTCCCCTCAGGAAGCGTTTTCGAGAGCGCGTTTTCGAGCGCTCCCAAAACGCTCCCGAACGGAGCACGTTTCGTAAGCGGGAACCCAGGGGGGAGGGTGTGAAGCTTCCCCACAACCTTGGTGCCAACATTCGACAAATCCTTCAGAGAAATCTAGACAGCAAATATAATTGTGAGATATACCTCACTCTACAAGTCTCAGACCGATCTAAAATAGCGCTGGTGAAGCCCTCACTGCCTCTGCGTGATTGCCTACACTGGAATTGCGTAAGCTTGCGTGGGCAAGCTTGAGGAACTGCATCACCCCTTTCTGCAACCGATCTTGCTAATTTGAGACTGGATTTTGGCCCTCTTGGCTCAGAAACCCTAGCCTCTAGGTCTCTCCGAACTGACTTCAAGAGACACTGCGCTGTTTCTGCGTGATTTCCTATAGGGTCTGCATCACCTCTTCAGAAAACTGCGCTGTCTCTCTCGCATCACTGTTGCCTCTCTCTGAAATGCACTCCTGTTCACACTGGATCCAACCCACACAATTAAGCTCAAGGAACATTCATCAAACCAACCACTTGCTCTATAGCAGCATAACCAATCTTTGAACAACCCAGATCATCATAGACAGATAGCAGTAACACATCAGAAACAGATATCAGCAAGATAGCAGAACAGATCAGATATCTCTCAATTTCAGCAAACCCTAGTTTATCATACGCGCTTTTCTTTCACTGATCCTGCGTATATACGCGCCTTCAACCATACAAACCCGCGTATACTTCTGTAGATATTACAGAACTAATTTCTCTGCCCATACGCGCTTTCTCTTCAGCAAACCCGCGTATATATGCGCTTCCTCTGCGGCGAACTAGCGTATGGTTCTTCAGACATTTAGGTCATTGCAATTCTTCAGAACAGATACATCACACAGATTTTACCCTTTACTTCAGACAGATGTTCGCCTCATCTCAGATCTAATCATTCCATAAACAAATCTAGCAAGTACAAATACATTTCAGATCTAGATACCCTTCTTCATCATTTTCTTCATTGGTGCATCATGCATTCAGATCTATCATTCAACTGTAACCCTTTCCATTCAGATATACTTCAGAGAGAAGTATTCATTCAAGCTCATCTTGCCCCCACACTCATGATTTGCACAATGAATTTCTTCTCTTTATATAGGTTTACCCTTTTTCAATACCATGAGCCAAAACCACATTACTTCCGATGGTATTCCTGGACGGGGTCACATAGACGAATCATTACTCAATACAATGGGTCAATACCATGGTGGTTACCCCTGGTTTTGTACTTTTTGAGCGCTTTTTCCCATACGCGACTTGGAACGTTATTTCCCGCGTGCATACGCGACTTCTCCTAGACAAATCCGCGTATGCCTTGAGACATACTCTTTTCATCATAGATCTAGCACATACTGAATTCCTTTCTTCATTACCTTCTGTACTCACTGTAGATACATCATATTTACATCATTTAACAAGTTTATCAAGACATATTCTATCAAGCACAACTTCATCAAGTAGGTTGCCATCATCTTCATCAAGTGGGTTTCCATTCAAGGACAACACTCTATCAAGTGGGTTGCCATCAAGGACAACACTCTGCATCGTATTGCCAACAATCTCCCCTTTTGGACTTGATGGCAACCACGATGGTGTTTGATCACTACAACAGATAGATACATTAAGAATACAATGACACCGTGTCACTTTCCCCATTCTTTGACACCATTCTTTTCCTTTATTCAAACACCATGTCATTCTCCCCCTTTGATATCAAGGGCAAAGGGCGGATCAAAACCAACACAAGGTTTTTCTCCTCATGTAGAAGGAAGCGTTCTGCAGATCTGATGTACACTGAAGTGACCAAGCTCCCCCTAAGCTCATGCTGAATCTTCAAACATATTTTTCAATGAAGTACATGACTCTATGACCTTCCTATCACCAAAGACTCATACTTACATCAAAGATCCAACCAAGTGGATTTACATATGAGACTCAAGTACCCAACCAAGTGGGTTTACACAATTTGACTCAACTACCCAACCAAGTGGGTTTACATATTTTGACTCAACTACCCAACCAAGTGGGTTTACAAATTAGAACAAGTCCTTACATGACTGAATATTACAATTTTACATCATGGGTCTCATCATGACCTTTTCATCAAATTACAAATATGACTTTTCATGACAAATACCAGAAAGACCTCAAGAAAGAGATCATTTTTCAGAATCATCATAATGCCAACAATGCATTATACTCATCAAGACCAATGCTCCCCCTGAAGTTGTGCATCCAATGCATCCTTTCCATATGGCCAAGGCTCCTCCTTAACTTGTGCAACCTAAACACCTTCAACAGCAAGTCATCAGCAACAAACTCTGCATGATCTATCCATATCTCTGAATCATAAGACTTCCATCTCATCCAACAGATACTCTTCATCAATCCGAGCTCATCCAGATCTTCAACATAAGAAACCAAGTATCATATCATCATTATTTAGAACGGAGAAAATAAGTTGATACAGAGTCAATAATACAGTTATTAACAGTCAGACTGATGCTCCCCCTGAACCTCTACTCCAGATCTTCAACTATCATATAAATTCTCTTATCATCAATGCATACGCAACTGTGTCTGCTGGAACTCACGTGTATACGCGACTTTGTTTCATCGAACCCGCGTATGGAAAGTGAAATATAGAAAATTTCACACCTTCATCTCCCCCTGCAATTGTACCTTCTGTTCTTGTCTTTTCTTCACACCAGATGCACTGTCAGAAATACACATACTCAGAATTACCAAAACAATCATGGAAATCACCATACATCGCTCCCCCTGTGATGATACATTCACATCATTCCTGCAGTCAATAAGAGAAGTAAACTTCAGAAGCGGATGACTACAGTAGGGTCAGTATTTCCTACGTTTCTGACCGGTCCTCCTTCTTTTTCCAGCTTTGCTTGAAACTTCTTATTGCGGGCTGGAAGTTATCCAATTTCTCATATCTGTTCATCCTGCATTCTTTTTCCACATGTCCATACTTGTTACAAGCATAACATCTTATGTGACCAGAAAAGTAAACATAAGGATCATAGTGTGTTCTTCTATTCTTTCTTCTATTGCAATCAGCTGCTTTACCCCCATACTTGTTACATGAAAAACAATATCCCTTGAAGAAACTAGAGTACCTTTCTGAATAGAATCTATTTGATTGTGACTAAAATGATCTGCTTCTGCAATTTGCTGCAACATGCCCATAATAATGACATTTAAAACATTCAACATTATTGAATGATTTTCTTTGAGAATTCATGATTGTAGGTTGACCTTTAGTTTCTTTCAACACTTCAGGTTTTGCTTTTACATCCTTTGAATCTTTAGCACTTCTTTGTGTACTAGATTCTCCTTTAACAGTTTCATGAAAACCAAGACCAAGTTTAATAGCAGGAGATCTTTGATTACTAAGAATATTGTCCAGAATCTTAGTACTATCTTGAAACCTCAAGAGTTTATCCTTTTCTTCTAATTTACCTGTGAGAATGTTTACCTCAACCTCTAATTTTTGGCATTGCTTCTTCATACTTTCTTCACCCCTTTTTCCTTCTTCAACTTGATCATTCAATTTTAAAATTTCTTCCTTCAAGCAATTTTCTTGTTCTTCACATGTTTGCAGCAGTTCTTCATTCTTCTTATTTGATTTTTCCAGATCTTCTTTGAGGGAGATGATTTCTGCTTCAAGAGCTTCCTTTTCAAATGATTGTATAGGTTCCTCATTCTTCTTGCTTGATGCTTCAAGATCTGCTTGCAGAGAGATGATTCCAGCTTCAAGTCCTTCATTCTTCTTGTTTGATTTTTCGAGATCTGCATTTAGATCGTCGATTTCTGCTTCTAGTCTTTTAATTCGATTGGATGCATAAGCATGGAACCTTTGATATTTGTCTACCTGTTCATTTAGTATTTCTATCTGTCCTTTCATTTGAGCGATCATCTCATTGTAGATAACTTCTTGCTTATTAGATGCTCTTTGTTGTTCTTCAACTTTATTCTTGAGAGCTTCTTCTAGATCCATAACATTCATTTCACTATCTTCACTATTACATGCACAAGAAGATGAATCACAAGAACAACAATAAGTACCTATTTTATCTTTTTTATTTTTGGCCGCACATGTTTTCTGAGATGTCTCCTTTTGAGTAGCCTTCTTCTTTTGCTTCTTTGCCATGAGCACTAGCAGATCTTTGTCAGAATCTTCTTCATCCTCATTAGATACTTCATCATTATCTTTATTTGCATAATAACTCTTTCCTTTTTCATGATTTTCTCTATAAGGACATCTAGCAGCATAATGACCAACTCTTCCACACTCAAAACACTTGAAGGGGAGCTTACCTTTGAATCTTCTAGTTCCTAGTTGGAGTTTTCTTACAAAATTTGCCTCTTCTTCTTCTGATATATAATTTGATTCCTTGACATCTTCCTTTTCTTTTCCTCTTGCACACGCCTTAAAAGCACCTTCTTTGATTTTAGAGGGAACTCCTTGTCTCATTTCATAAGCAGTCAGGATACCATGTAGTTGAACAATAGTAAGAGTTTGCAGATCTTGCCTTTCTTCAATAGCAGATACTTTAGATTCAAATTTTGAAGTCAAAGATCTTAAGACTTTTTCCACCAGAGTAGTATCAGTTATAGTTTCACCCAAATTTCTCATTCGATTTACAATATCATCTAGTCATAAAAAGAAATTGGCAATACTCTCATTACTATGCATCCTTAAATTTTCATATTCAATTCTGAGAGTCTGGAGTTTTGCATTTTTTACCTTTGTATCTCCTTCATAGCTTAGAATGATCTTGTCCCATATTTCTTTTGCTGAATTTAGCTGCATCACTTTGGCAAATTCTGGTTCATACATGCTTCCCAATAAAACATTGACTGCTTTGGCATTGATTTCATATTTCTTCCTTTCTGTTGCATCAGTAGGAATACTTGTCGGATACGGATACCCTTCTTCCACGATTGCCCACACTTCTGCACCAAGACTTTGTAAATATGCTTTTGTTCGTACCTTCCATAATATCAGATTACTTCCATTGAATAGAGGTGGCTTTATAGACATTACTCCTTCATGACTTCCCATTGCGACGGATCTCCTTCAAGCGATCAAGCTTCTGCAGAAGGACCTTCTCTGATACCAATTGTTGGGAAAAATACTGAGAGGGGGGGGGTGAATCAGTATTTAGGGCATACTCAAAACTTTTCACTTTTTCTTACTTCTAAAACCCATACGCTACTTTCCTGATACATACTCGCGTATATACGCGGATACCCTTTATGAAACTCGCGTATACACAGAGATCTAATTATGCCATTAATTCTTCACATATATCATTCCATCATTCATTCATCAGATGTTCAATAAACAATAAACATGTGCAGTAAGAACAGAATAAACCATCACACATAAGCATCACACATGAACACCAGGATTTTAGGTGGAAACCCAAGTCGGGAGAAAACCACCGCTGCAGTTGCTCAGCCTTCAATATTTTATTATAGAGAAAACATCTTACAACATATGTGCTGGCGCAGACTCCTACCAGCACGTAGGCACCCACCTGCGCTCGTTTACCAGCCTCTCCTGGAAGGGAGCTACGACCCCCTGATCTCGTTTACCAGCCTCACCTGGAAGGGAGCTACAACCCCCTGACTGAAGGCTACAACCCTCAGCACCTTTACGGACCACGTTTCATCAATTTTCACACTAGATCCAACCCACACAATTAAGCTCAAGGAACATTCATCAAACCAACCACTTGCTCTATAGCAGCATAACCAATCTTTGAACAACCCAGATCATCATAGACATATAGCAGTAACACATCAGAAACAGATATCAGCAAGATAGCAGAACAGATCAGACATCTCTCAATTTCAGCAAACCCTAGTTTATCATACGCGCTTTTCTTTCACTGATCCTGCGTATATACGTGCCTTCGACCATACAAACCCACGTATACTTCTGTAGATATTACAGAACTAATTTCTCTGCCCATACGCGCTTTCTCTTCAGTAAACCCGTGTATATACGTGCTTCCTCTGCGGCGAACTAGCGTATGGTTCTTCAGACATTTAGGTCATTGCAATTCTTCAAAACAGATACATCACACAGATTTTACCCTTTACTTCAGACAGATGTTCGCCTCATCTCAGATCTAATCATTCCATAAACAGATGTAGCAAATACATTTCAGATCTAGATTCCCTTCTTCATCATTTTCTTCATAGGTGATTCATGCAGTCAGATCTATCATTCAACTGTAACCCTTTCCATTCGTATATACTTCAGAGAGAAGTATTCATTCAAGCTCAGACGTCTTGCACCCACACTCATGATTTGCACAATGAATTTCTTCTCCTTATATAGGTTTACCCTTTTTCAATACCATGAGCCAAAACCACATTACTTCCGATGGTATTCCTGGACGGGTTCACATAGACGAATCATTACTCAATACAATGGGTCAATACCATGGTGGTTACCCCTGGTTTTGTACTTTATGAGCGCTTTTTCCCATACGCTACTTGGTACGTTATTTCCCACGTGCATACGCGACTTCTCCTTGACAAATCCGTGTATGCCTTGAGACATACTCTTTTCATCATAGATCTAGCACATACTGAATTCCTTTCTTCATTACCTTCTGTACTCACTGTAGATACATCATTTAACAAGTTCATCAAGACATATTCTAACAAGCACAACTTCATCAAGTAGGTTGCCATCATCTTCATCAAGTGGGTTGCCATTCAAGGACAACACTCGCATCATATTGCCAACAAGCTTGAGAAGATAAATTGACACCCAGAATTAGTGCTATTCTCCTAAACTCTTGTGTATAATTTTGAACACTTTGTCCCTTTAGTTGTCTAAAATTCTGCCAGTCTATAATGGCTTTCTGCATGTAAGATAGAGGGTAAAATTTTCTTTTAATGTACAAGAATGTAAACTTTCCATAAAAGAAATTGATATATTGTCGTATAACTTGTTCTTGTGTCCATGCTTGCCACCATACAAGTGTTGCATCCTCCATTTTTGTTAGAAAGCCAATTGAATCTTTATGTCATCCTCTTGAAGGCTCCGAAATTCTCGAAATAAACATCCAACCGATCAATCCAATTATCTTGCCTTCCGTATCTACTTCCACCATACACACCGTGTTCAAATTTAACATCGTTTTCTCTAAGTAATAAGGATTTACCGGGCTCGGTTAGTTAAATTCGGAACCGTTTGTTTAAATCTTGACAACGAATAACCGCGTTAGTGCTAGTTAAACGCAAGTTAAACCGGCACCTATTTAACAAATTCGAATTAGCGTTAATCGTATTTATCAAAGTTAATTAAAACCTAAAGCATATGAGTAACTAATATTTATGGATAAGTGTGCTTCTCGACACCCAATTCTGTCGCGTCTTTCGCCATGTGTCTTAGGGTCACGGCTTCACTCCTTAGGTGTGAGTGGTGGTGCGTCTTTTTGCCCAAAATAGGTCTTGTTCGACCCCCCGCTCGTACTCCTTCCGGCCCACAATAAAATTTACCATGCTATGAGGAGGAATACTTATGTGTCCTGTGTCGAACTATGCCTCTTCCCTGCTGCCCAACATGTGCTTAATGCAGTGTAGGACTTTTCAACACACCCTAAATTGCGCCCAACCAACCCCACATCGCTGGCCACCGTATTCGTCGGAGGAAATAGTTGACCCCAGCCACAGATCGCTCAACAAGATGCTGACGTCAAATAATACGAATCTACTGCCCCGTTCATATTTTTCGCCCAAAATTAACTTGCTTATGAAAACATACAGAACTCATTTATGAAGCCATATGGACTCATTTTTCCCGAAATGAGTTTTACCGTATTCGAACAACGAACACCACACGATCGTTCAAACAGAAAGTCATTCAGAGAACTTTAATTTTTTAGCATAATCGAGAAAACCGACTTTATTCCTCCCACTAGAAGCTCTAGACCCCCAAAATAGCCTGAATATGGATGAGGGTATAGTTCCCTCACCCTTCAGCCTCAATCCACCGGAATTTTCCAAATTCAACACCTGAGTTTTTCATAAAAAAAATATTTTTTCCTTGATTTTAAATACCTTGTCTTGTTGTTGTAGACACTCGTATTATTAAATTTCCAGAATTATGGATCTAATTATTGAAGAAAAAAAACTTGTTCCCACCCCTATTGCCAGAATTTAAAGGAAACTCTTGAAAATCTCTTTTCTACCTCGAACACTCAACATGGAAATTTTTTAGCTTGTCTTTGCTTTGTACTTGTGTTGAATTTTGATCACAAGTGTTTTAGCGGCCATGTGTTCATTCTAAATCAAAAATGTACTTGTGGAGCCTATGCCTTCTTTTTTCGTCCTTGGGTATGTGTGTTCTTTGGATTTTTGCACCATTCAACACCTGTATCTTGTTTCATCATGCTACTGCTCAACACCGATAGACCGCCGCAAATCTTTCACATCTTGTTTACCTCTTTTCAAAGGCAACAAGTTATATTTCGAAACATCTTATTTAGCATAATAACAACTTCTAAATGAATCATATTGTTAAATTTACATCTTTTGAAAGGTGTCATTCAAAAACATCACTATGCTTAAACATTAATAAAGCCAAATTTTGACGCCCAGACTATTATCTTCATTTCTCCCACAGCAGAAGAGACAAACACTTATTCTTATGACTTCAATTATAAGAATCAATTCCATTCTTTGAACAAGTGGTATTTATTCTCACAGATGAACACCGCCTCCTATCACTACAAGATATACATCTCCCCAAAACAATTCTGTAAAAATTCAAAGTGAATCATACTCATGTTTTAACTCACATCTGAAAGTTTGAATTGATTGCAAACTCTTAGATGAAACACTTCTCCCTATACTTAAGTTTACTTTTTTATATCCACTATAAACATAAGGTCTTGGATGTGTACAGCTTTCTAGATTTAACCTCACTAAGCCTTCAGAAATCAAATTCATTATGGAGAACCATTAACAAATAGTGTGTCTATTTTGGTAGCTAAACAACTTAAGTATATAATGAAATTCCTATCATCATCTCGAGTTTGTTATTAAAAAAATTAAAAGAACTAGTGCTTATAACATACCTTTCAAACCCACACCCGGTTTCATCTCCAGACCCAAACCCTGCTGCATGCTCAATGATTAAAAGTATTTTCTCCTTCTCTTTGGTTTTAAGTTTGTTGGCTTTAACTCTAGATGGAGTTTCCAACAATGGTCTTCATTGGAATTTTTCAAAAATGTTTACATGTGAGTTTTCTCTAGTTTTAATAACTATTTTTCTTTTCCTTTACATTAAACATACCTTTCTGCTTACCTTCATACTTATGGAAACTATTGTTTTATCATCACATCACGTTTCCCTCGCTTCTAGATACTGAACACAAACCTCATCTAAGTTTGTAGATTGAACAATAAATAGGGTTTCATATGACAAATAGAAGAACCGGCATAACATACTTAATAAAGTTTCTTGAGAAGATAAACTGACAATCTAAAAACTAGTGCTCTTCTCCAATTATCAGGTATAATTTTGAAAACATCATTCTTGTTGTTCGTAAAATTTTTTCATTATCCATAAATTTATTTTTTTCATGTAAGCTGAGGGTAAAAACTACCTTTTAAATGGCAGCAAAGAAATCAGACTCAAGCAGCCTCCATATTCATCATATTTTTTAATCCATTCAGGGGCCCATGCCTCACCATGCGGTTGTGTAGACTCCTCCATTCTCAGCCAAATTAATATTGTGTCATCCCTAATACCCCATCAATAAACATCCAACCGACATGAATCCAACTATCCAACTTTCCCATTCACTCACCATTATGTACCCAAAGCTCAAATTTAACATCAAGTTTGGTGGTAAACATTTGCTTCTCGCTCCTTTGCTGTGTATGTATATGGAAAGGTCAGGTAGTGGAAAATGATGAAGAGGGGTGAAGGTAGATGGGTGATAGGATGATGCCGTGAGTGTGATGTGTTTACACATCTCCACACTTCCTCCTCCCCAGAACCCTCTCTCTTAGATAGAACTTTCTCCTTGCATCCTTAAAATTATCCTCAGGCAGGAGGAATTTTTTACTATCTCGTGTACTTTGAAACCTTGAAACTGTTCTTCTTCCTCTTGCCTAAGACTTTGAAACCTTTCCTTCTTCCTCACTCCAACTACAGTAGCACTATTTCTTCTCTTTTGAGTTTTAACTCGGTAAGATGATAAAATTGAAAACAATGATCAAAGCTGCACAAAAACCTAAAGCTTTGATAACAAAAATGATCTCACATTACATGTATAGCATTGCTGTGCTAATCTTTTTTCAAATACTGTGAAATGTTTGTTTATGTGCTTATGTCTGCCTTCTCTGTGTTATCAATCTCATGAGGATTTTTATGTTATTTTATGAAAGTACCTAATACAAGAAGCACTAGACAAGACATCGTACACAACACACATAGGGATTTGATGAAGGAGTTCAACCCTCTCCGACAGCATCTCCTCGGTCGAGCTTCCATGCTCGGCCCTATAATAAGTTTGGGTCTGTAAAATTAGCGAAGCTATAATGATTTTCACTCGAAATATGCAATTAAATGAGTTCGTAATACCAAAAAAATGGTATTTTGCCTTCTTTCACTTCCAATTTGTTCGAAAAACTAAAGAGTTATGACCTCTCCAAGCGAGCCCGTTGGCCTCCTCCCCAAAATTATTTAATTGACGCCACCGGCTAACTATAATTAAGAAAAAAATCCCACCGCATTTGGCGAACTCAAATAACCGAATTAAATTAACAAACTGTATTAGCGTCATAGTTAAACTTGGTTATGGTTAAACCGACACCGTTTAATCAATATATATTACATTAATTGATTGATTAAGTGTTAATTAAAATTAAGTATGATGAGTAATCCGTTACTTATGGATAAACTTTCTGCTTTCCATCGAGTCACAGTTTTCGTTGTGTCTTGGGAATGACTCATGGGGTCGAATTTACCTTCCCCCCGTCTCATAACATTAAATTGTAAATATATGTGGTGAAGTGTACCATGAAACTTTGTGTAGGCGGAGTGGTGGCGCACTTGTTAGGCGAGGCAAAGGTTCATGTTCGACCCCCTCGCCGATCCTTCTGTCCATAACAAACTTTTAATACGCCATGAGGAGGACACAGGCAGGCCTGGCATACGAGCCACGAGCCCTCCCTCATTAGCCCGAATCCATAAGCAATGAAAATTCCACACCTTAAATATGTCATAACCAACACTGCCACTTCACAACACCATTCGTAGGGGAAATATCAGACCAAACACTCACTCATTAGGATACACTCACAGTGATGATTCATCACTGTGTTCCCCGTCCGCATTTACCAAAATCGTATGTTTATGAAAATGGACACAACTCATTTCTTCGGTCATACAGAACCATTTCGCATGAAACGTTGCCATTATTCGTAACTACGCTCTAACACTACGCGTCGTTCAAGTTTAGAGTCATTCGATAACTTTGATTTTTTAGCATAATTCGGTATACTCAATG
Organism: Pinus albicaulis; assembly: GCA_034641835.2. Classification (NCBI taxonomy): domain Eukaryota; kingdom Viridiplantae; phylum Streptophyta; class Pinopsida; order Pinales; family Pinaceae; genus Pinus; species Pinus albicaulis. Next base: position 331,214 of record JAXQQM020066846.1, on the reverse strand, counting down.
TACAAGATGACACAAGACATAGGTGATATCAATCGGGGCTAAAATCCTTCAATATGAGAGGAAAACTACAGAAATATTCTTTAGAAAACTTCAATTGAAAACACCTAGACCCTATCTACATTGACTTTCCGAGATCAAGTCAAATTTTGGTCTCTCGAAGTGCTTTTCAACTAATTGTGCTTGCCTTTGAGCGTTCCTTTACCACCTTTGACCAACAATTCAAACGTTAAATTTGAGTACAATTTCATCCTCTTCGACCTCTAAATTTCAACATGTGTAATTGTGGCATGTAACTATCCACAATGGCACAATTCTGTGGTACCTTCGGTTGATCACAAAAGTTTGAATTGTTACCATAATTATCAGATGAGGAGGGGTTAAGGTGAGGAATAACTTCAAGGTAAATACATAGACCTCCATGCAAGCCCTAATATATGGTCTTTGTGTAATCAAAATACATAGTGCACTGAGCTACATTCAATTCTCCAGGTCCCAAGACCCAACCAAGCACTTTCCCAAGGTTATAAGATGGAGTCAACTTTGTGTAGCACAAGAAACTCATTTACCATGCCAATAAGATTGATGGGATCACATCCAGCACATTTGTAAGAGAATGGACCTCAATGTTAAAGGATGATGAGAAGTTGCAAGAGGATCCTATATCCTCTTTTTCTTTTTTTGAGGGGGACATGAAACTATAAGAGTCTATGCATGATGAATCTTTACTATTCTTTCTTTGAATTCGACCATTATAGTAATATTAGAAGACCATGGCTGTTTCTTTGCGTGAAAATACGGAGGATATTTGGGGGAGATGTGATTGTCCACAAAATTTAGATTAATTTGGTGACCTTGTGGCTCTTTTCTCAAGGACTTGTAGGAAGCGGTGGAGGTTTCATTTGAGAGGTTAGGACAAAAACCCAATATGACAAAAGAATATTAATGTTTAGCACCGTTTGGGAGAAAGGCTTAGTGTTTTCAGGAGTTAAGGGGTTTAGGAGTCGATAATGGTAAAGGGCAGCGTTAGGTCATCGGTCGTTACCGATTAAGGGTCGAGGTCTACAGTTTTAGGGTTAGATTTTTAATGAATTAATGTATGTTCGTTAAGGGTTAAGAACCAAGGGCTAAGGGTTAGGGGGACGAAGGGTTAAGTTCTTAAGGGTTATGGGATATAAATAATAGTGTTATTAAGGGTTAATGGGTTGAAATAGGGAGTTGTGCGTGCTTGCGTGAGAGATTTAATAGATACAAATAGGGATTAAAGGCACACACTGGTTAAAAGGAAGGAAGGTAGGCTTAGGTTTAAGGGACCGAGCAGCATGGCGAGTTATGACCTGTAGGGTTAAGGGATATGTAGCTTTCAGTTAAGGGATAGGAATTTAATGGGCCAGGATTGTTGGCCCTATGGGTTGTAGGGATAATGGGCCCCTAATTTCACAACTATTGGGGGTTCCCTACAAATGGATCTCGCCGCCTTCCCCAGGCTACCTAACCGCCACCCATGAGGATTAACCTCAACGGCGTTGAAGCATTTGCGTGTTCTTTTCCGGGCACTCCCCAAGCCCCTATTAGCACAAGGAGACACTACTTAGCAAGCCCTCACAATTGGGAAAAATACACCCCTAAGGTTCTCGAACAGAGATAAAGACACACAAATACAAGGTGATGTTTGCAGATGATGGACCAGATCCAATGTTACAGGCAGACCAGAAGATCGTATCAACCCTTATTCAAATTATTTGAAGTTTTCAAACATCGTTCCTTCCTATTGGTCACATTACAACTAAAATTGAGATTGTTGGAGATCTTTAGAAGAGGAAGATGAATGAATCAACGTATCTAGATGGATACTGTGGTGAAGGAGGAGAAAATCGATATCACTCCACCGAATTAGTAGGAGAAACACGTTTGTGAAAGTCCCAAATTGATGTGAGGAGGGTCGTGCTGAACATTCACGTACGTCATCAATAGTGGAGGTCATCCCATTCGCATAAAAAGAGTGTGGGTAGATTCAAAATTGTCCGAACAAGGAGTACTGTACGATAACAATGAAAGAATTCTTCAATAAAATTATAATAAGAATAAACGAATATAAAAGAGAAACAATACGTAAAGGATGGAAAGTAGGAATTAATAAAGCACGAACACCGACACCAAACGTACGAATATGTTGTCCATGACAGTGTCATAAAAGGTGATTTTAATCTACCCGACAGTAGAGGCACATCAATCTCCCGAGTCACGAAAGTGTAGACAGGGATGCTAATGGATTGACCTCATCACAAATAGTATTTGATATCTATTTCCATGATTTCCCTAAATCTACGGGAACTCGCAATAAAATTTTAACATTTTCGACAACTCAGACAGTGAAAAAGAATTTCCAAATAGTCACCCTGCTTTCCAGTAAAGAAGCCACCTAATACTGAGCTCCAATTTTCACACGAAGCAAAAACAACTAATTCCACCCACCAAAATCATGTGATATGTTTATCTCCTTCCTGTAATGCAGGTTTCTTCCTCTGCAGAAAGCAAATTTACTGGAATTTTTAATTATCATTAGTGATTCACAGCATCAAAATACGAGGGTAAATCATGGAGTTGCTCGTAAAATCAATTTATTTCTGCTTAAAATTATAGGCATAGATTAAAGACCATGTCGTGATGTGTGAGTAAAACCACAACCAGAAAACCAATATGATCCTTCTAAAAATATCGTAGCTGCATCATCATTAGCCAGCGGAAGCAAACTATTGATCGTATAAATTGTTGAAAGGAGAGACAAGAATAGTACCAATGTTATTTAACTTATATTTACCTAAGAGCCATCCATTCGTAGACAAAACCAGTACTTACCCACCAAAGTTCATTTTTGTAATCCTACCACTTGGTCCTAAAAAACATCAGAACCAAAAAACGAGTTTCGTATAACTTATCAACCTTAACTTCCTTATTTTTTTCTCTGGAATATTAGAAAAACATTTTCTGTGGGAGATTACCATTAGGTTCAATAACCAACTGGGATGACAAAACTTTTCAAACGAAGGGTATAGTGCATGTACAAGAGATACAACCCAAAGGGCTAGACTCCCCAACTGTAGCCACGACTTTCTTACCTCATTAGTCGCATGTACCAATGTATAGGTGAGTAATAGCATGTCATCGCCTGCTTCTCAAAGATTGGCGTAGCATCCTACCGATATATGGGCTCCAGTTGTACAACTCGGAGACGCACAACATTCTTCAATCTTGCCTATATGGTGCGCTGTGCGAGATGCTATTACTGCACACTCATGTAGTAGTGTGTGAAAAAACATCACAAGGTAGATATAAATTAATGTCACTTATCAAATATTGATCCCACTCGATGTAGGCTGTCGCCATCTCAATCCACTAGGACACTTCTTCAAATAAAATAGATCGGAAAATCACCATCACCGCACCCCGTAAACATCATCGGCCAACTCTAAAATATCTTCAATGACAAAGACAAACCACTGAATTGTCCTAATATAACTAATGGCCAACCTCGAGAAAAAAAATAAATATCCCCCCTGTACTAATTAATGACCCAAGAGACTCCTTTTGTGTTCAAATTCTAAAATTCAACATGTTGTAATTCCACTGTAAATTAACAATTTACGTAGCAAGAAAAATCTCTTGGAAATCTTCCTATCGACAAATCCCAACCAGGATTTCAGCAAGAAGATCCAAGTAGGTTAAAAGTTTCATAAGAAATACCATGTAAAAACAACCATCCAAATTACACTACAGATAGACCACCGAGAAGACCAATAAGTAGCACGAAGATCCTCAAAAAATCCTCGATCGCCAATTCCAAAACTAGAGAAGGAGTAGGAAGATCCAACAGAGAAAAAGGTTCGGTAAGAAAGACGTAAAAAACTACAGTCAACGTGTTCCAACAGACCATAGAGACGAACACAGAGTGGAAATATATTGTTAGTGTACCTTGAAACAAAAAATGAGATCCCCGAGAATATCATCCATAACGATAAAAATTAATCCTGGCCGAGATAGCGTGCTAGATGCGAGTATTTCACCAACAACACCAACAATTGCACCAACGAAGGCCACATTAATCCATACTCAACACCAAAATCAAATTTACCGCCCTTGTGAATTTTGTGACTAATGCTTCATAATCTAATGTTTTAACTCGTTACTGATTCTTTCTGTGTTGTCACAGACATTGAAGTAGGATATTGTTATAACGAATATTTAATTTTCTCCACCATCTTCGTAAATCTAATCCATGTTGACAAGGCGGACAAATAAGTTTCAAAAGAATAATACCACCGAGAAATAAACAAAAGATAGTATCATTCAAACAATGAAATAAACACATATTAAACACAAATTAATGGAGACTCAAAAGTACTCCAAATATGTTAATGTATATCATGTTTAAGAAAGCGCTCTGTCTGTTCCTTCAACAACACCCTTTTCATGAAGCCCATCGCCCAAATCCCATTAGTTCTCATCGTCTTCATCGCTCTTTTTCTACATATGAACCTCATCAACAACATAAAGATTAAACTCCGTAATTCCTTTTTTACTACGCCGATATCAAATTAATAAAATATTTTTACTTAAACAACTACCTGAAGCCTTCCGTGTAGTAGTTAAATACAATGACAAACAAGCTGTCTCTAATCGTACGTGTTATTCATCACTTAAATATAGCATGTGGGAGGCAGGGTCACGAGAGACCGGTGTTGTGTGCTTTCGTAACGATGTGATGGCACACTCCGGAAAATGGACGTTTTATTACTTTCACTCATTATTTCGGCGTCGGATTTCGAGAATTGTTGCAACAATCATCAACAAAACGTCAATAAGAGGATAAGCCTTGCATGAACTCCACCACGTATCTTTGAAAGGTTCGGGACAGGATGGAATTCTTCAAGTAGTATTCTCACAAAAATGGATTGATTCCTTTATTATTATATCCAAGCCATGCAAAAATTTTGGTTTTCGTCTATTTGATAGATGGTGGAGCTGCCCCGGATGCATGTGCTGTTGCTGCTGCCACATTTAGGTTTTTCATATCATGATCTGGTTATTCCGGGAGCTGGTTACTGTTTTTCTGTGCTAGCGAACGATATTTCTTGCCGGAAAATTTAAATTGGTGATTTGGATGACCGGAGGCACGAAAAAGTTTCATCTCATCTTCCCATGCACATTTACGTTGGTTTTGGTTGATGTGCATCTTGTCCTCGAGGGTGGCTATTTTTGGTCTGGGATCTTTCACATCCGACGGCTACCATTTATGGATGTTTGAGGAGGAGTAATACGCACTTTGTATTTGGGGATTTCCCAATCTGTACAATGGGGCGGAGGATTATGTTCTTTATGGCATTTTCCTTTGGTAAATGTATCTGGTGCGCCTCCCCATATAATTCTTACAACCGCTCTTACGATAGGTACTGTATCAGTAAAATTCCCTCTGGGTGAATCATATCCGGTTTCATTCGCTTGGAAATCATTTATGATATCTGACGAGTGGGGAAATTCTTTATTACTTTTGTACCACTTCCATCATTTCGTCTGCTGAGCCATCTGACAACTCCTCATTTTCAATCGGGGTGGGTAGGATTTGTCAGTTCAATCCTCTTTCTCGATGCCCAGATGATTCGCAAATGTCTATGGATGTCTTGGCCTCGGACACGTCGGCATAGGAGGCCCATATTGATTCCACGAGGGTGGCCGATCAAGATAGACAAAAGGAATTTGAAGAATAGGTCTCTCTCATTAGACAATCGGTTATTGCTCCGCCCAGTTTTTCTCTGCACTATTCGAACCGTCGTTCCAAAGGGCTCCATTCTGGCAAGTGTAGTCCTGCGCATGTTGGTAGGCACTTACATAAGGGGAAGATACTCGCCTGCTATAAGCCAGCCATGGAGATTAAAGAGGTTGTGATGGAGCATAACGATTTGTGGGGGAGCGTCATAATTTTGCAGAAAAAGGACCTCATAGGTAGATGGCTATTCGCGGACGGGCAGGAAATTAACATGGTGGAATGGGCTAAGAGTTCCTGGAATCCCATGATGGGATATACTCCAAAAGTCAGCCTCCTTCTCAATAACTGGATAAGCATCCATTTTCTGGACGAGAAGGACGTTGCGTTGATTGTTAACAAGGCATAGGTCAAAGGAAAGGCTTTTCTTCAATTTCTCCCATGGTATTTGGGTTTTAATCCAATCATGGAGGCTCCGATGAATCAGATGTTGTGGGTAAAACTGCTTGGACTCCCCTTGGAGTTCTGGACACTCAAAGCTCTTAGAGCTATTGGGGACTCTATTGGGTGCACGAGGTACATTGACCCAATTATTCTTGGAGAAAGCGACAAGCGCATTGCTTGGATTTTGGTTGAGGTGAGCTTCTCTGGTGGCCTGGTTGTGGAGCTTGACTTGGTATGGGGACGCATAATACATCGAAAACGGGTCGATTATTGGGGAGTCCCCTTTCGATGTATGATATGCCATCAAATGGGACATTTGAGGAACAACTTCCCCATGTGGTTTCGGAACCTGCACAGGGATGGCTCGGTTGCTGAGATGGTGGAACATAGCGATCGTTCATACAGGCGTGTGGAAGCTAATCAATCAGGTATTTCTCCTTCTAATAACTTGGTAGAAGGCTTGGCTGATATTGATGGGGGATCGGACCCTTTGACTGATCCAATTATTTCACTGTCTGATATGGTATCTACTCCTATGGATGTTTTTGCCATTTCTCATGAGAAAGAAAATACTAAGTTGACAAACACTGTGCAGGAACCATCTAGACCCTTTAATGTTTCCGTTATTGTTTCTGGGGGTACTAGGCCCATCTATGGACCTATGGATGTCATTACAGGGGCCTCCCATGATGTCTCTGAACCAACCCTTGCGTCAGTTATATATAAGTCCCCCACTCTTCAGCGTTCTCAGCTATCTGATGAATTGGATTGCGTTATTGTGGATTCTTCCTTGTTGGTATCTCCCAGTTTTTCCTCGGGGGTATCTCACACTCTTGGTCGTCATAGGTCTATCATCAAGTCAACTGGTAATAATGAGAAGCTTGACTAGGTGGCATCCAATCCTCTTCGAGTGAATGAGTCTTCACCACCCTTTCCCACTACCTGACCGAGCAATATGGCCCATGTCCCCATTACTCCCGCTGTCAGATCTCATCATGCATCCACTTCGACTCAGGGCATTTCCTCACCTTCCATCCCGCCTCTTGAGTGGGCTTCGCCCCCTTCATTGCCACCCTCTCCATTGTGTAATGTGGACGCCTGTGGGGACTCTCCCAGAAATACTATCGGGAGTGATTTTGATGCCTTATTTTCCAACCCGGATCTTGATTTGGCCGCTCTCACCGTATTTGACAAAATTCCGCCAAATTCTAACATTGTACCTATCATTTCTCACACCTATGGTAGCAATATCACTGTTAGAAAGAAGTCGATCTCTAGGTCTCACCATTTTAGGGGGAGAGTAAAGAACCGATCCCTTTTTAAGATTGAACTCCTCGACCTTACGGAGGTACCGGTATCCTCGACTAATGAATTCAGGGAACTTAGAGCATTTGGCCCTTCAGAGGGTTCAAAATGACCTACATCTTATATTTGAATCTAAGGGGGATGGGCGACCCCTCTAAAATGTTGCGCCTGAGGAAATTATTTAAGGAATCCAATCCAGTGATTGTATTACTATAGGATACCTTATGCGACAGGTATAAGGCCATTAAATCTATTTTATCAATATGCCATGGGTGGACGGCTGCGGGGGTATAAGCCATGGGTCATTCTGGGGGCCTTGTTGCATTCTGGAACCCTAAATGTGTTGTGTTTTGGGCTTTTAGTTTTATTGGGGGAATTTTACTGTCTGGGAAAATAAGAGGTGTAAATGTTGATGTTAACATTATTAATCTGTACGCTCCATGTCACAATAGGGCCACTTTCTAGGATAAACTCAATAGTTCTGGCATTCTCAGGCTTCATATTCTGGTGGTAATGGGCGATTTCAATGCAACTTTGAAATTTTATGAGTCTTGGGGCCAAAAATCAAGGATGGATCCTTTGGCGGGTTCTATAGGGACGATTATGGAATCGGCTCAGTTACGGGACATAAGTTCCTCGCCTATAGAGCCATCCTAGAATAATCATCGAATGGGGAACAATTTCATTGCTAAAATATTGGATTGTGCTATGGTGAATGTAGCTCTTTTCTCTGTATTAGGACACATTTCATCGGGTTTTCTGATTTTGGACATATCCAATCATAGACCCATTTATCTGTCATGGAAGGGGGCTCAAACAAGCCATGCTATACCTTTCAAATTTAATCGTGCATGGTTGTTGGATCCGGAGTATGACAGGTATGTTAGAGAGAAGTGGGTTATGAGCCCCTCCATGATGGATTCGGGTGGATGGGCAGGTTTCCACTGCAAGATGCAATAGATTAAATACATGACTAAAGAGTGGGAAATAAAAAAGAAAAAGGAACTATGAGCTGAGATGGTAGACATAAATTCCAAGCTGACGGTGCTTCAGTCTTGCTTCACTCAATCGACCCCTATAATGAAACTTACAGGTATATGGAGTCTCTACAACATAGAAGACTTGAGATTATCAGGATTGAGGAATTATCCTGGAAGCTCAAAAGTAGGATAAATTGGTTAAGGGAGGGGGATATGAATAGAAAGTTTTTTCACAAAAAATCAAATGCTCAGAGGAACAATAACACTATCTAGCATATCAAAAAGGAGGATGGGAATATGGCATATACGGAGGAGGAAATTAGAATGGAAGCTTTTAAGCACTTCTCTAAATTCTATAAAGCTAATTCGGGGATCAGCGTTGACAGTTAGAAATGGGTATTGCAATATATCCCAAACTGTTTTGATGAAGGGGCTTGTAGGAATATTAACGTTGAAGTTACAAAAGAGGAAGTCTTTTGATCATGACAAATGTCTTGGTCCCGAATGGATGGCCAGCTGATCCAGGTGGATATCGGTGGCCTCCCACCTATTCCATTTGGACCCCCAGCATCAATTCTTTCAGTTTTTCAGCTTCAGCACAGCTTACTATTTATAGCAGGTTTTCGGGTCCTGCACACCCGGAGCCGCTTTGGGGCATTAATAATCCAGGTGGATATTGGTGGCCACCCATCGAGTCCATTTGAACCCCCACCATTAGTTATTTCAGTTTGTAAGTTTCGGCACAACTTACTATTTTTAGCAGTTTTTCGGGTCTTAAACTTCCGGAGCCGTTTTGAGGCCCTAAACGACGTTTTTTGGGAAAACGGAGAGCGACATGGGTGCATGGACCGATGTTGCTCGTTCAAAATTTGTACTCCTCGGACAGATGTTTCTAACGAGCTATTGAGCGCGTCAAACGAAGATCGGATGCCAAAGTTACGTCCTCGGGAAGTTGAACCACCAATTTACCCAAACGGGGCCCACAGTTTTGGCGCTTCATCTCCTACGGTTAGGGTTTTGGACGTTTCGGATTCTACATTTTTTCTCAACAATAAATAGGCCCTCGAGCCTCATTGTAACACAGTTCAGGGGGCTGGGAGCCGATACATCTCTTCTCAGAGATAAGCGCTACCAGTGCCCTAGCTCGCCGCATCTCCATCATGTCTGCATTGTAACACAGTTCAGGGGCTGGTAGCCGCCACATCTCTTCTCAGGGATACGATGCCAGTTTCCTAGCTCATTTATTTCCATTATGTCTGTAATAGGCCTGCGAGCCTCAATGTAACACAGTTCAGAGGCCTGCGTACGCCACATCTCTTCTCAGAGATACGCTACCAGCGCCCTAGCTTATTTCCATTATGTTTGTAAGCTTATTGCAGTCATTCATTTATTAATAAAATGAAGCACTATTTCCGCTGCATCTCTGTATTTATGGTTATATCTGTATTCTATTGCGTTCCTGCCTAAAATCCGGATCAGTGGTATCAGAGCGGGTCTGCTCTTTCTCTGTTTTTCTCTTCATGTCCCCAACGCGGCCAGGGTATAAGGAGTTCAACCTCGCAACCCCCGACGACCCCCCATGGCGGAAGGAAAGAAAGACGAGGGAGCAGGAGATCCTATCAAAATATTGCTCGAGGATGCCCTCGAGAAACAGAGGAACGCGATGATGGACAAATTTTTTTTTTTCAGATCCTTCAATGGCTGCCCAGCGGTGGCACATCTACATCCAGCACGGCTGCCAACACCAAGTTCAGAAAAATCCCTCCCCCCCCCCATGGAGGAACTTAACGCAATGGAGACCATTGCTTCCTAAGGAGGGAGGAATGATCCAGGTGGATATCGGTGGCCTCCCACCTATTCCATTTGGACCCGCAGCATCAATTCTTTCGGTTTTTCAGCTTCAGCACAGCTTACTATTTATAGCAGGTTTTCGGGTCCTGCACACCCGGAGCCGTTTTGGGGCATTAATAATCCAGGTGGATATTGGTGGCCACCCATCGAGTCCATTTGAACCCCCACCATCAGTTATTTCAGTTTGTAAGTTTCGGCACAACTTACTATTTTTAGCAGTTTTTCGGGTCTTAAACTTCCGGAGCCGTTTTGAGGCCCTAAACGACGTTTTTTGGGAAAACGGAGAGCAACATGGGTCCATGGACCAATGTTGCTCGTTCAAAAATTGAAGTCCTCGGATAGATCTTTCTAACGAGCTATTGAGCGCGTCAAACGGAGATCGGGTGCCAAAGTCATGCCCCCGGGAAGTTGAACCACCAATTTACCCAAACGGGCGCCCACAGTTTTGGCGAAAACTGTCTCTCGGTTAGGTTTGGACGTTTCGGATTCTACATTGTTTCTCAACAATAAATAGGCCCTCGAGCCTCATTGTAAGGCAGTTCGGGGGAGTACAGGAACGTCTGTCTCTTCGAGAGATAAGCGCTGCAGTGCCCTAGCTGCTTACTCTGTTTATTGTATTGTAACACGGTTCGGGGGCTGGTAGCCCCATCTCTTCTCGGGGATCTGTTGCCCGGTGCCTAGCTCATATATTTCCATTATGTCTGTAATAGGCATGCAAGCCTCAATGTAACACAGTCTAGAGGCCTGTGTACGCTACATCTCTTCTCAGAGATACGCTACCAGCGCCCTAGCTTGTTTCCATTATGTTTGTAAGCTTATTTCAGTCATTCATTTATTAATAAATTGAAGCATTATTTCCGCTGCATCTCTGTATCTATGGTTATATCTATATTCTGTTGCGTTCCTGCATAAAATCCGGATCAGTGGTATCAGAGCGGGTCTGCTCTTTCTCTGTTTTTCTCTTCATGTCCCCAATGCGGCCAGGGTATAAGGAGTTCAACCTCGCAACCCCGACGACCCCCCATGGCGGAAGGAAAGAAAGATGAGGGAGCAGGAGATCCTATCAAAATCTTGCTCGAGGATGCCCTCGAGAAACAAAGGAACGCGATGATGGACAATTTTTTTTTTCAGATCCTTCAACGGCTGCCCACCGGTGGCACATCTAAATCCAACACCAAGTTCAGCAAAATTCCCCCCCCCATGGAGGAACTTAACGCAATGGAGACCATTGCTTCCTAAGGAGGGAGGAATGATCCAGGTGGATATCGGTGGCCACCCACCTATTCCATTTGGACCAGCACCATCAATTCTTGCAGCTTTTCACATTCAGCACAACTTACTATTTTTAGCAGGTTTTCGGGTCCTCCACTCTCGGAGCAGTTTTGGGGGCTTAATGATCCAGGTGGATATTGGTGGCCACCCACCTATTCCACTTGGCCCCCCACCATTGTCTCTTTCAGTTTTTCAGTTTCGGCATAACTTACTATTTTTAGCAGTTTTTCGGGTCCTGAACTTCCGGAGCCGTTTGAGGCCCTAAACGACGTTTTTTGGGAAAACGGAGGGCAACATGGGTCCATGGACCGATGTTGCCCATTCCAAATTTGTAGTCCTCGGATAGATCTTTCTAACGGGGTATGGTACGCGTCAAACGGAGATCGTATGCCAAAGTTACGCCCCTGGGAAGTTGAAACACCAATTTACCCAAACGGGGCCCATAGTTTTGGCGCTTCATCTCCTAGGGTTAGGGTTTTGGCTGTTTAGGATTTCCCATTGTTTCTAAATGATAAATAGGCCTCGAGCCTCATTGTAAGGCGATTCCCCGAGTTTGGGGAGCCGATACATCTCTTCTCGGAGATAGCGCTACAGTGCCTAATATATTACATCTCAGCATGTACCCAGGCAAGCCTGATTGGTGATACCGCCACATCTCTTCTCAGGGATACGCTGCCAGTGCCCTCGCTCATATATTTCCATTATGTCTGTAATAGGCCTGCGAGCCTCAATGTAACACAGTTCAGAGGCCTGCGTACGCTACATCTCTTCTCAGAGATACGCTGCCAGCGCCCTAGCTTATTTCCATTATGTTTGTAAGCTTATTGCAGTCATTCATTTATTAATAAAATGAAGCACTATTTCCGCTGCATCTCTGTATTTATGGTTATGTGTTTATTCTGTTGCGTTCCTGCATAAAATCCGGATCAGTGGTATCAGAGCAGGTCTGCTCTTTCTCTGTTTTTCTCTTCATGTCCCCAATGCGGCCAGGGTATAAGGAGTTCAACCTCGCAACCCCGACGACCCCCCATGGCGGAAGGAAAGAAAGACGAGGGAGCAGGAGATCCTGTCAAAATCTTGCTTGAGGATGCTCTCGAGAAACAGAGGAACGCGATGATGGACAATTTTTTTTTTTTTTTTCAGATCTTCAATGGCTACCCATCGGTGGCACATCTAAATCCAACACCAAGTTCAGCAAAATTCCCCCCCATGGAGGAACTTAACGCAATGGAGACCATTGCTTCCTAAGGAGGGAGGAATGATCCAGGTGGATATTGGTGGCCTCCCACCTATTCCAGTTGGACTAGCAACTTGCTCCAATCATTTCGGTTTTTCGAAGCTTCGGTATTTCATCTTATTTATATGGGTTTTCGGGTGCACAGGGCCGTTTGGGGGTAATGATCCGGGTGGATATTGGTGGCCACCTATTCCATTGAACCCCCATCTTCGGTTCTTCCCGATTTTTCAAGTTGCAACAAAACTTACTATTTTTAGCAGTTTTTCGGGTCTTGAACTTCCGGAGCCGTTTTGAGGCCCTAAACGACATTTTTTGGGAAAACGGAGGGCAACATGGGTCCATGGACCAATGTTGCCCTTTCCAAAATTAAAGTCCTCGGATAGATCTTTCTAACGAGCTATTGAGCGCATCAAACGGAGATCGGATGCCAAAGTTACGTCCTCGGGAAGTTGAACCACCAATTTACCCAAACGGGGCCCACAGTTTTGGCGCTTCATCTCCTACGGTTAGGGTTTTGGACGTTTCGGATTCTACATTGTTTCTCAACAATAAATAGGGCCTCGAGCCTCATTGTAACACACTGTAATGGAGCCGATACATCTCTTCTCGCAGATAAGCGCCACCAGCCCTAGGTCGCCTCCATCTCCGAAGATGTCCGCATTGTAACACAGCCTGTGGCCGGTAGCCGCCACATCTCTTCCTCGTGGGATACGCCTTCGTTCCCCGCTCATATATTTCTGTTTCCATTATGTTCCGTAATTTGCCCTCAAGGCGAGCCTCAATGTAACACAATTTAGAGCCCTGCGTACGCCACATCTCTTCTCAGAGATACGCTACCAGCGCCCTAGCTTGTTTCCATTATGTTTGTAAGCTTATTTCAGTCATTCATTTATTAATAAAATGAAGCACTATTTCCGCTGCATCTCTGTATTTATGGTTATATCTGTATTCTGTTGCGTTCCTGTACACAAAATCTGGATCAACTATACTGCACACATTCTTGGATAATGTGAAAGTGGAAAAGGAATACCCTACACAAGTGATGCACACATGTACATTTGAACGCTAATAGATTTTTTTAGTTGAAATGCAATGCTTGTTTTCATTTAAATGTAGGGTTTTTAAAGCAGGGAGAAATAATGGCTGCCAAATTAATAAGCGTTTCTTTGGGAAAAATTTAAATCTTGTATTGGGTGATGAAGATAATAGAGGGCATTGAATCTTGATTCTTGACATCTAGAGAGAACCATACAGCCTAACACAATCCAATAGAATTGACCAAAAAAACCCAAATAGAGTCAACCCTACTATAGGAGGAAGGGCCTGCAGTAAGAACTTACCATTTTGCAAGAGCTGAGGGCGAATGCTGTTTTGCAAGAGCTGAGGGCGAACGCTGAGGGCGAATGCTAAGGGCGAATGCTGAGGGAAAATGCTGTTCTACAAGAGCTGAGGGCGAATGCAGGGCGAATGATGTTCTGAAAGAGCTGAGGGCGAATGCTGTTCTGCAAGATCTCAGGGCGAATGCTGAGGGCAAATGCTGTTCTGCAAGAGCTCAGGGCGAATGCTGAGGGCGAATGATGTTCTGCAAGAGCTGAGGGCGAATGCTGTTCTGCAAGAGCGGAGGGTGAATGCGCACGTGATATCAGACGTTAATGTAGCACACATGTACAATTGAACACTAATAGATTTTTGTAGTTGAAATGCAATGCTTGTTTTCATTTAAATGTAGGGTTTTTAAAGCAGGGAGAAATAATGGCTGCCAAATTAATAAGAATTTCTTTGGGAAAAATTTAAATCTTGTATTGGGTGATGAAGATAATAGAGGGTATTGAATCTTTATTCTTGACATCTAGAGAGAACCCTACAGCCTAACACAATCCAATGGAATTGACCAAAAAAACCCAAATAGAGTCAACCCTACTATAGGAGGAAGGGCCTGCAGTAAGAACTTACCATTTTACAAGAGCTGAGGGTGAATGCTGTTCTGCAAGAGCTAAGGGCGAACGCTGAGGGCGAATGCTGAGGGAAAATGCTGTTCTGCAAGAGCTGAGGGCGAATGCTGAGGGAAAATGCTGTTCTGCAAGAGCGGAGGGTGAATGCGCGCGTGATATCAGACGTTAATGTAGCTATTGCGACGAATACGAAACAATAAAATCATTTTTATGTAGCGCGCATATAAGTTTCAAATTTTTATGTAGCGCGCATATAAGTTTCATATTTTTATGTACCGCGCATATAAGTGTCGTTATACCGATGGCGGAAAAGGCGTCGCTATTACGACGGGTGCCTTTAAACGTCGCAATGGCGACACCTAGACATTGTGTCGCAGTTGCGACGTTTGGAGTCGTCTCAATAGCGACGCTTTGGGCCATGGTGTCGCAATTGCGACGTCGTCCTCCAAACGTCGCAATTGCGACACGTTTTTAAGTGTCGGTATTGTGACACTTTTCTATAGACGTTGGTATAGCGACGGTTTCGGGCGGGATGGAAAAAATTTGGGAAAATTTCCGACATTTGGTCAAAAGCATTGGAACCAAGTGTCGGAATTTCCGCCAAATGTAGTAGTGACAGGAAAGAAGTTGAAGTGTCTCAGATCAGACAATGGAGGTGAATATTGCAGCAAAGAATTTGATAGGTACTGTTCAGAGCATGGAATTCGTAGAGAGAAGACAGTTCCAAGAACACCACAAGAAAATGGTGTGTCAGAAAGGATGAACAGAACAATCATGGAGCGTGCAAGGTGCATGAGATTGCATGCAGGATTGCCTTTACAATTTTAGGCAGATGCTGTAGATACTGCTGTTTATCTAATAAACAGAGGGCCTTCAAGTTCCTTGGATGGTGGTATTCCAGAGGAAGCATGGACAGGTAAAAAGGTAAACTACTCTTTTTTAAAGCCTTTGGTTGTGAGGCCTTTGTCCATATTAATAAAGAAAATAGAACAAAGCTTGAGGCAAAATCAAAGAAATGTACCTTTATTGGATATGGTGCTAATGATTTTGGTTATCGCTTATATGATTATGAAAATCACAAAATCATTAGGAGCATAGATTTAATATTCAATGAAAAGGTCTTGTATAAGAATCAATTGCAGGAAAAGAAACAAGAAAAAGAAAGCAAGGAATACGCGGTTCTTGATGAGATATCTGAAAAAGTAAAGGTGCCTGAAAATAATAATAATCAACAACCACAGTAGCAGCAACCACCACAACAGCAACAGGCACCTCAAACACCTGAAAGTGGTGTTAGAAGACCTACCAGGATAAGTAGACCCCCTGAACGATACTCTCCTTCATTATATTATTTATTGTTGACTGATTCTGGTGAACCTGAATGTTATGAAGAAGCAATGCAAGTTGAAAGTAGGAAGAAGTGGGAGCTAGCCATGGAAGAAGAGATGGACTCCTTAAAGCATAACTAGACTTGGGACTTAGTCAGGTTGCCTGCAGGTAAAACTGCATTGTATAATAAATGGGTTTACAGGCTGAAGGAAGAAGATGGAGGAAAACAGAGGTACAAAGCTAGACTTGTGGTGAAGGGGTTTGCACAGAAGAAAGGTATTGATTTTGATGAAATATTTTCTCCTTTTGTTAAAATGAATTCAATCAGAACTATTTTAAGTCTTGTAGCAGCGGAAGATTTACATCTTGAACAGTTAGATGTAAAGACAACATTTCTCCATGGAGATTTGGAGGAAGAGATATACATGTAGCAACTAGAAGGATATGAGGTAAAAGGGAAAGAAAAATTGGTGTGCAGGTTAAAGAAGAGCTTGTATGGCCTAAAACAGGCCCCAAGGCAGTGGTATCTAAAATTTGACAGGTTTATATCTGAACAAGGTTATATTAGATGTCACTCTGATCATTGTGTTTATCTGGAAAGGCAAAATGATGGCAGCTATATTATACTGTTATTGTATGTAGATGACATGATTGTTGCAGGGTCTAACATGCAGGAAATAAATGTGCTCAAAAGAAAATTGGAAAATTCATTTGCAATGAAGGATTTGGGAGCTGCAAAACAAATCCTTGGTATGAGGATAACTAGAGACAGGAAAAATTGCAAATTAACACTGTCTCAGAATGAGTACATAGAAAAGGTGTTGAAAAGATTTAATATGAAGAATGCAAAGCCAGTTAGTACACCTTTTGCTAGCCATTTCAAACTTAGTAAGGAGATGTGCCCAAAGACCCAAGAAGACATGGATTATATGTCTAAAGTTCCATATGCATCAGCAGTTGGAAGCTTAATGTATGCAATGGTCTTCACAAGGCCTGATATTGCACATGCAGTGGGAGTTGTAAGCAGGTACATGAACAATCCAGGAAAAGAACATTGGATGGCAGTAAAATGGATTCTCATATATTTGAGAGGTACCACAAATCAAGCATTATGCTTTGGTGGTTCAAACATTTCTCTACAGGGATATGTTGATGCAGATATGGCAGGTGACAGAGATAATAGGAGGAGCACTACAGGATATATATTTACTGTAGGTGGAACAGCTGTCAGTTGGATTTCAAAAATCCAAAGTGTTGTTGCACTTTCAACAACATAAGCCGAGTATGTTGCTGCTACAGAGGCTAGTAAAGAAATGATTTGGTTACAAAGGTTTATGGATGAATTGGGTAAGAAGCATGATATGGGCACACTATAAAATGATAGCCAAAGTGCTATTCATCTTGCAAAGAACTTAGCATTTCATTCTAGGACTAAACACATACATCTCAAGTACCATTTCATACGGTCAGTATTGGAAGATGGAGAGTTGAAGCTGGAAAAGATACACACTAGCCAGAATCCTGCAGATATGCTAACAAAAGTTGTAACCAGGGAGAAACTGAGAACATGCTCAGTTTCAATTGGTCTTCAAGGATGAAGATGAAGATGAGAAATAGCCAGGTCCAAAGAAGAGTCATTGTCCAGCAAATAAAGCAGCGGTGGAGTTGCCACAATCAGTCTCCA
The DNA here is from genome assembly GCA_034641835.2 of Pinus albicaulis. Classification (NCBI taxonomy): domain Eukaryota; kingdom Viridiplantae; phylum Streptophyta; class Pinopsida; order Pinales; family Pinaceae; genus Pinus; species Pinus albicaulis. The sequence goes on along the minus strand of JAXQQM020066846.1, from coordinate 313,402 downwards.
AGTGGGAGATTGTTGGGTGTGGAGCCTGATTATCTTGTTTACTTTGTATCACAACATTGGACCGATGTACCTTAAAAAGGGGCGGCAACGCCGCCCAAAATTAATCGCTGCCGTGGGGGGTCTAGGGGGGGGCGGCAGCGCTTTTCGGAGCCCCCCCTTGGCGGGGGTTCGGGGGCAGCACCCCCGAAGCTAAAAACATATGTAAAATTGCCTTGTAAAAGTATAGTAATTTCTAGTCAATCTGGGCCGTTCATTAGGCAAATGATCTGACGGTAGAAGTTATGTTTAGATTATGGTTTTTTGGCCTAGAAGGAAACCCCCTTGTATATATGAGGGCATTGTATTGCGGCTGTGTATTATGAGTGTATTATCGGAGCGAGAAACAGAGAGGGAGACTGTGAGAGGGAACAGAGGATATTACAACGGATCTGCTGTAGGTTTTGTCTCTTCATTTTTGTTGGATAATATAAAGGAAGGACTGGCTGTTCGGGGTGGACGTAGCCCAAACTGGGTGAACCACGTATATCTGTGTCTCTCTGGTTTTATGTGTTTTGTGTGCTTGTACTTTCTGCATATTTTATGTGTTTCATTGCTCTGTAATATTTAATTTTCTAACATCATCCACCATCGATCACATCATCTTTAAGGGAAAATTCGAAGGTTCAAGCAGTGGAAGATCACATCGAGCATCAGCAAGAAGTTCTCCAACTCTTAAAGGATAACCTGAATTTGGCACAAAATCGAATGAAACAACAAGCATATCAACATCGCAGTGAGAGAAGTTTTGATGTAGGAGACTGGGTATTTTTACGGCTACAACCATACAAACAAATGTCCCTCAAGCAAGCTAAGAAGGATAATAAATTATCGCTAAAGTACTATGGTCCTTACAAGGTGTTGCAAAAGATTGGTACTATGGCATACAAATTGGAGCTTCCTGCTTCTTCGCGAGTACATCCAGTTTTCCATGTTTCATGCTTAAAGAAGGTTTTAGGTGAAAATCTTCCAGTTCAAACAGTATTGCCAGAACTTGATGGGGAAGGGAAGATCATATTGGAACCTGAAGCAGTCATAGAAAAAAGAACTCGACAACTACGGAATCGATCAATTTCAGAGTATCTCATCAAGTGGAAGAACTTACCCACTCAAGATTCTACATGGGAGGATGAGAATGTTTTACAGAAGCACCCAGAGCTACTCAAGTGTTGAGGACAACACTTTTTTGAAGGAGAGGGGCATGTTAGGTCCCTATATTACTAGTATAGTCCCTTATTGTTGTTAGTGTAACCCCCCTATTGTTATTATTGTACCCTTGTAACCCCCATATTGTTATTATTGTGCCCTTAAATTATTATTGTTAGGTCGGCTAGGATTACATTGTGGCCTCACTAGGATTACATTATGGCCCCATGGACTCCTATATATAGAAAGGAGGTTTTGTAAATTGTATCATCCAAGAATTGTTCATTTATGTAATGTATTGGAGGTTGCCCCCTCGAAGTGGCTTATTTCTAAGGCGTTCATATCTCTTTTCTTCTATTTTTGGAGTTGGTTACACAACAGAAGGCCCTTCTTTCCAATATGTCCAAGCCTTTGATGCCATAGCATGGTATTTTTTCCAGAGACTGCTAGGCTTTTCGCTCCACTTTCAGGAACCATAGAATTGTTGCTCCCATTAATAACAATGCTACCTTGAAGCTTGTACAGAGTTCGAATCCGAACTACCCGCATTAATACCAGTACTCCTCGACCATCATGTAGGTGTCTTTCTCTAACATTGTTTTTAAACCTGCATCATCCATATTTCTTACATAAATAAGATTTCTGGATATTGTAGGAATATGAAGAACACCGGGAAATGTTCTAATCCTTCCACCTTGCAGCTTCAGCTTGAATTTTCCATGTCTGACGATTCTAGCCTTCTGATCATCCCCTAATAAGACATCACCGCCATCATACTTCTCATATTCGCAGAACCACTCCCTATGGGGAGTGAAGTGAAAGGATGCACCTGATTCAATCAACCATGCCTCATGATATACATGTGTATTTGAAGAAGAAGCCAAATACACATCCCCACCTTCATCTGAGGTGGTTTTTTCTTCTGCAGAAGGAGCATCATCAGATCCATTTCCTTTCTCAGGAGCTTTAGATCTGCAGTCCTTTTTGTAGTGCCCTTCCTTTTCGCATTTCCAACACACCTTTACATGCTTTCCTGGAGATTTAGAGCTCCCTCTAGATTTAGATCTCCCACTCGAAAAATTATTTTTATTTCTGTTCTGGGAACTTCCTCGTACAGATAAGGCATATCCATTCTGGCCCTACATATTTCTCCATCTCATTTCCTCCGATAGCAAGGTTGAGACAATTTCATCAAATTTCAAGTTAGTTGTATTTCTACCTATTGAAATAACTAAACTGACCCACGAATCTGGTAGAGAACACAACAAACTGATGCACTTAAATTCATCTCAAAATTTTAATATCGACAGATGACAACTGTCTTACCACACTATTGAAGGCGTTCAAATGCTCTTTCACCGAGTCTTCATCCTTTATCCTCAGGTTATACATATTTTTTCGGATGAAAAATTTATTCACTAGAGACATAGATTGGTATAAAGTCCCTAACTTGAACCACAAAGTCTTTGCCGTGGCTTCCCCAGATACATTCAACAATACCGAATTTGAGATACACAACCATATTGTGCTCTTTTCCTTCTGATCAAACTTTGCCCAGTCTTCATCTGACATTTCCATTGGTTTAGTACCCAGATCTACCTCGATCCACTGATCTTTATCCAACAGAAGGTCCTCCATCTTTAGGTTCCACAACTCAAAAATTTGACCATTAAATTTCTCGATCTCTATATTTCCACTGTTCTCCATCTTCTTTCACCGTAAGAATCGATCCCGCAGATCTCCCACTAAATAGGGTCTACCATAGGCCTGAGAAAAAACCCCTCAGCAAAAAAGGCGCCCCCTGAAGCCAAAACCACTCTGATACCAAATGTAGCTTTTAACCCTGAACATAAATTATCTGCAAACGCATTCTTAAAGACAAAAAATAAACAATAGCGATGGCATAAAAAATAAAATAGAAACATAGAGATCCCAAAATCGGAACTACCAACTTGATTTTTCATTATATTCCTTTTAGTGTTACAACACATATATATACATGCCGAAGCATTCATAAACCCAAATCCATTAACCTTGGATTAGAACATAACCGTAGTTCCCGTGACCGGATCTAAAAAATACCAGGGGCCGAAAACCATCATGCCCGAAAACCATGTGCAAACCCATGCAAAAAACCATAGGCGGGTTCGCCCACCAAAAAATAAGGAAAAAAAAATTCATGGGGCACTACCCAGGACCTCGTAGAGGGGGCTACCCACCCCTTGTGACCCCCTCACACGTGCGACTAATCATGGAAATAATATAAAACATACCCGAAAATAATGAAACATCATCAGTCCATTACACTCAGAAAATTAGTTGGTTGCATTTGATAAGGGTTATTAAAGGGATTTGTTGAGCTATTTAATGAAATAACAATACCTTTTGTATTCAAACTCTACCAAACAGAAAATATCCCTAGGAAGTCTCCAAGTGATGTAATCCTATTTGAAATAGTTCTCTTAGGTAGGAATTCGAAGCTAGCAAGGTGGAAAACTATTTTTAGGAGACCTCACTATATAAATGAGGGAGTTTTGGAGTTTGAAAAGGTTGGAAGGTCATGAGAAGGCTATTATGTAATTTTTGTCTATAAAGCTAATACACAGTTCCAACAATTTTCTTTCAGATCTGAGATTCTTTTGGAGCTTATATGTTTGTGTCTTTCTATTTTATATATTGTTATCAACTTCATAGTATCATGATTACTTGGAATTCATAGTTTTATGCTCAAACTTCCTTCAGGTACTATGTTTTTGCTGAAAAAATTATTTTATAAGATTAATTGCCCTAGCTTCCATGAATTGCATTTGTTTGTAATTGAAGTCCATTAGCTGACTCCATGCCCAATGGTAGCGTTCATACACTCCTCCCCCTGAAAAATCACTTAAAACACAAAAAGAGTTAGCCATCTTCATTATAAGCTTGTTTCTTGAATATGTTACCTTTTTCTTGAGATATCCCTCTATGATTGGAAGGGATAAATTCCAATCCAAAGTGGTTTGAAATAGTTGCACTAGATTGACAGTTGAACAAACCAATTGGTTCCATTTTAGTGTTAACAACTGGGACTGCGACAATGGTCTCCAACCAATCAGCATGACCAACAACAGTAGCCAAGCATAATAATAATGCTTTCCATCTTCTTGCGCCTCTCAAACATTTTCTAAAAACTCAGTGAATGTAATATTCCCACTTTAGCACACAGCTAAATGGAATATTAAAATTTTGTTTTTATCACCTGATAGCTAAATAAATGGGTAAGAAATCCCATGCCTATTAAAAACATGAATAAAATCCCTCACATGTGAAAGGGGATAGTCATAAGAGCTGGATTTCACACCCTTATGTGTGAAAGAGGACATTTGCATGGAGACAAGGTCAAGTTTGACCAAGTAAACAATGCTGGGATAGGAGGTGGAGAACACTTTGATAGACAACGCAGTATGAATGTGAAGAGGGTTATTTGGAGGATGAAACCCTAATGAGTGGGACCCATGGAGAGAGGGATTTCACTTGTTTAAAAGGAGGGCAAGGTAGCCATTGTTATTGATGATTCAAATTATTGATTTCATTGTCTGTTTAGACTTTGTGCATTCTCCTGCTGTTTAGCAGAGTTGCAGTGCTACTTAGAAAAATGATTTCCTATTTAGGAATCCTTCTCCTTTCCTGAGAGGCCTCTTGAATGATTTTTACTAATTTGCCTCACATCTAGGCTTGAGGCCAAGCGTCCTCCTTCAACTACAGCGTTATTTATGCAGCAAAATAATGTTGTGTTGCAGGGTGTTGCAGTGAGGGTTCACAACACCACTTCCATCAATTTTTTTTCAGAGGAGGAGGCTCTCTTTCATTTGAGAGACAGTTTGGAAGCCCTTGGAGCATATTGTAGATCTTGGCACTTGGCCAACACTTTTTCTTGCACCTACAACATATTATCCCTCAGTGCTGCATTATTTTCAGTTGGTATTTGCAGTGAGGGATTGCAGTGATTGTCGGAGGGTGAGATCTTCAGTGTTAGGATCAGAATTTCCCTTGGAAGATCCATTGGATGAGGTTTATTTGTCATATGCAGCATCTTCAGCCATCTCCATCCATTTCCAGTTCTTGAGTTGCAGCTGCTACCCTGCAACTCTGACATTTTGCAGTGTTGCACATTTTAGCCAATCCTTCTAGGATTGTATTGAAATAGTGTTTGGGAGCATAGATCTTCTCTCCCATTATTGTATGAGTCATATATATGTAGATCTATGATATTTTACACTTCATATAGCAGTGCTCCATCTATGACTGCGCATTTCTTGTTCATAGACACTCTGCCATGTAGCAGTATTTTACTTTTAGCATGTGTATTAATGGGAGGCTTGTTTGCCTCGATCCTTTGAGTTGTATTGCTATCATTTTCTGCTGATTCATAATAAAATGGCTCTATTGTTTCCATACATTTTGGTATGATTTTTATTCACTGCTATTTACAGTTATGTCTACATATTGTTGATCTCCAACTTTAGAATATCTAAAGATATTCTCATTGTTGTATAAATTCCCTATTTTGGGATATTACAGTGGTATCAACGCATAATCTTGGCTCAGCCTGTGGAGCTCAGCCAACATGCTATCCAGAAAAGAGGATATGAAGACTTCATTCTGTGGAGAAAGAAAGGAAGATAGGCTTACAAAGCTTCTTCCAAGATCTGTAAAGAGCATTCATGAAGATTTCAAGAAGATAAGAAGGGAGATGTATACAAAATCTCCACGAGGGTTTGAAACTAAGTCAAACTATAAATTTTCTTATGGGGAGTGTGAGCATGCAGCCACACCCTATGATGCACAACGCAGTAACATGCCTAGTTTTTCCATAGAAAAGGAGAAAGAAGGAATGCCTAAGAGGGGATCTCTTAGTAATTTCTTGCATGAATATGAGTCTCAAACTCAAAAGTTCAGAGATCATATCACTTTCACAGAGTTGTTCAAGATCAAGGTGAGGAGGAGCAAGAAGCATAATGTGGATAGATTTCTTCTATCTACCTTTGATTGTTCCCCTACATGTTCAACCAGGGCTTGGGTGGAAGCGCTAGACACCTTTTTGCACCAACATCAAATTTCTGAAGATGAAGCCATCAAAGTAGCAACACTGCATTTTAGATGTAAGGCCTATGCATGGTGGATATTTGAGTATTTTTCCTTAAAGAATGAAAATACTTCTTCGTATGTAAGGTTCATTAAAAATTTGGTGGAAGATTTGGTAGGAAGAATTCTGAAACACATGTGGAGAAGACAAACAAATTTAAAACAAAACCCTTGCATGTGATGGAGGAAACCATGGACTCAAAACCTCTTCAGAAAACCATGGAGGAGGCTGATATCTTGCATTATACTTTGTTGGAGGCAAGACGTTCATCTTGTATTGTGGCACAAGAAGGCAAGGAGGTCCCTTTTCTAAAAGAGGATCCAATCATTGGAGGGTTTCCCATTCATGTTGAGGAGGCTAAGGGCAACAACGCTATTAGATCTGGAGTTGATCTAGCACCTCATGCAGAGGGAGGAGGAGATCTTGCTCCAACTAGAGGGATTATTGTATCATTGCAAGAAATTCCCCAGGATCTCACATGTGGAGATCAAGGCACAAATCATGATTCACATGTGCCATTGATGATAGGGTGTGAACCTATGGAGATACAAGGAGGAGATAGGGAGGATGACCAGCATCATGTGATGAGGAGCACACAACCCTGTCTATTTCATGAGTTTGATGCACCTAAGAGGGAGACTGGATTGCGCAGTGAGAGCAGGGACAAGTATGTCCATACATATATGCAGTCTACTCTTGATGAGGATGTCTCATTGCATGGAGACATTTCACCAAGGAGACCACCAGATCAGCAGATGATGAGATATGCTTCACATTTTAAGCACCATTCATTGATTTTAGAGGAGTGGAGACCTTGGGAGTTCATTTTACAGCACTGAGAGTCTTGGGTAGACCCAAGGAGGAGAGAGGCATTCTCTTAGCATCATCTTTACCCACTCTCATTTCAGATTCTGTGCTGTGGAAAAAGTAGCAGGGGAAGGATAGCAGCCTTCCAACTTGCATATTTGGCATGGGAGATGTCAAAGGAGAGGATGAACATATGACATATGTTCTTCATGAGAGATCATTAGCGCTATCACTATGGAGGATAGATCCATATTGAAACTCCCAGTTGTTGGTGGAGTATTCCAAGGATCTTTTCACTTGCATGATATTGGATGACCAGTTGCATGAGGAGGGATATTAAGTCAGAGATGGGGTCATCTACTATCATGGTAGGATCTTCTTATCTGGAGCTTCCAAGCTCAAGGAGAAGTTGCTACAAGCAGCTCATGAGGATTTCCATTTCAGCCACACTTGTTCTATGAGAGCATACCACACCATCATGGAGGGGTATTTTTGGAAGGGTTTTGAGGAGGATATATATCAGCATATGAGGAGATGCATGGATCATATGAAGATGGAGGAGGTACATAACTCTTTGGAGGAGTTAGCACAACCACCTCTTTTCTCTTTGAGGATGAGAGGAGACTCATCTATGAGCCACTCCATTTGTATGAGCAAGACCTATGGTAAGGGTATTCTTGATTTGCATAATAATTTGTATATATATATGCATCCCTTAACCATATATGTGCAGGATATTTCTCAAGGAAGAAACATTCTTCCTTCTAGACCTCATGGTCTACTCAAGGCCATGAGCATTATTGATGACCACTCCCTAGGAGGATTTGGGGAGGATATGTATTATGGAGAACATGCTCACTTTGTACCATACATCATTCACTTTCTCCAAACATGTGAGGAGAGTGGGACAAAAAGAAAGTGGTTGAGAAACCACACTTTTTGTCACACTCTTTTGCAGTTGAGGGTAAAACTGTGTTGGTTAAATTTGAGGGACCATTTTCCTTCTCCCTTGATACATATTGCAGCAGGTATGGTTCTCATTATGGTTCCTTATGTTGATGTTGTTATTGTTTATATTGGGAGCATGATTGGGGGAATGGCACATTGGTTGGATGTGTCCCTTAGGGGAGATATTTCCCATATTGTTTGCATTGCATGTTCTAATGGGAGCATGAGAGGTAGTATGGCCACCATAGCCAAAATTTTGTTCTTTTATGAGGTGAGCCATGGATTTGATTGGATGCCATATGATGGTGACTTCCAAATCATCACATATGAGGTGATTTGGGCCAACATGCTTCATAATGTTGGAGGAGAGATCCTTGGAGGTCTAATCTTCATCTTGCCACTTGAGGGAAATATGATTGCAACCCAAGATCAACATATACTCTACAATTATCCTAAGTGGAGAGGAGGACAACGTGGGATAGGCTATTTTGTCTACCAAGATCAGATTTTCAGCCCACCTACATTGTAGGAGCCAAAGGTGGAAGAGGATTTTCAGGAGTTGCCATGTTGGGAGGTAACTCATTTTGTATGGATGATTGCTTGGGGATGGGAGCTTCATATGGGGATGGTAGATCCAAATTCATATCAGACCTCATGCCTCAATAAGGCCCCTCAATTTTATCTTTACAGTTGCTTGAGGACAAGCAACATTTGGAAGAGGAATACTGTAATATTCCCACTTTAGCACACAACTAAATGGAATATTAAAATTTTGTTTTTATTACCTGACAGCTAAATAAATGGGTAAGGAAGCCCATGCCTATTAAAAAAATGAATAAAATCCCTCACATGTGAAAGGGGATAGTCATAAGATCTTGATTTCACACCCTTATGTGTGAAAGAGGACATTTGCATGGAGACAAGGTCAAGTTTGACAAAGTCAACAACGCTGGGATAGGAGGTGGAGAACACTTTGATAGACAACGTAGTATGAATGGGAAGAGGGTTATTTGGTGGAGGAAACCCTAATGAGTGGGTCCCATGGAGAGAGGGCTTTCACTTGTTTAAAAGGAGGGCAAGGCAGCCATTGTTATTGATGATTTAGATTATTGATTTCATTGTGTGTTAGAAATTTTGCATTCTCCTACTGTTTAACAGAGTTGCAGTGCTTCTTAGCACAAGGATTTCCTATTTCAGAATCCTTCTCCTTTCTTTAGAGGCCTCTTGAAGGAGTTGTACTGATTTTCCTCACATCCAGGCTTGAGGCCAAGCATCCTCCCTCAGCTACAACGTTATTTCTGCAACAGAATAATGTTGTGTTGCAGGGTGTTGCAGTGAGGGTTCACAACACCACTTCCATCACTTGATTTTTAGAGGAGGAGGCTCTCTTTCCTTTGAGATACCAGTTTGGAAGCCCTTGGAGCATATTGCAGATCTTGGCACTTGGCCAACACTTTTTCTTTCACCGACAGTGCAGTATCACTCAATGGCTGTGTTATTTTCAGTTGGTATTTGCAGTGAGGGATTGCAGTGATTGTCGGAGGGTGAGATCTTCAGTGTTAGGATCAGCCTTTCACTTGGAAGATCCATTGGAGGAGGTTTATTTTCTATATGCAAAATCTTCAGCCATATCCATCCATTTCCAGTTCTTGAGTTGCAACTGCTACCTTGCAACTCCGGCATTTTGCAGTTTTGCATATTTCAGCCAATCCTTCCAGGATTGTGTTGAAATAGTGTTTGGGAGCATAGATCTTCTCTCCCATTATTGTATGAGTCATATATATGCAGATCTATGATATTTTACACTTCCTGTAGTAGTGCTCCATCTATTACTGCGTAGTTCTTGTTCATAGACACTCTGCCATGTAGCAGTATTTTACTTTTAGCATGTGTATTAATGGGAGGCTTGTTTGCCTCGATCCTTTGAGTTGTATTGCTATCATTTGATACTGATTCATAATAAAATGGATCTATGGTTTCCATGCATTTTGGTACGATGTTTATTCACTGCTATTTCCAGTTATGTTTACATATTGTTGATCTCCAACTTTAGAATATATTAGGATATTCTCATTGTTGTAGAAATTCCCTATTTTGGGATATTACAGTGCAAAGATACTTCACCTAATTATACTGCACCCCTTTCACAAAATTCCCAACCAGTTTAATCACATATGCAGGTACTTCTATTGTGCGACACATCCTTATCATTTTTCACATGAGGATCAAAGTAGCAAATTTAACTACTAGAGAATTGATATCTTGGATGACAAAGCCTCTAGTGTTCATGTTTACCCCATAAGTCTTCTTAACCTCATCAGTGGCCTTTTTCTCTAGTCCCTTCCCTCCGAAGGCCACCCCTGGATCCTCTCCTTGGTAAGGAAACTTGGTGATATGATGAATCAACATGTCATCGATTCGGATGGGCTCTCCTAGCCACATAAAATTATCATGCACCAGGGTGAGTAGCTGGCACAGACAAATATCATTAATTGTGCTGCACCCAAAGTGCGGAATTTTTAGAAGGTCCAACAACCCAGACTGCTGCAATCGTAAAGCCCATGTCTTAGGTTCAATCTTGATGACTCCATCATCATAGAGCACCTGCTCTAAGTACTCTATTGGCGCATGTTTGAGGAAATTTGCACAGTCTTCCAGGTCCCAGTATTCCAACTTCAGCAAAGGTACTTTAGCGAACATGTCCCCATCAAAAGGCACATTCTCTGGGAGTAGTGGTGTGTTGATATGGGACTTGACCTTATCTAGGTCCCTTGTGACTTCAACATATGGTTTGCGCAATGCCATATACTTGGGCAGCCGAGACATAGGTTCTATCTCCTTGAAAATGTCTTCCTCTATGACCACTTCTGGTTCCTCATCCATTCATCTCTTTTTTCATTCAGGTGGGATCCACTTAGGCTTCAAAGTCTTCTTGGACGAAGATTTTTGAGTCTCCGAGGTCTGTCCTTTCTTCGCCTTCTGAGGTTGAGGTTCCAGTGCAGGTGTCCCATCAGCGGGTGTCGTAGAGAGGGTAAGCTATGTAGAAGTCCTACTTTCAGGGATTAAAAGACCCAACAAAATCCCGAAAGGGACACAAAATATACACTTATTTAGATTTAGCGAGATATGATGCTTCTGACAATTATCCAACATCAAGCGTAGACTTGAAACATGCTTCTTTAATAAGCCAAATATAGTCTAGTCATCAAAATATACTTCTAATAACTTATGTATATACTTCTTAAACGCATCTAACACCATGCGAAAGAATATAGCTGGCACATTCTTTAGACCAAATGGCATTACTGTGTATTTGCATGATCCCCATTCTGTCGCAAAGCTTGTTTTACTTCTATCTTCAAGCGCGATTCTTATCTGGTGATATCCAAAAAATCCATCTGTGAATAAGGCCTCCTACCAACCCACATTGTCCAATACTTAATAAAAAAATGGAGTAGGAAAAGGGTCATGCACACAACATCATTCAACTTGCGTAGATCCACAAAAATCTTGATTTTTCCTTTGGTCTTCTCATCTTGGACCACATTGACTTGAGGAGTCCTGACCCAGGTTCATAGTTTATGGATAAACCAAAAAACCCTCCAACTACTGCCCCTTTCGGAAATTATCTGCTTGCGTAGACCAAAGTCTCACCTGAAGCAATATGGGGGGGTGATGGAACCATGTTTCCACACCATGAGATAGAATTTAATAAAGTGGTCCTCAGCAAAACCCAATATGAACTTATACAGATGCGCACAACAATTTATAGCAGAATCATAGAGACTTTCGATGGACCCGAGAAACCTCTGCACCATCTCTATCTGTGTCACTACTTCCTAGACAAGCCTAGGCCAATATTTAACTAAATTTTGGCTTTCCCAAGTCCCTATTTCCTTGTGCTATTTCCTTGGATAATTAACTCCTATTAACTAGGGAAATACCCAACCAATACTGTGCAATCCATCATAGGCATTCTTCTGATTCCATGCACCACCTGTACAATTTGGATGATTATACAACTCGTAGTACATTGCCCTTGAACTCAAATATCAAGTGGGTAACCCTCATTTCACACATGCATGAGTTATTTATGGTTGATTTATCAGTTATCTAGTTGATCACCGAGTGTGGTTCAAATTCCACGTCCACTCTTTGACCTTCCATTAGTTCCTCCAATAGTTGGAACTAGTTAAATAGACTTAAGTCATATAAAATGAATTAATTAATTACAACTCAAAATAAACTCAACCAGGGCTCCTAAATAGTAGGAACCACCCTAAATGACTCAAGTTAGATCCTCAACTCGAATTAACTAAAACAACTAAGTCAAACTAACTTAGTTAACTCGTACAAGCTATCATGAGATGTGCAATTACAATTTTCTTCTAATTTAATTCAAGGGGAAATTAAATTAGAATATTTCTTGGTGCCATTTTCAACACTCCCTCTCAGCAAGAAAGGGATTATTAGATACCTCGATCCTTCCTCTATGGAACTCAAATTTGAATCTTGACAGTTCCTTCATCAAGATGTCTACATCTCGTTCCTATGTAGGAATGTACTCTAGCATCATGATCTACCTCTGCACACAATCTCTGATATGGTGGTACTGGATGTCGACATGCTTGGAACTATCATGAAAAACTAGATCCACAAAGATTTTGATACAAGTATGGTTGTCATGGTAAATCACTGTAGGATCCATCTGCTGACCAAATAACCTAATAAGTATCTTCCTCATCCAGATAGCCTCAGAAGTTTCTTGACTAGCATCCACGTACTCCGCGTCTACTAAACTGAGTTCAACTAATCTCTACTTCCTACTGTACCAAGAAATTGTTGCTGACCCAATATGGAAGATTCCTTCGGATGTGCTCTTCTTGTGTGATGGACACCCTGCGAAATCTCTATCTGTGAAGCCTTGAAATTTAACTCCCTCTATATGTTCGTACCAAATAAAAAGCTGAGTGGTGCCTCTGAAGTATCTCAACACATATTATGTTTCCTTCCAATAAAGCTTGGTTGGCTTAACCATTTCCTGACTAAGTTGGTTAACCGCATAACACATGTTTGGTCGTGTGTTCACCAAATACATAAGCAAACCCATAAGATGCCTACAAATGATAGCTTCTACTACTTTATGTAAAGTAGCATCTTCCTTCCTCCAATTCCCTGCTAAAGGAGTCTCCATGGGTTTGTTGATATCCATGTGAAAATTATTCAGTATTGCGTTGGCATACTTTCCCTGAGAGACAAACAATTCCCCATCTCCTTCCAGATTTCCAAACCAAGGAAATAATGCATGACACCCATGTATTTCATCTCAAATTCTCTTGCCAAGTATTCTTTGTAATATTTTATCAGCTTCTCATCACATATTAGAATTAAATCATTGACATATAATACTATAATCAATAATTTAACTACAACCATAAAATGGTAAAGGTTTGCATCTACTTTACTTTTGGTGAAGTCCAACCTGGTGAAATAGTTGTCGATCCTAGTGTACTAAGCACGAGGTGCTTGTTTCAATCCATACAATTCTCACTTGATTTTTCACACATGAGACTCTTTGTCGAAGGTTTCAAATCATTCTAGCTTCTCTATGTACACCTCTTCCTCAATCACTCCATTCAGGAAAGTTATATTCACATCCATCTAATGTATCTTCCATCCCATCTACATTGAAAGTGCTAGAATAGATCTAATTGAAGAGTAAATTTCTATTGGAGAAAAGGTCTCCTCGAGATCAATTCCATCCACCTAAGAGAGCCTATTGGCCACAAATATGGCCTTGTGTTTCTCAACACTCCCATATGTTGCTTGCTTCACCTTTTAGATCCACCTAGATCCTACAACTGACTTGTCCTATGGTCTTGGGAAAAATTCCCATGCACTGTTCCTAATAATGGATTTTGTTATGAAACTAGCTCCAAAGATAGAAGAAAAGATAGATCAACGCCTTAGAAATAGGCCACTTCGAGGGGGTAACCTCCAATAAAAAACAATAGAGATCAATATGATTGAAGAGTACCTTGCTATCTGATTGGACGAATTTCAAAAGCAACAGGTCGTCCTTCTTGCATTAAAACAACACCAATTTTAAAGCTAAGAGAGGGTAGCGATAGACAACTAATGAACTTTGCAAGACAGGGCGAGAGAATTTGATGAGTTAAACCAGATGGCTCATGGAAATTTTAATAAGGATAAGATCATGGTCAACATTGGCTCCATCTGGGGACGACACGTTCATGCTCAGACGTGTCGAGAACTTCGTAGACCACTGATCATCCTGTATGAACTGTGCTGTTCAGCCCCGCTGCATTTCTCCCCACAATCCATCAGCACACATCCCTTATCGAAACAACAACTAAAACAAAACTTATATATAATATGGTACAATAGGCACTCCCTGCCTGAATCAGAATTGAAAGTAGGGCTTTAGGAATTGGCCGTTTATAGGGGCATCCAGCAAGTCACCCTGCAAATTCTCCAATATAAACGTGTTATTTCCTCCCTGTTCCACAATTTTGAATGGGCCGAACCACAGTGGATCGAACTTGCCATGTTTTCCCTTTTCGGCTCTTCGTATATCCCATCTGAGCACCAGGTCACCGATCTGCAACCTTCTGTTTCTAGCATGTTGATCAAAAATGTTTTTCATTTTCTTTTGATATTCAGCTAACCTCTGATTCACCTGGTCTCGTGTCTCCTCTAACTCCACCAATTGATTAATTCTCCTGGCCATATCGTCAGGCTCTTCCTGATTTTCTTGCATGAAACGTGCCACTGGTAAAGCCAGCTGCATAGGAGACACTGCTACTCGTCCATATACAAACTCATATGGAGATTTCCCAGTTGCTCGCTTACTAGTAATTCTATTAGCCCATAGAGAAAACTTCAATTGAGAGTCCCAATTCTTCTGATTTTCATTTATAGTCTTTTTCAAGGCCCTCACCAGAGTTTTGTTGGAGGATTCTGCCAAGCCATTTCCCTGTGGATAATAGGCTGTGGAATGATTCAGTGAAATATTATACAGCTGGCAGAAATTTACAAATTTTGTGGATTTGAAGGCCTATGCATTATCAGTCACTATTCTAGCAGGACAGCCAAACCTGGATATGATGTTTTCTTCCATGAAATTTATGATTACTGCATCTGTAGCATTTCTTGCGGGTATGGATTCCACCCATTTTGTAAAATAATCTGTGGCTGTTAATATCCATTTATGTTGTCCACTTGATGGGGGATGTATTTCTCCAATAAAATCTATTCCCCATTATTGAAATGGCTCATTCACATGAACTGGGATCAGGGGCAGAGCTGCCAACTTCTGTCTCTCAGCACATTTCTGACACTTATCACATGCTCTGACCCAGGTAAAAACATCTCCAAATAATTTAGGCCAATAGAAACCAGCCTTTAAGATTTTATGAGCTGTGGCCCTCCAGCTGTAATGACCTCCACAAATTCCCTCATGAAATTCTATCATTATACCCTCTACTTCTTCCTCTGTTAGGCACAAGAGTAAAATACCTGAAGGGTCCCTCCAATATAACTAGCCATTAGAAACTATATACTTTTGTGATTTTAATCTTAATGCTCTATATTTTTCTTTATCACAACTTGGAGGATAGTTGAGTGTCAAAAGATATTCCACTATTTCTTGATACCATGGACTAGTGAGGTATTTTATATGTGCTTTCTGAGTGACCATTTCTGGATCTTGCTGCTCTTTCTCTTTCTCAGACCCTCCATTTTCTACCATAGACAAATTATGCCTAGAGCCTGGTAGTTTGACTCCGACAAGATCCTTGATAGCCCCTGTCCCTTAAATAGCTTGGTTGGATGGATGTCCAGATCATACTCCTGTATTTTTTCAATCCACCTTCCCCTTTTTCCTTCACTGTCCCCCTGAATAAGAATGTCTTTGACTGCTGCTGTAGGGACAAATGCAGTAATGTGAGACTACAAAACATACGATCTAAAAGCCTTGAGGGACTTGACCAGGGCATATGCCTATTTCTCTAATATGTTATATTTCAATTCTGCATCATGAAGCACCTGACTGAAGAAGGAAATAGGTTGCTCATATCCTTCGTCGTTTTTCTGTAGCAGAACTCCAGCTACTGTATGGGGTGAAGCAAATGAAAAGATCATAAATGGTTTAGTAAAATCTGGCCCAACCAGCACAGGGGCTTCAGCAAATGCAACTTTAATTCTAGCAAAGGCCTCCCATGACTTTTGTGACAATTTCACCTCGTTATTCTTCTTTAGCATATCTGTTATATGCCTAACTATCTCAGCGTAGTTAGGAATAAATCTTCTCAGGAAATTTATTCGGCCTAAAAATACCTGTACTTCTTTTCTATTCCTGGGAAGAGGAATACCATTTATGACTTCCACTCTTTTGGGATCTATCCTTACCCCATATTTAGTTACAATATGCCCCAAGACTTTGCCTTCCTCTAATGCAAATAAAGACTTTTGTGGATTAAGAGAAAGACCATACCTTCTGCATTTTTCAAAATTTTCTCTTAAATGTTCAATGTGTTCAGCATCATTTTTCGAAAATACTGTAATATCATCGAGGTACACCACTAAAAATTTATCCTGCTCACCAACGAAAGCAATATCCATAGCCCTTTGAAAAGTGGCCCCTGCGTTAATTAGCCCAAAAGGCATTCTGGCATACATGAATGTACCCCATGGTGTGGTGAAAGCAGTTTTCTTCTGATCCTCTGGAAGTACAACCACCTGATTATAACCAGAAAATCCATCCATCATTGACATCCTAGAAGCTCCCACTACTTTCTGCAGAATGTAATCCATCTTGGGGAGTGGATAATTGTCTTTTAAAGATGCTCTGTTTAAATTCCTGAAATCCAGACAAAACCTTATTTCTCCATTTTTCTTTCAAACAGGGACAAGGTTTGCCACCCATTCTGAGTACCTCAATGGTACAATTATTTTGGCCTTTAGCAGCTTCTTGATTTCTTTTTCAATGGAGGGAAGCAACAGAGGATTTATTTGTCTAAGCTTCTGCTTATAAGGTTTTGCATCTTCCCTCAGAGGAATTTTATGCTGCATTATACTAATATCAAAAGTTTTAAGGTCCTGATAGGACCATGCAAATACATCCTTGTATGACTGAAATAATTTCAGGTATCTCCGCTTGTATTCTTCTGGGACCTTCTTGGATAGATTTACAATTTTGGGCTCAACCTTAGTACCCAGATTCAGATCTTCCACTTGATCTTCTTCCACCACTTTACTAGGCTGCAACGGGACATCATTCTTGTAAAATAATCTTTCTAGAGGCACCAACCCTCTAGGGATGACATTTCCTTTCAACTGCAACACTTTACTTCCTGCCATTTTCTCTTCCCACTTATTTTCTGCAACATTCTCAGTCTCATCTTCTTCAGAATCATCAACTTCCATATTGGAGAACTCCCCCACTGTCTCCAGAAATCTCTTCATCTGTTCATCATCTTCAAATACCTACCAGTGCTTGATATTATTTGGGATAGATGGCCTGTAACGTAACCCGATTTCATACCTCAGGAGGGGATTCTGAGGAGGACGAAATGTACTGGCAGCTGCAGCAAGAGAATCTGCCATTCTATTCTGCTCCTGGGGCATGAATTGGATATTGAATGTTGAAAAGAAATTCTCCACCATGTCCCATACTTCATTTCTATAATCTTTCAACCGTGGATGCTTAGTTTGACATTGATTTCTGATTTGTCTAACCACCAACTCAGAGTCTCCCAACACTTTCAAGCTTTGTATGCCCATATTTTTGGCTGTCTACAATCCCAATAGTAGTGCTTCATATTTAGCCACATTTTTAGTAGTTTCGTATTCCAATTTAAAAGGCAGTGGGATCCATTTTCCTGTAGGGGAAATCAATAATACTCCAGCTCTGTTTCCTTCTCTTGAATTTGCTCCATCAAAATGTAAAGTCCAGATTCCTGCTCCATGGTTCGCTGAAGGCTGCTCAGTCTCTATCTGGCAGAAGGAAGGTTCCTGAGCATAATTTTGATCTTCTTCTAACATCAAACATGAGAAATCTCCTTCTTTGTTGTAGACTGGTGAATTCTCTGAGCTGTCAGCCTTAGTCACCATCTTGATGAATCTGGTTTCTCTGTATAACCTCCTCTCCTGACCACCAAAAATTGGAATAGTGGCATATGTTAAGTCCAGTTTAAGTGACCCACCAATTTTTGTTCCCCAGGACCTTGACAACAACGTGCCAAAGCGAGCTGGGATGTCAGCCACTACAATGTCCATTACTACACTTTTTGCTGGAATTTTGGCCAGATTGACCACTAAATCTTTAATCATCCCCAAGCATTTAAATCTTTTGGAGTCAAATGAATATAGATATTTATATGGTTGTGTAATTTGCAGTCCTAGTTGTTCCATGACTGACAGAGGCATAAGATTACGGGAGGCTCCAGAATCTAACATACAATTGTGTAATAGCAGGTCATGAATAACTAGAGAAACATAGAAAGGAGGAGTAGAGGGGTCTATCTCCTCGACATGTGGGCCAAAAACTACCATGGGTCTTTCTTCTTGGAGGTTAAGGCTATCTGGAATTATTGGTGCTTCAGGAGGGAGTAATAAAGAAGTGACTTTAGATTGATATACTAGTTGTTTCAACAGCTCAGTCAGGGGAACTGGGATTTTGACTTTTTCAAGCTCTTTTTGCAAATTGAAAGCAGGAGGGGATTTTTCTATTACAACTTCTTTTGACTCTTTATTTTCAGCTGAATTTTTAACTTCTTTTGATACAGACTCAACATTAGGAGGAGTGACTACTTTTGAAGAAGATGAAACTTGATCATTAGACTGCAAAGGTCTGTTTAAAGGACTCTTACCTTTGTCAGTGGTTTTCTTCATTGTTGAATCCTTTTGAGCAGGTGCTTCCTTCTGGGGAGGCTCTTCTTCTTCTTCTTGAGTCCGAGTCCTCTTTCTAGAAGATCTGAGATCATACCTTCTATTAAAATGTGCTTGCATGAAATCATTGAACTGTTTGCAATAATGATCAATTTCTGCATCTTCTGTGTCTCTGAGCTCTTCTCCTTCTTCATGCAATGGGCATTCAACTTCATCTACTGGACCTTCCAACTATAATGGGTGTGGAACTTGATCTTGTTGCTCCTTTGCTTCCCTTGACAATATTTGCAATGGTGGTCTTCTATACTAAGGATTGTATCCTCTGTTTGGAGTATTCTGAAAATTCTTAGAGGCTGCATTCTTGGCCTCCAATTCAAGCTTAACCAGCTTTTTAATCATCTTTCTTATTTCCTCCATCTTGTCAGGGTCTCTGTCCTGATTTGAAGTAGATACCTCCTCTTTCCCCCTTCTTCTAGTATCCTGTTCAGCTCTCCCTTTTAATTTTCCAGTGGAAGAAAAATTTTCCTCCAACTCAAGAGCATCTGACTGAGCATCGTCTAGAGTGGCAGGCTTTCTTTCCCTGAGAGAAAAACCAAATTCTGAGTCAAGGGCTGCTATGAAAATGACTTTGGCAGCATTCTGATGAGGGTTCATATTAGCAGGGAGATTCAGATATAACTTATTAAATATCTTGATAAATTCTGACACCCCTTCATTATGCTTCTTCTTGAGTGTATTGAACTCATTAAGACACTGTCCATGATATTTCTTTTCTCCCCATTTCCTGAGAAAATTAGTTTCCATATCGTCCCAAGTGGTTATTGAATGGTTTCCTAATGTTTTGAACCATTTTATGGCTTCACCGTCCAGAGATTGCACAAATAGTCTTAAGACTACATCCAAATGTTCTACATTAAAGTTCTCTGCAAAAGAGCAGAAGGTCTCAAGATGTTTCTGAGCATCTATTTCATTTTCCCCAGTGAATCTGGGCAAGATCTTCAAATAATCATGTGGCATATCATTTAACAATTGAGGCAATGCCAGGGGAGCATATTTGTTCAACAAAAACGCTGGAACATTAGCCATTGGAGGAGGTGGGGGTTGTGCAATAGCCTGGTGTACAAATGGAGGGAGAGGAGGAGGAGGAAGTGGAGTATGAATAAAAATAGGGATATACTGTACAACAGCCTAAGGTGTAGATGGGAACAGTTCACGGTTAACAGCAGCTACTTCGGGCGCTTCTTTGACTACTTTAGCCTCAGGAGTAGGGTGAAGGTTAGCTTCAATTCTAACACCTCCCCTAGGTGGGCTATCTGAATAGTATTCTGTATCTCCCACAATGGAGTCGATATTTTCCACTTGAATTTCTTGAGAAGAAGAGGATGGATAATCTTCTGCAGAACATTCGGGGTTTTCAGCATGGACTGATCTCCTCTCTTTCCAAATTCTTCTATGTATGATCTTCTCAGGGTCAGAAACTAAAGGTGTCTTTGGCTTAGACTTATCTGACCTCAGGTATGGCTTACGAGGGGCCAGGACTAAAAATAGATTTATCAAATAAACAATAGTGGAGTCGCCAAGGTTAGAGATAAACAACTCTTCAACTCTCTGTGCTCACCTGATTAGAGAGTGAATGTGGTTTGTCGAGGCCCAGGGAAACTGATATTATTTAATTCGTCCCCGGCAACGACGCCAGAAAGATGTTGTTGACATATATTGTCACTCCTAGAGACAGCCTAGAGTTGCCATAGACTAGTGCCTAGGACATCTTATCATAGCAAGAAGCATATAATAAAACTTGGGTGTCAATCCAAAGGCTCTCCTGCTATCTCTTGTAAACAAGGAAATTGATTTAAATGGGACCAGAACTTACAGAAAATGCCACAGGGAAAGTAATATTGCAGAGACAAAATGCAAAGCTCCAACACAAAAGCATCAGACAGTTAAGAGACAATTTACTGTAAAGAGGGCCGATTCAAGTAATATACCACAGAAATTAAATATCAGAAGGTGTATGCAGGGAAAGAAACATAAGAGGATATTAGTTACCTTTGGTCTGATACCCAGATACACAAAAAAACCACATATGGGCTTATCATTCTAAGAATCCATACATGACAATGGAATTTTAAAAGCACCCTCCCAAAGCAACTAATATAGCAGAAAGATGAATGAAATGAACATGAAACATTATATCATGCATGAGCCATATTTAAAGTGCTTGACTGATTTAAGTATGGGTATCAACTAGGATGAATCCTTACCAAACCAGTGAGCCACTCGCATTCCAAAACATGATACAGGAAAATGGATGAAATGAAATGTCATGTTAAACACATAAGGGAAAGTTACATACTGTGAAATACCAAAGGCCAGAATCCTCTCATACAGATAGAACTCCTCCTCACTGAGACCCTACGGGCTCTAAGCCTTCATACAAGAGCTTATGCAAAATGTATACAAAGATGCCTTTCACTGCATAATTCTCTGATAAAAATCTAGAACCCTTACAATGTCTTTCTTCTTGGTTTTTATAGAGGAAGGAGAAGAGAAACTAATAAAAGAAGTAGGTGAAAATAATTAATTGTTTCATTAAAACAAAATGGCGAAAACAATTCGCGCCCATATTTGCTGAATGACTAGGTGACAATGTTTGTACTTGACAACCTGCTTGCAAAAATAAATGCTTTGGGAATAAAATCTCTTCGGGAACACGGTGCAAAGATAAATCCCCATGAACATTCTATACTTTCCTGAAGAAAATTCGGCTGAAATAACGCCCGGAGGATATTGTTTTCTGTGCTGTGTACCCTTGGCGTTCTAATCTTTAAATTGGGGCCTAAAACATTGAATTCTGATGGTTGAATTTCTCCATCTTCCACTGATATTTTTTGTCTGCAACATTAATTATTCATCTACTCAACCTGTGCATTTGAATGACCCTGGAGGGTTTAATAGATTTAAATCCTTGCTTTCTTTAGTGGTGGTCATATCATAGCAGCTCCTAGATCTTTTTCCATAAATTTTGCTCCTGAAACAGGGTCCTGTCATGCGTTCTCGGCTTCTATAATGGAGGCGGTGAATCATGATAATTCTCCGCCGCGACAAACCTGCAAAACCAAAAACTCGTTAAAGAAAACCCAGACACAGGGATGGTGGATGTGGCGGGGTCAACGAATGTGGTGGTGAGGACATGGCGGAACGATGAAACCATGCAGGGTGGCGGAGAGATGTAGAGAAACGATGGAGGACTGGCTGGTGATAGCTTTCCATGTAAAACATTGAAATATGATTTATGAATGAAATATGCGAATGGCGGAGGAAAGACACGATAGACGCGTGGGATGATGACGTGGTGGGAGACTCGGTCAATAGCTGGGTAAGAAAACGATCTGGGCCACCCAATTTTGAAACCAAATCGACGGCCTAAAATTCATTGGAGACCGATGAAAGGTAGGCCCCGGGACGCTTTATATAGGGACTAAACTTTGCGCGGCTCCGAAGGACGATAGCCGTAGGATGAAGACTCACAAATCTAACGGCTCACGTCAATTTCGCTGCGCGTCTACGACCGAAGGATAACGTGCGAAATGGAGTGGTTTTGGAACAGTGGCCTGGGACGCATGGTAGGCAACGTATGGAATCGCTGCGATTTGCGGAAAACCGCCAGCCCTTCAAAAGCGGTGTGGGGAAAATAGCTCGTTTAAACAGTGGTTTTTAGGGCACGAGGACCACAAGGCGGGAGAGATTCAGACTGTCAATTTGTAATGGATTGGACGGCTCCAAATGCACTCGATGGATGTGCACGATAAGTGCCTTTGGATTAGGCGTTTGGTCCCGGAGCCAGGTCGTGTGGAAGGAATAAAATAAAGGGGCCGAGACTGAAGGGGCTAGGCCCGATATATTTTTAAATATGGACTTTGGGCATAAAAATGCAATTTTAAAGCTAAGAGAGGGCAGCGATAGACAGCTAATGAACTTTGCAAGACAGGGCGAGAGAATTTGATGAGTTAAACTAGATGGCTCATGGAAATTTTAATAAGGAGAAGATCGTGGTCAACGCCTTCCAAAAAAAAATTCAGGAAAAGTTCTTGAAAATTAAAAGCTACCGTCCCCAAATATTGTAACCATTGTACTCCTAGTACAACATCAACACCTCCCATTGGGATGGAAAGCATTGGAATATTCAATACGTATTCCACCATGGCTA
The DNA here is from genome assembly GCA_034641835.2 of Pinus albicaulis. Classification (NCBI taxonomy): domain Eukaryota; kingdom Viridiplantae; phylum Streptophyta; class Pinopsida; order Pinales; family Pinaceae; genus Pinus; species Pinus albicaulis. The sequence goes on along the minus strand of JAXQQM020066846.1, from coordinate 290,219 downwards.
GCTTAATATTATGGCATTTTCCAGAGCAATTTATAGTTCCTCCATTTGCAACCATCACTTGACATTCTGGTGCTGGGTATAGGAAATAATTCAATTCCTTGGCTACCTTACAATGAATAAAATTATGGGTACTACCCGAATCAATCGATATTATTACCTTTTTCTTCTTGATATGTCATTCTATATTGAGAGTTTAAGGAGTGGTAATTCCTGCCAATGCATTACACGATACGGTCAAACTCATTTCTTCTTCTTCTAGGGTTGGTTCCTGGTGTATATCCTCTTCTTTTGAAGTTTCTTGTTCGTTTTCTTCCTCCTCTTCACAATCTATGTAAAATAATTTCTTCTCAACACACTTATGACCTTTAGTGTATTTTCTAGCACAACTGTAGCAAAGCCTTTTTTCTCTTTTTTCTTCCAATTGTTGTGGTGTCAACTTTGTAGGTTGTGGAATTCTAGGAATAGCAACACTTCCATCTTTATAGATGTGAGTGGTAGGCTTCATTGTCACAATAATTTTGCATTCAATTTTTCTTGCCAACTTGAATACCTTCTCCAATGAATCAGGTTCCTAAATGCGAACTTCATGTTGGATGTTATTCTTTAAAGTCCCTATGAAGTCATCAATCCTGTGTTCCTCTGGAATATTAGTTACCCTTATATTCATTTTTTGGAAGTCCTTAATGTGCTCCACCACTGAACCCTTTTGTTTGAGATTTATCAATTGGCTAAAGAAGGTGTTTCTCTTTGTATCCTCATAATATGCTATCATTTCCTCCATAAAAATTGACCAAGTGACAATTTTTTTATAGGAGAAAAGCCATTGATACCATACAAATGTATTTTGTTCTAAATGTAAAGTTGCAATGTGTACCTTTTGTGTGTTTTTCACATTATTGAGATCAAAATATTGCTCCATCTGTAGGATCCATTTTACAGGATCCTTGCCATCAAACTTCATCATATCCATCTTTGGAATATGGTGGTTCTTCGATCCAACATTAGAGTTTTTAAAATCACGATTAAAATTTATTTTGTTCTCATCATGAGTTTCCTTTACTATATTTTGGCCATTAGGAATCATTTATTGTATCAAATTTGACAAACCTTCCTTCAAACCTTCCATGTCTTCCTTCAAACCTTCCATTTTTTCTTCCATACCATTCTTCAAACCATCCATCGTAGCTTCCACGCCTTTCTTCAAACCATCCATCTTAGCTTCCACGTTGTTCTTCAAAACATCCATTTTATTATTTGTTTCTCTTTGCGAGAGCGAAATTTGGTGCACTTTCTCTTGTAATTTTTATATGTCATGTTGCATTTCTTCATCTTCATGAGCCATAGTAGAGCGTTCTAAACGCTTACTGGGTTTTTAATTCTTTTTAAGGGGGTTTTTAGAACCCAATAATGATATCTATTCTACAATATGCCCTTGGAATCAATTCAAATTGATTCTTCAAACAAGACTTATGCAATTCAGAAAAAAAATACACACCTTTTTCTTGCTTTTGAGGAGCTCGATATTGAAATTAAATTATCTTTGTGATTTCAGATCTTCAATATCTGAAATTCGGCCCTGTAGTAGCACTCTGGATCTTCTTTTGCATGCCATAGGTCTGACCTAATTTAAAACAAAAGGGTTCAATGTCAGACAATATTGAGGACTTCCAAAGGTTGAATATCAAGGTAACTGAGATTTTTAGAGGAGCATATTATTGATGTCTTCATAGGGACTTTAAAGGATAAAATCCAACACGAGGTTCACCTTTGGGAACCTAATTTTTAAGAGAAGTCATTTAGTGAAATAAAATCATGGAAACAAGAAGGTATACCACTCATGACTATAAATATGGAAGTGTTATCGCTCCTAGCCTTCCACTATCTACAAGGTTGGTACCATAAAAACCAAAGGAAAAAATAACAAAAGAGATTTGTTACAATTGTGATATCAAATACACTAAAGGTCATAAGTGTGTTGAGAATAAATTATTTTACATAGATTGTGAAGAGGAGGAAGAAAAGGAACAAGAAACATCAAAGGAAGAAGATATACATTAAGAACTAACACAGGGGGCTGAAAAAGAAGAAATGAATCTAACCATATCTTGTAATTCATTGGAAAGAATTACCACTCAAACTCTTAAGATAGAAGGATATATCAAGAGGAAAAAGTTAATAGTATTGATTGAATTGGGTAGTACCCATAATTTTATTCATTGTAAGAAAGCCAAGGATTTGACCCAACACTAGAGTGTCAAGTGATGGTTTTATACAGAGGAACTATAAATTACTCAGGGAAGTTCCATAATATCAATATAACCATGGGATAATATGAATTTAATAGTCTAGTGATGGTCATTCCAATTAGTGGCGTTGACGATGTATTAAGAGTCAAGTGGTTACAATATTTGGGAATGATAGATTTTAATTTTCAAGAAAGGAAGGGAAACTGAAATAAGGGGTATCATTGGGAAACATGGTAATATAATAAACTCTAATGGCATGTTAAATCTTTTGAAGAAGCAAAAAAAAAGTGTATTTGTATAATTATTCTCACTATATGTTCAAACATATAAGTCTCCCATTTCACCAGATATCCAAAGAGTCCTTGACAATGATTCCAAGGAATTTGAGACTTCCAAGGGTCTCCCACCTATTCATGATCATGATCATGCTACTCACTTCATTCCAATCAGTTTTCCTCTGAACAATTGACCTTACAGATATCCCTATGCCAAAAAGTGTGAAATTAAATGTATGGTTGCAAAAATGTTATAGGTTGGTTAAATTAAACCTTGTCAAATTTATTTCTCTCCTCTAGTAGTATTGTTGCACAATAAGGATGGATCATGGGAGATCAACAAGCTCACTATTAAAGATAAATTTCCCATTCCTGTCATTGATGAATTGTTGGATAAGTTACATGGCACAATTTACTTCACCAAGTTGGATCTTATTTAAGGATACCATCAAATTAGAATGAATACTGAATACATTCTGAAAATAACATTCAGAACTCATGAAGGTCATTATGAATTTGTTGTCATGCCTTTTTGCCTTACTAATGCATCATCGAAATTTCAAGGTTTAATGAATTCCATTTTCAAACCCTTCCTTAGAAAATTTGTGTTAGTATTTTTTGATGATATAATAATCTACAACAAGTCTTGGAAGGATCATTTTCAACATGTTGACAAAGTGCTCAAACTATTGGAGGAGAAATAATTGTATGCAAAAAACTCCAAATTTTTCTTTGGGGTATAGGAGGTGGAATATTTGGTTCATATCATATCTCATGAGGGTGTTAAGATAGACCCTAAAAAAATCAAAGCCATCAAGGAATGGAAACTCCCCACAACTTTAAGGTATCTTTGAGGATTTCTCAGGTTGATAGTCCTATTATCACAAGTTTAATAAGAATTATGGGAAAATAGTAGCACCTCCAATGACATTATTGAAGAAAGATGGATTTTCTTAGACTCCGAAAGAACATATTAAAGAGGTAATGTGCTAAGCTCTGGTCTTAGCTACACCAGACTTTGCAAAAATGTTTATTGTAAAATGTGATTCCTTAGGAAATGGCAATGATGCTCCTTTAATGCAAGAAAGAATATCCATTGCCTTTGAAAGTCATCCAATCAAGGGAAAAAATTTAAAAAAACCCATTTATGAGAAGGAACTGTTGGAAATTCTACATTCCCTAAAGAAATGGTGCCCTTACCTATTTGGAAGACACTTCGAGGTAAAAACAGATCATGATAGTCTCAAATACTTCTTGGAATAAAGATTATATTTACAAGAGCAACAAAAATGGGTCAAAAATATGTTGGTTTATGACTTTGAAATCATCGACAAGAAAGGGATAAAAATGTTGTTGCAGATGCACTCTTAAGAAAGGATGAGGATGTGGAGGAATCTATTTGTGCCATTTCTATTATTCAACCTTATTTGATAAAGGAAGTAATGAATTAATGGAAGAATAATGAAGAGGTATGGATGCTCATTCAAAAGTTGCAACAAGATGCTATTGCATCTAATACTTTCATCTAGAAAAATTATTGACTATGGTACAAAGGTCGCTTATATCTATGTAAGAATTAGAAACTCAAACAAAAAGTTATTTTCGATGTGCACACCTCTCCTATGGGAGGGTGTTATCCTCCACAGTGCCCCAAGGCTGAGAACAGAGACCAAAGGAGGTAACCTCAGACCAATTTCAAATTGGTAGATAGCCCCACCAAATCAGAGAGGGATCTCTCTACAAGTTCACAACCAATGAAGTGACTGGAGAGGAAAACAAATCTTAGGCTAAGTATTAAGCTCAATTAGGGTTTGTTGGATTAGGCTCAAAGGTCAAGGGAACTAGGCCGAGGTTTCAAATGATTTAGTTGCAGGGATACAATGGGGAAAGGTAGGTATGTTTCAGTAACAAATTTGAGTTTTCATTTTGGTATAGGGTTGAAATAGAGAAGGTTAAAAATTAGCATAAGGTTATTAGTTCATTTATCATAAGAAATGAGACAAAAACATGAAAATCTCATTAAAACAGAGCATATAAACTATGAAGTATGTTTAAAACCTCATGAGATAATAATATGAAAGAAAGCTAATGGTAATAAGGAGAAAAAAATATTCAGTATAATGATAAAACAGTGGAAAAATACTATTACCTAAGCATACCACAAGAATCCCAAGATAATAGCTACAACTGTCTTTATATTTCTACAAAAATATGATGTACACTAGCTCCAAGCCTTTGATTAACTGATGTTCAACCATGAATCTGACTTCAAACAAGATACATATAGACCAAAAACTACATTCTCTCCTCTCAGGGGTTGAATCCATCATGATAGGAACTGATTACACCAATCTCTCTAACCAAACCTAAAACTAGGGAGGTTAAGAACTAACTCCCCATTAGCCTTTGATTGATTGTTACAAGCATTAATGACCATGAATTTACATAGGTTTGATATTTACCAGCGCTACTAAATTCAATTACATCATGTCAAATCATAAAAGGAAAAATTACATCATGAGAAAATTATTTTGACTAAGAAAACTTGAAATTTTGACCTTCTAACGGAAGCGCAGTGTGCTCTCTCAGAAGCACAATGTGCTCTTTTAGGGCATTTTTAAGGGGCTTTCACTAATCTTTGAGCTAGCCTGAAGGCTGATGAAGATAGCCTAGGATGTATGCTGGGACTATTAACCTTTAAACATGCAAAATTCCACCTCCATGGCATCTAAAAACTCATTCTCCCATATCTACTCCAGAAGTGTAGCGAGGGGGCTAAAAAGGTGGCAGAAACATGTTTTTTACTTTTTCTTCAAAATGGTGAGCTGACATGGAAAATAAAGTGTATATGCATGATGTAATAGTCAAGGGATATCCACTCATGTAAATTTTTCCTCATTTGAAGGCTCTGAGAGGAAGCACAACGTGAGCTCACTTCACTTCTGTGCACTATTAATTTTCAAAATTGCCAAAAACTCAAAATTTACCAAACTTTTCTCAAAATTTCCAAAACTTCTTTCCTCTGCATTCTTTAGTGACGGATTAGGCAATAAATTATGCATCAGCAATAAAATCAAGGTTGTCTCTTTTTTTTTATTATCTTGATTAGGGTTTTCTTTAGCTTCTTTTTCAAATTCCTAACCCTAACTCTACAAATCTGGTTCCTGGTGAAGTAGTGCCTTGCTACGTGTCTTTGAAGCTTGGTGTTTTTGTTGGCCTTCTTCAGGAGCATCTCCAGGTGTTCATTAACCCTACCAAGCCAAAACTCTTTGTCTTGTTCAATCTCATATGCAATGATGTCATCAAAGTCTTGTTGACCTAGGGGAGAAGAGGGCTCACTTCCATGTCTTTGTTGTCTTGCTAGTTCTCTTGTCTTTGGCCTCCATGAATTCATATGAACATATTTGTCCTTAAAATGATCCAAATATATCAATGCCCTACCTTTATCATCCTCTACGACCAAATATTCCTTAGGTTTACTGAGCAAAAGTTTATTTACCTTAAGCTGTATGTTCTCTTGCTGTAAAAATGCTATCATGAAGTTTTCTTTTGAAAGACTATCCTTGAGCTCTCTTATTTCTGCTTGTTTCTCCTAGATTATTTGCTCAGCTGACTTTTTTTCCTCATGCTTAGGTAGGTCATCCATGAAAACATCAAAAGGTACCTATTCTTCCTCATGCAAGGGTGCATCATAATGTTCCTTCTCTAACAATACTAGGTTGAACACTTTCCACAGTGTCAGGAGAAAACACTAGTATTTTCCCTTTGCTATAGGTTTTTGTCACTAATGGTTTTCTTGAAGAGCCAACCTCTTGTGGCCTTGCTAGTGCTAATGGAGTAATATGACTGCTAGGTTGAGTTTTAGCAAGCAAATGAGAAGCTGATTTCATGAATTCCTCCCAAGGTAGGTTGGTCTGTGAAAACTAATGTAGAAAAATGACTTTGACCAAGCCATGGTGACATAGGTTTTCTTCACTACAAGGAAAATACCCTCTAGCGGATTTTTTTGAGGAACCCCTTATAAAAATACATCAGACATCCGTTTCTAGCAGAGGTTACTAGAGGAGGTTGGCAGGCGGAGGTTTTTGTGGATGTTTTTCGTTCGGTGCGCTTATCATCGTAAACCGCACCGGTGCGCACAAAAAATTTGCACACCGGACACCGTGCACTCCGTACACACCCAACTGATGCGTTGTATTAATGTAGCACACCGGTGCTTTAAAAATCTTCCACACCGGTGCATCATAAAATAGCGCGCCAAAACATAAACCCCCCGGTGCGGTATAAAGCAACTGCATTGGTGTGCCCATAAAAACCCTGCACAACGGAATAGGGTTAAATAAAAAATAAAGTATGTCAAAAAAATCACATTTTTCACTTTTCTCAGTGCTCTAGAGCTCTCAAGCACCGGTGCAATTTATCCTTGTCTAAGCTGCCCTGACATCGGTGCTCCCATTACACCCATTGCATGCACTGTCGCTGTGCATTGCTGTTATGAATCTAATTCATAACTTAAGTATTAAATATAGTCATTAATAGAATAAAATAGAATAAATGTAATTACTAGCTAATCAATTAGGATTATGTTAAATAGTCATTAGGTTAATGAAAAGGCATGTCTAAAAGACATGCCCATTCGTGAAAAGGTACCTGCATAGGTATAAAAGCGGGACCTCATTGTAAACTTTCAATCATGTCATATCTTATCAATAAAATATTATTATTATAAATACATCTTGTGTATTTTTATAATTAAAGCTGTTTCTGCTATTAAAGTAAATTACCTACATATGATGGTAAAGACCATCGGGGTGCCATCGTTTGGGTAAACAAAATGGAGGCCATTTTTGCAGCAAATCCACCATTAGGTTCGCAAGAAAAAGTCATAACAACATCCAAATACCTAGAAGGAGAAGCATATGACTGGTATATGTGGTGGTCCACTAAGTGTAGTGGTCTTACATTCACTTGGGAAAATTTAAAGAACTCTCTGTTGAAAAGATTTATGATGATGATGGAGATAAAGATGGTGACATGAGTGACAGTCAAAGTTATATGACAACTGAAAATATAAATACAGTTGTAGATGATGAAGGGGTCAAGATTAATGATTTTGTTGATAAACAAGAACATATTCTAAATAGTTATGAACTTAGATTCATAACAATTGCCCACTAATCTCTAGCTTGAATTTTGCAAAATGGTGGGAAAATTTTCTTTTACAAATTATATAGCCAGTATGCCTCCTCGACGGCTAAATGTACATGCATATTTCTTGTTTTTCCATAATTAAGCCTTTTAGAGGATTAGAATTTCAAATAACCTTAAAATTAACCATTTAAAAGAAAAAAAAATTTGTCGTGTGGTATGCTCGAGCCGTTTGGCTCGCACCGGTTCGCGGTGTTGCCTATAAATTTACAAGCCACACCGTAAATGGTGCTAACGGTATCCACACTAGTTCCGGGGTGGTACCAATAGGCGCACCATGTTATTTTAAAATTTTAAAAAAAGTGTGGTGCAGTCGTTTACCCGACCGCACCATTGATAATGTGGAATAGCGGCAACACGACGCGTTGACTGAAATATACACCCCGGGGCGGGTAATGTTGTCAGTGCACTACATTCCACATTTTGATAGGGTCAATGGTGCGGCCTGGTAAACCGGTGCTAATGGTATACACACCGGTTTCGGGGACGTACCGAAGGCACACCGTGTTATTTTAAATTTTTAAAAAAAGTGCGGTGCGGTTGGTTACCCTGCTGCACCATTGACCTAGTGGAATAGCGTTGAATAAAATATCTGCCCTGGGATGGGTATTTTTGTCAGCGCTACAAATTTTCTGGAGCACCGCCGCCGGTGCATTGCATATTATCAGGTGCACCGTCGCTGGTGCACTTCAGAAAAAGACGCGTCGGGACAGGCGCATCACTGTTTTTTTGGCACACCGACTCTTTTTTGTTTTTGTTTATCCAAAAAAAATTATATATGTATATTTCTAAATAAATGTCTCATTTAATAAAAAAATTGTATTTAATATGTCAATCATTTAGAGACATGAAAGGGGAGAAGAGGGGGAACAACAACAACAGACAGAGCTGTATAACATGGTTCACCTGTGGGATGCACGAGAGAGGGAGAGAGAGATGTGTACCCTCGCCCTATTACAACAACTACCCAGGGGATCCTAAGGCAGGTAGGCCTCCTCAAGTTCTAGGAGGAGGCTACTTCCCTAAAGGGCCATGGTTTGTTTTTTAGACATCTTATCCAAAAGTGGAATGCCCACAAACAGGCTTTCCGGGTTGGTCATAACTAGTGGTACACGCCCACCGAGGAGGATATATATTTCATTATAGGGCTATCGAGGAAAGGGGTGGATTTTCCCTCATTCCTAGAGGTTCTAACTGGCTATGTAGTAGGGAGTCAGTTAGTGTACTCCTAGAGATACATTGGAGCATCAATACTGTCTCCTTCAGATTTTCAGGTTGCTGGAGGTCAGTTATGTATTGGTTCATTTGGTAGTGAGGAGTTGCAATGCCTCTCACTTCTCATTTCGACCATTTCACACAACATTAGTGATGGGAAACTCATTAGTTTCTTGCTTCTATATTATGTTGATGCTTTAGTACAAGAGGCATGACTTGTCAAGTGGTCTGCCATTTTTTTGCAGCAATTCTGTACAACCTTAGATAGATGTTGTGCTCATGCATAAGGGAGGGTCAATTTCCCTTTTGCTTCAGAGCTCTTTTGTTTATTTTTTGAAATATTTCTAGATATGAGGCCTAATTTTGTTCGATAGCCTCATAGGCCGATGTTCAAGGAACGGATGCACATGTGGGGGCAGATGATGCCCAAGAGGGGTGAGACTATGTTTCCAGTGAGGATATCGAATGATGTACTGGAGTTACCAAACAGTGTTGACGAGCATCCGTTCATTATGGTCCCCTGTCCTTATGCGAGTTTGGATTGGTGAGGGTGTGCCAACATCCTCTTCACAGCTGATGAGCCGCTAGATGATAGAGGTAATATTACTATTTTATTTAAAGTTATTCTAACATGTTCTTTAACTTGTTTTTATTAAATTGTGTAATGAAATTGTCTAATTATTGTTGTGTACTTGTATATATTTTTCATACGTTGGGTCTTTTGATGGCAAGGACATGCCGTCACCACCACATGATCCATTGGACCCTGATGAAAATCAAGGCCGGCTTGATAGCAGATACATGATGGAGTTGGGCGACCAACTCACTGTATTGATTATTGAGACGGGCATCAGGCCCGCTCATATGAGGGACATACAGGTTGATGGTAGGATGTTACCGATGTGGAGAGGCATGCCACGTGACATGTACAGATTGATGCGGCAAGTCGTAAGAGATACGACCTTAGTTACGCGACTGAGGAGGACCGTTGCACATTATAGGCGTGGTCGAGATGAAACACGTGATCGACTGTCCGTGAGCAGCGAATCATCATCTCATAATCGTTCACCTTACGCTGCGCCAAATGAGCATCCTCCACTAGCATCTAGTAGTATTTATCATGGAGACCAGGCTGGATCATCGACCATGTCCAGTTATCAGCTTGCAGCATCCAACAATACTCATGATCATGAGCAGGCTGGACCATCGACTCTAGAGGCTGCACCATTGACTGAGCAAGCCTCAACTAGTACTGCTAGATTTGATGTTGTACCACCAGATGATCCATGAAATTTATATTACAGTTGTATATTTTTGACATTATTTAGTTATATACATATTGTCCATGTATTTTATGTTCATGTTGCAGTTGTACTTAATTTACATGTTGGTGATCATCATGATGTGTATATTGTTAGGTCATGTTAGATATGTTCATTTAATGTGCAACTTGCAGATAGATGTGTATGTTATAACATGAGTTATTTGACAGGAGATGTATATTTTATGTTTGTGTTGTGATGATGTTAATATATAATGTTAATTTTGTTTTGTTAGATGATCACCATCACTATGATGTTAGTGATTTTGAATGTGTTTTTTAGTCAAATATGATGTTTGTACGATGGTTATCATGAACGTGATGTTTATTAATTAATTAAATATTAAATGATCATGATATTGTAAAATTGTAATATTTGTAATTCTAATTGTATGTAAAATTCTAAAATTGTAATTGTATGTGAAATTGTAAAATTGTAATTGTAATTGTATGTAAAATATTTGTAAAATTTTAATTGTACTAATGCGAAATTTTTAATTGCATTAATGTGAAATGATTTTATTAAAATTTTTAAATTTGTAAATTTGTAAAATTTTAAATAATTGTAAAATAATAAATCTAGAATAATATGAATTATTGTAACACAATAAAGTTTAGAAAATAATGCAAATAAATTCATGTACTTTTGAATTATCATTATTTTAACATTAACACAATGCAAATTACCAATTAATTCAAAATACATATTATAATGTTTCGAAAAACCCATTTTAAAAAGTATAAATATTGATGAAATAACACATGTACCATATCACTCTCGGTTCTCATGATCACCCTCATTATCTTCAAGCTCGCATGACATGATAACACTATTGTTCTAAAAAATATGTTTTGATCTAGGGTCATGTGTGAATACGAACCACCGATCCCTATCTAACACATCTAGGTAAAAAAACACCTGGTTGAACTGTTTGGGGAAAACATAGGGCTCCTTAGCTTCATCCAACATCTTTCTAGAGTTGATACATATCAGCCTACTATCGCGATCTTCCTTTACATTATTCTGATCAAAGGTGTCCCACCACTTGCACCTAAAAATAACACATTGGAAAGAAGAGAAATCCACTTCAATGATCTCCTGTATCTTTCCAACGTAACTTAACGTCCCTCGTACCAGGTTTTGATCACGGTGTCTAGATCGACTAGATTGATCGAACTCGACTAATCCATAGTCTTGTGTGATGTTTCCAGCATCAGAATTTTCTGCGCGAAAATGGTGTCCATATGCCCACATAGATGGGAAAAAATTCACCTATTATAAAAAAGTTAAAAAAATCATAGTGTCACGAGTCTTATAATAACCCAACAGTTAAAATATGAAATATAGATGTCTTATACGTTTCAAATTTACATATAAATTAAAAATATTATTACCAAGTTGTTGCACCCAATCCCTACGTTTAGCGCATCCTCTTCAGCACGTAGGTAACGACCGGTTGCACCGTATTTCTCTCTGGCTTGGTCAACAACCCAACTTTTGGGGTATATTTTTGGCATATTTTATTTTAAATGACCGTGATAAGGCACACTTCTACCATTCAACAGTCTGAATTCTTTCATGTCACTATCCCATTTGTTCCTCTTTTGTTCGTACAATGCGACCCACGATTGTGTCGCTTCACAATTGTAAAGAATGAATTTATTGATTGCTTCAATTTCTGCATTCGATGATGAAATCAAACCGACATTATATAGTAATTAGTGATAAAAATATACATTATATCGAAGTTCAACATGAATACTAACTTTGTGTAAATTTGAAAAATTATAAGTCGCTTACTCTTTATTAAGCACTTTTTTCCACTCATTTGGAGCAACTCCCCTTCTCTTTTGTCTTCATCCCTTTCATCGTCCCAAATCACCACACCTAGTCTGTTATCGATCTGCTTGATGTACTCACTGGCATAATAGAAAGACTCATACAATATGTACCCCTCTTCCATAGAGCCCTCAGCTTTTTCCTTTTGTTGAATTTTTTTTTTCAATTTCTTCACGTACCTCTCTAAGAAGAACATCCAACGACAAGAAACCTCTCCAACTAATTCAACCTTATCTACTAGGTGGATTAGAAGATGAACCTGTAAGTCCATGAAACTTGTTGGCAGTTCCTTCTCAAACATACAAACAATCTCAACTATCTCTTGATGCCACAGTGGAATGTTAGCCACATGAATCTCCTTTGGCATGACCCAATGTACAAATGCAGATAATCTAGATATGGCACGTCTTAGGTCTTGAGGGAATTCATGTTTCACACACCCACACATGAACAATGGATAATGACACTGCAAAGTTATAAACACATGCAATAATATACAAAGTTAGTTATGTTTTATGATCCCCGCATGGGATAAAATTTATTAATATAACAAATAATAAAATCATGATTTTGACATTATATGTAATCTTAGAAGATTCAAATGTTCATGCGATTTCAACCCCAACTAATAGTCATCCATGGTGAAGCAGCGCCGTAGTGAAGACCCGTATGAAGTTGGCACCCTCACACCCATTATAACTTCCTTTGCCAAAGAAATATCATCTTTTTTTAAAATCCATGGGACATCACCTTCTTTGAAAAACCATGAATTAGAGGGACCAATGCTTGCCTCTAATCCCATACTTTCTAATCGTCTTGGCTAATGTTTCATTTTATCTTTTTAAGTAATAATATATTTCCTAACAGCCAATGTGTCACTTTGTTTCGATGATATGTGCCTCCATACAGAAGATGAAACATTTTTAAATATATGCATGGGAGATAATAAGTGTGTAATCTTAAGATGCTCCCAATATGGGAGGTTATTAAAAAAAAAATTTCCTTTTCATCCCAATGGGAAATTTCTCAACATAGGTGTCCAAGATTTTTGGATCATTGAACATAGGCTCCCCATTTGAATTGAACATTTCTATGAACTCCTTCTCCTTCTCTCACTCATATGCTCTAAGCCATTCAGCTGGTGTCGCTATTTGAGGCCTTAGGGTTCTCTCTCGTTTACCATTGAAAGCAGATGCTACTCTTCTGTAAGGGTGTTCTTTTGGGAGGAATACCTTGGAGAAATCATACACTGGATTTCATAGGTCCTTGGACCATCTAGATTTCAGAGAAGTTCCACAACATTTACATCCAAAATACCCTTTTGTTACAAGGCTTGCGAGATTATTGTATATAATTAATATGCATGGCATGTTAATGAATATCATGAAGAGTAGAACAAATATTACAACAAATTAAATAAATAATATGTGAAAGAATACTGTTACGTACATAAACAAATCAATAAATTAAACATGTAATTTACCAGAGCAAACTCCTAAGCCTGGATAATCATGTGTCATGTAAGCACATATGCCATACAATGTAAAACTCCTCTCTGCTGCGATAGGTTTTGATACATGTATACATTTATACCATCCCATAATTCCTTCAATTAATCTACCAATGGTTGTAAGTAGACATCCATATTATTCACTTGTATTCTACCAGGGACTATGAGAGCCAACATAAGATGTTCATTCTTCACGAACAACCATGGGGGGATATTTTTATTGATCACTACTACAGGCCAAACAAAATAGTTGGTGTTCTGGAGGGAATATGGGTTGATGCCATCCATGGCTATGCCGAGTCGTAGGCTTTGAACTTCATCCTTGAATTTTTTGGGCCATGTATCCTCTATATGCTTCATGGCTATTGAATCAGTTGGGATTCACATAACTCCTAACTCACTTTTGTGTGAGGCATTCCATCCCTGCAACATAGCTAATTATTTACAACGAAAGAGCCTTTGAATCCTTGGGATTATAGGAATGTGCCTCAATATCTTAAAAGGAGGACCAATATGTGATTTAACCTTATTTTTTGATTTATCATACCTGTCATGCCCACATTTAGAAAATATCTCTTTGCCTGCATATTCTCCTCTATATAGAATACAATCATTTGGACATGCATGATATGATATGTACTCAACACCCAAAATTTTCAACAATTTCTTTGCCTCTTCGCAGCTACTGGGCAAGAGATTATCACTCGAAATAACCTTATCTTTGAATAACCTATAGTTGGTGATCATGGAAAAATATATTACTAAATGTACATTAATGTCGATATAATTATCAACGTTCATAAAATTTACCATTTGCAATGTTCATTGCAGTGCATTGATTATATTTCAAATTTATATATGGGAGTACTTTATGGTAACTTACCTCAAAATTTCCGAGAAACATGCATTCGAAAAGCCAAAATTTTCTTTCAAGTTGTATAGTAACATCATTGTCCCCAACTAGGTATACTTTGACTGACCGCCATGTCCAAAGAGAGGGGTGGTGGAAGCAAATTTAAGGTTTTCGAAAAAGGTGTCAACGATATGAGCATCATCCCTTAGCTGATCATCGTTTTGGAATGCATCTAACAACATTGTCTCCATGGCGGTCATATCCCTTAAGTAATCATCCATACCAACCTCTATTTGATTGCCTCCATTTCCATCTTGTGAAGAACTACTATTGCTGTAGTCATTCCTAATTGGTATCGTTCCTCTCCAATTTTTTCTCTTATCAGTCTTCTCTCAATTTGACATTGTAGTGGGGTGCAGTGGAAGATGGTAGGTAGGTCGCTCATCATCACTAGAATCCTAATAATTAAAAGAAAAAATTTGAACATGATTGGTACAAAATACATGATATCAATTAGTAACCATGTTGGAAATATTGCATGAATATAAATTGGTTTGATGTTGAAATAATTACATTAATCAATATACCAAAAAATTATAATTATTACCATCATTTTCCCGAGATTGTGGCTATAAGATGCAATATTGTTACAATTGGCAGGGTGAAGCGGCTGTCCATTTTCATCTACCAAATGGACCTTGCAGTATGCAGCTCCTGATAAGAGCTTCCGACGTTTTGGAGCTGTTTGAATGTTTTGTGCATTTGAACTCGATGTTGAATCTGCATGAACCTGCAAATTTGTATCCATTATAAATTTAATTAAGCTGTGCATGATTGACATGGATAAGAAACATAAATTCAATTAGATAATGAAAATATAAATAAAATCTGAAGTAAATATTACGTCTCGAGATGGATAGGGAGAAATTCGCGATGGACTTTGAGAAATATTATGGAACGAGTTGGATTTTAAAGAATTGTCCATTCGATATAATTATGATATTTTCTCCCTACATTTGAGCAAAATCAACAATAAATTTTGGTGTACACACCTGAAGGTAATTTCGATGCCTTAAAAATGGACTTCTTGTTATCGATGCTAATGTACAGTGCACCGCACTAGTGCGTTTTTGGTACTGCACACCGGTGATGTTTTATAAACAGATGCATCGGTGCGGTGTTATTACGTGATGCACCGGTGACGAATAACCACAAATAAGAAAAGCGCAACTCTATTTTCTTTAAGTGAAAAAAAAGTGGTAAATTGAAAAATGGGCAGCAAAATATTTTCGAAAATATAATTTCATAACACATTTCTTTAAATACTAAAAACTTTTCATTATTTCACTACTTTTGCAAAAAATTTCAGGCAGAGATTTGCAGGAGAGATACCTGGAGCAAACAGAGCACAAGAGCATTGTGGAGCAGGGAAATATGTTCGCACAAAATTATTCAGATAATCAGAATTCCAAACCTCTAGTGATTCAAACCCTGTAGCATAGAATTTAAAATGATCTCGTGATTAAAATTTATTGTATTTTTTTACTTTTTCTGCAGTAAAAGAAAAAAATCAAAGTTTATTGTGTTTTTTACTTGTTTTTGCATTTTTTTACTTTTTCTGTAGTTTTTAGAAACAAAAAAAAAATCCGTTTTTAGAAACAAATGCTAGATTCTTTTTGTTTCTGCCCTTTCTTCTCCCTCTTTCTGTGATTTCAAAATTAGGGCCTTTCAATTTAGATTTATAGGGTTTGTATTGATAAATAAAGGCGTAAGACATCCAACCCATGGGATGACTTGCATAGTCGGATCCCAATCCATCTCGGCCCTTCCATGAAATTAAAAAAAAAAGGCAGATTTTTTTTCATCAGCGTGCCCGACGTAACCTAGCGCACCGGTGCGCTGAATTATCCCAGTGCACGTCGAAAGTACTACAATAAAAAAATTGAAAAACCAAATATTTTTTTATCAGTGTGCCATATGTAAAATATGGCACCAGTGCGCTATTTCATTATGGCGCACCATAAATGTGTTGTTTCACAAAAAAAAAATCCATTTTAGAAACAAACCCTACATTCTTTTTGTTTCTGCCCTTTCTTCTCCCTCTTTCTGTGATTTTAGAATTAGGTCTTTTCAATTTATATTTATATGGTTTTTATTGCTAAATATAGGCCTAAGACATCCAACCCACAGGACGACTTGCATAGTCGGATCCCAATCCATATCGGCCCTTGCGTGAATTTAAAAAAAATCATATATTTTTTTCATTGGTGCGCTCGGAGTAACCTAGCACACGAGTTCGCTGTATTATCCCAGCGCACCGCGAAAGTATTGTGATAAAAAATTATTATTATTATTTTTTTCCTCAGTGCGCCATACATAAAATATGTCGTTGGTGCGCTATTTCATTATGGCGCACTGCGAACATGCTGTTTTGCACCAAAAAAAATCCATTTTAGAAACAAACCCCACATTCCTTTTGTTTCTGCCCTTTATTCTCCCTCTTTCTGTGATTTTAGAATTAGGGCTTTTCATTTTAGATTTATAGGGTTTGTATTACTAAATATAGGCCTAAGACATCCGAACCACGGGACGACTGGCATAGTCGGATCCCAATCCATGTCGACCCTTGCGTGAATTTTAAAAAAAAATAGATTTTTTTTTTCATCGGTGCACCCGACGTAACCTAGCGCATTGGTGCGCTGTATTTTACAAGCACACCGCGAAAGTACTGTGATAAAAAATTAAAAATCATTTTTTTTTTATCAGTGCGCCATATGTAAAATATGGCACCGGTTTATGCTAGAAAAACTAACACTTGACGAGTTTTATTATTTTATCTATGTTAATTGGTGCGGTGGTTAACATGTAACGCACCGGTGCTCCTTGTTGACATTAAGCACCGTACGATCTATTATACGGTTTGTGCGATGCGTTTATAATACCTCCACGCACCGACGTCGGTGCGTACAGAATAAATGGCACACCGGTTTCTTGAGATTTTTTTTTTTACCTGAAAAGTTGACAATTTATTTATAAATATATTAATGAATGATGTGGTACAGGTTTCAGATTGATAAAGAAATGACAGATAAGAGATCAAGTAACAAAAATACTGATAAAACATCAAGAAAAGAAAAAAAGGCAAGTTCTTTGTAAATTATTTACAAAAAATATTATTTTTGAACTATATGTAAGTTTAACTAATATGTATTGTTTACTATGTATCATGCAAAGCCACAAAATGACAAAGCTCGATAACATTATTTCTAATCTAGGACCAGAAGAGCATAAAAGCTTGATGGAAAAATTGCAAAAGGAGGAATCAGGTGAATGAAAAAAATACTATCGATCAAATATGAGTTTCTTTTTTTAATTTTCATTAATAATATACTTAAAATTATTAAATAACACGTGTCAAACAATCTATTAATTCACATTTGTTTAATGTTCTACAGGGACCACTTATTGAAAATCTTAGTGGTACATAAAGAACACTTACTGAAAAATCCTAGTGTTCTATAAAGAACTCAAAAAATCCAAAAACATCTCAAGATTAGTATCCAATTGCTGATGGTGGACAACAACCTGCCTTAAAAAGTTGAAATATTCCACCTGGCGACTCCATAACTCTCAATAGACCTAAAGACTCCACTGGTAGAAGAATCTAGATTGGTTATAAATATGAAGTAGCCCTTTCCTCTAACTAATTGACAAATATGAATCCAAGGATACAACGCAGGTATGCTCCAATGAAAAGAGATCACATTCCTGGATTCCCCCACAAAATGCCTCAAATAAATTGGGATACAAACCTGTCTATGTTTCAAGATGAAAAGTTTGATGACCCCTTGTTACATCTCATCAAATTCCATATACATACATGAAGGTTAAAAGTTTAATGGCATGAGGATTGCCTCATGAAAATGTTCATGGGGACATTAGAAGGGAATGCAAGGGAATGGTATGAAGGCCTGGACCCTGGTAGTTTGTTTTCTTTAAAATATTTCACAAGGTGTTTTATGAACATTATAAGGAAAAATTTCCATCTTTATTATTAGCTGAAAATTGTTGTGATTAGTTTGAGGATCTCATACAATACCTTGTAAATATTTATGAATACTTGGGAAATTGGCATCCTGAGGATCTATTAGAGGAAATTCATGCATTTCATACTCAAGTTAACAATGATGATAACCAAAAGGAGTTGGTTGAGGATGAAATCAATAAGGAAATAAAGGAATATCCACAAGATCTCTCTAAAAGGACAAGTGATGATTCACCATCTCTTTTACGTGAGGCTCAAGAAGACATTCAACCTCATGATCATTCACAAGAGAAAGAAAACCATTGTGTTTTAATCCCAGGAAAAGAAGAAGCTATTGGCCATAAACACTCTCTGTTTAATCCTAACTACTATAGATCAGAAAATAAACTTATAGGTCAACATATGGTGTGTATATTGGATAACATTCCTTCTATGAATAAGCTACCCAAGTATGATAAATATGATGATGATTATGTTCTCTAGACTCAAGCTAACACTATAGAAGAATCAGTAACTAGTTTGTGGGACAAAGATAATCATTTTCAACAACTCAAATATAGTGATAAGAAAATACAAATGAGCTATGAGAGTGAAGAAGAAAGTGCAGAAAGTTTGGAAAAAAGGGAAGGATCTTTACCTCTTTGTTGTGCTTCATTTTAGTTCATCAAAGACAACATTAATACAATTAGAAATCATCAGTCTTTGGGTATTTTTATTAACAAAAAAGAAGACATTCAACCTCATTATCAGCCTTCACAAGAAAAGGAAAACAATTGCTGTCCAATACAAAGAAAACAAGGACTGCCTCCTCCTTTATCTGAAGAAGAGATCAATCAGATTCTGAACATGCAACCAGAATCTAAAATTTTATATAAAGAAATTATTTCTATTTGTTCTACTGCTGATTTATGTATTGCAGCCTTGCCTCATGAAGAAACAAGAGAACAGATTGATACTGGGGCTGTACTGTCTTCTCAAGAAGACTTATTGCCAAAGAGTGCTCCTTCTCATCAAAATGATGGATTTCAGACATAACTCAGCCCACTCAATCAAAGCATATCAGGTTTTCTAGAGGATAACATTGCAATATATTATGAGGCTACAAAGACAAATGATCATGAATAGGGGGAATAGATTCTTTTTCAAAATAATCCCAAGCTTAACAAGCAGGAGCAAGGAATGGTCCTGGATACAGCTGATTATTCAAATCCTCAGAGCCAGGTATTATTTATAGATCCCTTTGCTGTTTTCTTAGAGGCATCTAAAAAAGGAACATGCTATGCTAGGAATGGTTTGTTGCGGAGTGTAAAGAAGATCTTGAGCACTGCTATTCAAAAGCAAGTGAGATTGGAGTGGCCTTTTTGTTTTTTCAGCATACCTAAAGGAATAAATGGAAATCAATAATCTAGTCACTTACTTGATTGGTTGCATTAGAAAAGAGAGTTCACCTAATGTATATATCATATATAAGGTAGATTAGGATAGATAGGGATGCAAATAAGCTCAACACTGTGAGCATATTTCTAGTTTTTAGTTTCAGATTGTTTTGACAAAAAGAAAGAAAAAGAACAAAAAGGAGAGAAGAGGGCAGATAAAAGAAAAGGTTAAGACACATACCAAAAAAGAATTTTTCTGAAAGTGTGCAAGTCTAAATGCCACTACTTTGAAGAAAGGAAAGTATTTTTCAGTTATACAACCTAACCTTGATTGAACATGTTTTAAAATTATGCTGATAAGTTAGAAAATGAAGATTTTCCAAATGGTTTAAACTTGGCTTATCGGTAGACTAGGTTAGGAAAATGTATTGGTTCCCAAAGATAAAATATGAACCAAAGAGAAAAGAGAGGGATGAATGACAAATTCCATATTAGAGCCCTCAGTTTTTAGTTTTACCTTTTGCAAGAATAAAATCTGTGTGCAGCTTGTCCAAAATGCCACAATTCTTGACAGATCAAACTGCTTAATCTTGATTTGATCATGCTTTCAATTTCCTGTTTGTAGATTAGTGAATGAAAATCTGTCAAACTGCTTAAAGTTGACAGATAAGTTGATTAGGTAGAGAATAAAAGAGCTCATCAGTCTAATCTGAGCTCTTGGAAGTTATAAGGGTAGACATAGATAGTTTGTGCTTTCAAAAGAAAAATAATGATGTCCAGGGTTTGCCAATCCAAGTGCACCCAAATTAAGAGAAAATGATAGGAAAGGTATGATGGCTAGGTAGAATTAATGTTGAAGCAATCGTGTTTTTTCAAATTTTAAGATCACAGCTTCAGGGAACAACAACAAGATCAACATTGCAAAATGAAAGAAATCAACAAGCACGTGAGGCATCTCATCTGCAAAATCAGAGATCTGAAGTTCTTGACACCTCCTAAAGGATTTTCCCTCCCCAAGTGGAGCCACTATTAGTCATTAGTATTTTTCACTATCTTTAGATGACTATAGGATGTTTATAGATTTCTAAAAACAATATTCCTTGAATATCTTGAGTTTCAGAAATCTCACTGCCTTCATTATCCTTATAAACCTATTTTCACTATTCTTTATTTGGTCTTATCAAAGTCACCCTGTTGCTCTTAAAAGACTCCTTATGGGCTTATACTCCTCATTTTCATCTTTCTTTCCTACCTTAGAATTCATTTCCCTATTTTCCCTTATCAATAAACTCCACCCTCCCTCTAGGGTATCCTATTGCAGACTCATTCCCATTTCCCTTTGGGCATAATAACCTAGAACAATACTCTGTTTTCACTTGAAAATATCTGAGTCAAATTTCAGTCAAAATCAGGTCAAAGGACATTCCCACTAGGTCATTATGGTTTTACATGTTTTAAGGTCATCCTTGGATGTTTCAAGCACTTCTTTTCCTTTGCTAGAATATGGCTCAGATGTAATAGAATGTCAAGACATGGTTATTCAAGAAAGGACCTAAAATTTCCAAAGAGGATTATCTTATCAGTTCAGAACCTATAAATGAGGAAAATGGAAAAAGTTTAGCACTTCTGCAGGAGTGTTGAAAGATTTATCTGGAGAAGGTACTGATGAGGTAGCCTATCTACTCCTGAATGAAAAAAACTTACAACAAGGGAAATAGAAACACTTGGTCTTGTAGATGACTAGGGTTTGTAAAATTTTTAAGTCCACTTTAGTGCCAAAGTAGTGATTACTTGTAGGAAAATGACATGGAGGAAGCACACAAGGCCAATTTCCCTTAAAATTGTGTTTTTGAGCCAAATACTATAAATTTGACAAAAGTGAGAGAGATTTTTGTCAATTATAGGTAAAGGAAGAAAAACCTCCTTCAGATTTTACACAGGTATGATGGTTTGGGAGAAATGTTAAATTTACATGTGCTATAAGAGGTTTGCTGTACTTCTGGAGCGACCTTGGGAAAATCAAGTTTTCTCATAGTTAGAGTGTTGAAATTACTTTTTTGATGAATCAAATTAAAACTAGACTAGAAGAGATTTCCAATGAGCTATCATGAGCTCAATTTGGAGTTTAGGAAGGCCTACAAAAGTTGCATGCACCAACACTCTGCATTTCTGCACCATCATTCAACACTTTTTGACCAGTCTTGGGAGAATCAACTTTTGATAGGTCAAAACAACTCCAATAAGCAAGAAAAAGGTATATCTGGAAATAAGACTTCAAGATGTTTCCAACGAGCTATCATGGGCTCAATGTGAACACCGAGAATACCTCCAAAAGTGGTCTGAAAAACAGTGCTACGGTTTGTCATCCTGGCACTGCGCGTTCAACACTTGGCACTGCGCGTTTTCACTGGCACTACGCACCTGGAGCTTGGTACTGCACCCTTTCTACAGAGGGTTTATGAGCTTTCCAACCACTCAAATCACATCAAATTTCCTTCCAGTATTTGCCAAAGTCTTCCAAGCATTGATAAGAGGTAAGTGTATACCATAAGCCCCATTTTTTATGCCATTTGGTGAATTCTTAATCAATTGAAGTGAAACCCTAGAATAAACCCTGAGTTTTAAGCTTGAAATTACTATTTTACCATTACTTCATCATCCTTAAAGAAAATTAGTCATAAAAAGGAGTGATTACAATGCTTAAGGGTTGCAATTGAGTTATTTTGCCTCCTCACTCATTTCCTACACTTATACCCACTCACTCATTCCCTTCATTTGCAAAATATGCCTTTTCATTACCCTCCCTTTATCTCATTTCACATTAGCCCTAGGATTCTATAAAACAGAGTTTAACATGTCTGAGGAAGAAGACAATGGTATGGAGGCACAAATGCCAAGGAAGACCTTCATCATGATCAAGAGAGAGAGAGAGTTTAACAGGTGGACTTGGATGACCAAGATGATCATGAGGCCTCAAAGATAATCGTCAAAGAGAAGGATGCCATGATCAAAGAACTACAGGAAAACATGGAAAAGCCCAATTTGTCATATCATTCTTAGAACAAGAGAACAAGTAGCTAAAGGACAAAAAAGTTCTCATGGAGTTAGAGCAGCTAAAGGAAAAAAGACAAGACATCAAGGGTAAGGAAATTATGGCACCTAATGACTCTGACCATTATGATACTCAAACTATCAAGTCAAGACCAAAAAGAAGAGGTCTTAAGAGAGCTTTAGAGCAGGAAAAACATGAGGCAAAGAAACTTAGTTTTGAGGAAAATATTGCTAAGGAAGTTGAAGATGACAGAGAGGTATGGATAGACATAGTTAACCTACACCTTGAGAATCTCCTCCATAAGGCAAACAAAGACAATGAGATGCTCAGACACATGTCTAACAAGTACATCACTAGAAATAAGGCCTGCAACATCAAGCTCAGGCAGTTGAAGAACAAATTGAAGGAAACCCTATCCAAGAAAAAGGACAAGGAGAAGCTCAAAATTATTTTTTATGTGTCCCTCCAAGCCTCCCAACCATGACCATCAAAGCAATTTCCATTTTTGACATCTTTTTGCAAATTTTGAATTTTTAACAATCTGGCTTGCAGAAAATAGGGCCAAATGCACAGCGCCACTGACGCTGTGCTCTTTTTTGGGGCACTAAAATGGAAAAAACTCAACATTTTCATGTTCCTCATGCCAAGGACATCATCCTCAAAAAAATTTAGACCATTTGGAGCAAAACAGGTCCCTCAAAAGGGCCAAAAACCACCAAAAAATCACCTTTCTGCCCTCTTTTCAACACTGGCGCTGCACGTTTAGCAGTCTTGGGAGAATGGATTTTTGGTAAGGTAAATGGGCACCATTTTTCAAACTGAAGGCAGATTGGAAACTAGACAAGACACCGGAAAGGCCTCCAAAAGTCAGTTGCAAAACAGGAAATTTTCCTAGTCTTGGCGCTGCGCCCTTACCAGAAAGTCAAAAAAAGACATAAGAAGTTATTGAAAAAGATATTTTGAAGGCCTTAAGGACAAATATCTCTAAAATTAGTTGAGGAGTTATGTTATAAGTTATTTTTGTCATAAATGGGTTTTAGATATTTTGCCTTGGGCCTTGCATGGTCTCAAAGGTCAAGATGTATTTACTATGTAATGAATGACTTCTAAAACCCTAGCTAGGGTTTCACCTCCTCATTTTGCAGATAAATAATGCATTTAATGTTTAATAAATATTTGGTTGTTGGTTTATTGTTGAGATGAAAATCACATAGACTTTGAGTGGTGAAGAGTTTTTTGGCTTTGGAGCTTTGTAATTGTCTTGGATTGAATGATAATGGAGTAAGCACATTTGAAGGATTCATGGAATTTGTCAAATGGTGATGTTATTCCAATTAAGTTATTGTCTTCTTATGTTTTCCATATTTTTCATCTCGCCCTTATAAAAGAGTAGAAAATTTAGATTAAGATATGCTATTGAGAGGCACCTTAATTCTGTCTACTTTCTGTTGTTTAGATGTTTTCCTCTGCTAGGTCTGATTAAAGAATTCTTTATTGCTCTTTGATTCCACTTAGCTTTTTGCCTTGAAAATTATTTAATGGAGCCAAGCCAAAGAAGTTTATGGTATACCCTATCCTTTTGTGTAGCTTGAAACATTGTTTTTAAGGCCTTTTCTTTGAAGTTTACTAATTAGAGTTTGGCTGAAGAAGTTTATGGTTTTCCGTGTCCTTTAGTCCATCTTGAATAGTCACATTGAAGGTATTTTATAGTTTGATTAAGGAATTTAGGAGTTCCCTGCTCTTTAATCATGACTAATGTGTTATCTTAAATGTTTTCTTTCTCTGAAGGTGAATAAATAGAGAATTTAAGAGTTCCCTGCTCTCTAGGGTTTGTTGGATTGTTGTTTTTAAAGTTTACTTGGTGAAGTTTGACCAGATAAGTTTATGGTGTGCCCTGTCTTTTGGTTATTTATTAAGCATAGTGATCTTGAAGGCCTTCTTGTTATAGTATATGTTAAAGGATTCTTAATTTCCCTTTAAACCTACTATGTTCACAATTTAATGTTTATTTCACTCACATAAGCTACTAAGATCCATTTGGCTTTGTTAACTTGCCCTATGAAACACCCTTGATTCATTGTTATCCTTTTCAAGCCTTTCATAGACCCCATGGCCCAATTGTTTAAATTTCTCTTACTCTATTTGTTCTACTTGAAAAGTAACATAACCAAACAAAACAAAACAAACAAACCCTATCATTATAACTAGCCTAAAATCAACATCCTAAATCAATCAAGTCATATCTTCTTATAAAATATAGAGAGAGCCCTCTCTGAGTCCAGGAAGGCTAGGTCCTATGATTCTAAAGTTGGTTTGATGTTACCCAAGTTGTCTATTTGGTCTTGCCAATCTGACAAATTACAGGGACCTAACAAGGTGAATGAAAAAATACTATCGATCCAATATGAGTTTCTTTTTTTTAAAATTTCATTAATAATATACTTAAAATTATTAGATAACATGTGTCAAACAATCTATTAATTCACATATTTTTAATGTTATACAGGGACTCACAAATCATAAAAGGAATGTTGTTCTAAGAAAAGAAAAAAAATAAAACATGCAAATGAAAATGAATTTCTCCTTAGCTCATTTGGAGTGGTGTTGGAGGTTAATGAAAGGGGGAAATTTTTTTACAAAAGTTTGAGGGATCTAGTGGAATGAATGTATAGACGCTCTTTCCACTTACAATAAAAAAACCAATCCAATGATTCCAAGAACCAAATTTTATCTAAACTACAGGAAGAGTTTCCAGAGAATCGGTCAATGAGACATGTCACACTTTTAATAGCAAAAATGTACTACAACAAAAAAGAAGGAATGAAAACGTAATATTCCTTTAAATGTTTGTCTAGAATTATTTATAAATATCACCTTTGTTATATTTAATTTTCATATATCAATATAAAAATTAAATAGTTTATTGTCATGGTACATTTTCAGGAAGATTATGAAAATCTCAAAAGATGAACGAGCTGATATCAGAAATGTGCCAGTAGGAATGTCCAAAAAGGTGTACAAGGAGATGGTCAAAGAAATGGACAAAATTTCATCGCAAGAGGAGCCATCTCAACAAAAACGTGCTTCAAATGTAATATGTAATCATTGAATTTTTCGATCACTAGGTACAATAAATAAACAATTTAGCATTAAATATTAATTTTCAAGTATTTTGTTGCAGAAAAGAAAAGAAAATGGAACCCATTTAGCACATAAAACATGACGAAAAGGAAGAAAAGGATTGATATCTAAGTTTGTGAGTAATTGTTACTTCCTTATAACAACTTGACTAGATTTCATTTTTGTATTTTTTAAGTTGTTTTATAAAAATCATCATTGAATGTATTCAAACAGGTGTTAACATACAAAGAAGAATCATCAGAGGAATTGATTGAAATTGGGTTAAATATGGGTTGTGAGTATATGCTGGCATATCAAAAATTAATTGTGGAATTTGTAAGCATCTATTGATATTGTTTTACTTAGCTTCGTCTATAATTAATAGAAAAAAAAAATCTGTTATATTAAATATATGATTTGTTATGGGGTATAAAACTTGCAGGAAACAAAGTATGGAACTGCACCAGCAGATGAAATCTTGGAAGACGGCATGTTACATGGTTTTGAAAGAATGTGTATAGTTTATGAGTCAATTGTTGCAATGGCACGTCATTTCGTTTCGAATTACATTGATGTATATTATTTAATATTGCAATTTTCATTATTCTCACCAATGTATATACACTCATTACATTTTATTTTTATGTTTGTAGATGGAAGGTGAAGAAGAAGAAAACAATCAACACAGTGAACAAAACATTCCTAAAAATAACCTAAGTCATGGAAGTAGCTCTAGCAGTGACAACAGTTCAAGCGAAGAATGATGATCACTATGTTTGGATATCAAAGCAAGACATTGTATTTTTTGAAATATTATCCTGTGAAATCAGAAATTTTGTTTAATGTAATGGACATAGTGTCGCAATTGAAAGTCAAAGGGATACCAATAATTGTCCCATTTTGTATGACAAAGACTGTCTTATATATATATATATATATATATATGTATATATAAGAAAATATGTTTTAATTTATTCTATTGTGTTCTCCATTGTCGCTGTGAAATGTAACACCACTGATTAAATTTATGGATGATTAAATATTATAATGAAGAGATGTGAAATTTTATGATATGATATAACAAATTAATCCAAACATCACATTCAAATGCACTATTAAAAATTTAATTCATATGAACGCTGTTATAAGATATATATGTGTCGATTTTTGATGAATAATGAATTTTAAAAAATCACATTGATTATAGTATGATATAACAAATTAATCCAAACATCACATTCAAATGCATTAATAAAAATTTAATTAATATGAATACTGTTATAATATGTGTCGACTTTTGATGAATAGTGAATTTAAAACAATCACAATAATTGCACTGTCACAGGTCGATGTTTCTAAAAAATACAAAATGAAAACTGGTGCGTGTCAGTTACTATATACCAGTGCGT
The DNA here is from genome assembly GCA_034641835.2 of Pinus albicaulis. Classification (NCBI taxonomy): domain Eukaryota; kingdom Viridiplantae; phylum Streptophyta; class Pinopsida; order Pinales; family Pinaceae; genus Pinus; species Pinus albicaulis. The sequence continues at coordinate 262,749 of JAXQQM020066846.1, read as the reverse complement.
TTGTATTCTAAAGCGCAGCAGTGCGTTTCTACGACCTATGGGCATCGCACAAATACCAAAACCAATTAAAAATATCGGTGCGTTTGTGCAGTATTGTGCACCGGTGCGTTTATGTGGAATTACGCACCGGTACATTTGGACGACCTCTGGGCACCGCACAAATACCGATACCAATTATAAATCTCGGTGCGTATGTGTGATACTGCACACCGGTGCGTTCATGTGTCTCTACGCACCGGTGCATTTGTACGACCTATGGGCACCGCACAAATATCGAAACCAATTATAAATCTTGGTGCATTTGTGTGATATTTCACACCGATGTGTTTCTATAAGTCTACTCACCGGTGCGTTGAGACGACCTATGGGCACTGAACAAATCCCAAGACCAATTAGAACGGCCCCGTGTGTTGTATCACCAACACTATGCTCGGTGTGGTTTTATACCTTAACAGGTCGGTGCGTTATCCTTCGATCGGCCCGGGCCACCTTCTAGATGTACGCACCGGTACGTTCAAGCCTGAGTAGCGCATTGATGAAAAAAACATCCGAATAACCTCCGACCACCCATTTTTTTTAGTTGTGTTGAATTTAAGTTAAAAGATCTGTCAAAACCTCCGTAACCATAAACAGATGTTGTAGCAAATGTTTTTTTGAAAATTTTGTCCAATTTTATAACACTAAAAACCTCCTTTATAACCTATGCTAGAGGGTCTTTTCCTTGTAGTGCTTGGTGATCTTTCCCCTTGCTTTGTACCTTCTCTTTCATCTTGAATAGGCTTCTGCATAAGTAGTGAGGTAGGCTGAGAGGTTTGATTGCTTTGAAATGCATCAGTAGCCTTATGCGATACTGATATAGCCTTGAAAACCTCCCTTCACAAGTAAAGTACTTCATGATCATTTTCATTAGAGGAGCATACCTATCGAGAAATTTTCTGAAGGGAAAGATGTGTGTAGGAGAATCTTTGTAGTGTGTCCTTAGGAAAACTTTGTAATTCTCAATGTCCAAATCCAACATGTTAAACCAAATTTCTCCATGGTTAGGGGTAACTGTGGCCGAGGCTATGGAATATGTTGAGATGGTGAAGTAAACCCCTGCTATGTTGGCCTTATCCCTCCTAAAATTGGTGGAAAAGAGGCTTGTCAATTTGGCATGGTAACTTGCCTTTTGAATCCTTTCACAAAAAATTATGCAACCCACATCTTCAAAGGATTTATTGATGAATTTCTTGGATATGAGTTGGCTCATATCTGGAAACTTGGCCTCCCTTATTGTACTTATTCTTCTCATTATCCATGGTTTCTGTCTGCATGATAAAACCCTAGCTAGGTAAGAAGGAAGGGGAGGGTATGATGGGAAAACAGGGGAAAAGGAGACTGTTGTATTGAGGGAAGGAAATAAAGGGGTTAGGGATTAGGTAAATTTGTGGGGAAATTATATGGGATAAGGATAGATATTATGGAGTGTAGGGAGGTGGAATTTCTAGAAAAGAGTGAGGGAAAGATGAGAAAATATGCAAAAAATAGTCCTAGCCTAGGATTTTTCCAAAAGCACGGCGTAGGCTAGGGTTTGTAGGGAAAATGAGGGAGCTGAAGGGATTGGGTATGGGAAATTTTTAGGGGAGGTATGTGAGGTGTGGGTGAGCGTGATAGAGCAGAAAATATAGGTTTTTTACCACTGTAATGAAGAAAAAACACATAGAAACCAAAAACATAGAGAAACCCTAGGAGGGGTATTTTCACTGAGTTTTACAAGAATAATGATGCATAAGAAAGGTGAAAAATGTCTAATTACTTGCCAAGGAGATTCTAGAACCTGTGAAATGATTAAAGGAACCACTTTTATGCTTGCTTAGCTTCCAAATTCGAAAGTGAAACATATGAGCCAGAAGCACAACGTGGGAGGTAAGCAAGTGCTTTGACGGGGAATTTCAATGCCGTGGTGGCTGGGATAAACTCGGTGATAGAGATGTGATCAATGAAGGTGAAATGAGAAATTATAATGCTTTGGATGGTGCTTTATTGGTTCAAAAGTCGATTTTTTCTTTGGGTCATGAAGTGACATCACTTGTCTTTTTCAAAAATTGAATGATAGGATAATGTACAGCAGCTCTATCACTTTATTATGCAAAGTTACATCTCCATGAAGAGTAAAATGTACCTTTGAAATATTTTTAACACTTTTTCCCCAATTACTAGCTCCCATGATGGTGACTATGGTGACGACATGACTCTTTTATGACTTATGATGACCTGACCTAGTAATGACATCAAATGCATATATAAAACTATGATTTGGACCTTTTAACCTTGCAGTATGCATAATCATGATTTGATGACCAAAAACAATAACTAAGACACACTTCTGATGGCATATCACAAGGAGTGATGACATAACCAGGATGGAATTTTCTTTTGCCTTGAATATGGAGGGAGCTGTAATATACCTGGATAGCAACCAATGATCAAATTTTATTTGAAAACTCATATGAAACTATAAAAATTTGACCTAGGACCCTATAAACTGAAATTGAAAGAGACCATTTGATCACTGGTGTCTCATAGACACTAACAGAGGGAACTCAAGATTTTAAAAAAATTACCATAGGGTCAAGAAGGATTTTTTTTTAGATGGCATTAAATTTGATGTTCAGAATTTTTAGGTTGAATGTTTAGTTTTCCAAAAAAAAAAAGTCGAGACAATTAAAATCCCAAATATTTTACAACCATTAGCCATTCGAAGTTAGCATTGGGAGGAGGTATCAATGGATTTTTATCATAGGTATACCCAAGTTTGAAGGAAAGAGTGTCATCATGGTGGTAGTTGATAGACTTACTAAGTATATATACTTTTGTGAGCCATATCATCCTTTCAAATACAGTACAGTCACTACTGCAGTTGTGGAAACATTCCAAAAATCACATGGAAACCCAAAGATTATTGAAAGTGACAGAGATACCATTTTCATTGGAAAATTTTGGACAAAATTATTTTCTTGTCTCGGTACTCAATTGGCTCATAACTCATCTTATCATCCTCAATCTGATGGGAAAATTGAGATAGTACATAAATGTGTGGAATGATATCTTCATTGCTTTGTATCTAATAAAAACAAAATGAGTCAAGTAGTTACCTCTAGAGGAATGGTGGTATAACCTTTTGTTCCATACCATAGCAAAAATGACCCCATTTATGGTACTTTACGAATATCATCCGCAATCCATCACATCATTTTTAAGGTACATTTATAAGGTTCAAGTAGTGGAATATCACATTGAGCATCAATAACAAGTTCTCCAACTCTTAAAGGATAATCTAACTCTAGCACAAAATTAAATGAAGCAAAAAGTAAATCAACATCGCAGTGAAATAATTTTTGAAGTAGGCGATTGAGTATTTTTATGGATACAATCATACAAACAAATGTCACTCAAGCAAGCTAAGAAGGATAATAAATTATCACCCTTGTAATATGTCCCTTATAAGGTATTACAAAATTTTGGTATAATGGCATACAAATTGGAGACACCTAAATCTTCACGAATACACCCATATTTCCATGTTTCATGTTTGAAGAAGGTTATTGGTGACAAGATTCCAGTTCAAACTATATTTCCAGAACTTGATAAGGAAGGAAAAATCATATTGGATCCTAAAGCAATAACAAAAATAAGAATCTGACAACTACCGAATTGATCAATTTCCGTGTATCTCATTAACTGGAAGAAATTACCCACTGAAGATTATACATGAGAGGATGCATATTTTAAATATGATCATCTAGAACTACTCAAGCATCGAGGACAACACTTTTCTAAAGGAGAGGGGAATGTTAGGTCCCTATAATAATATTTTAGCCCCCATATTGTTATTGTTGTGCCCCATAAAATCCCACTATTGTGTGCCCCATAGAAACCCACTATTGTTATTGTGTTCCCTTACATAATTATTGTTATGTGGGCTGTTAATTATATTTTGACCCTTTAGACTCCTTTATATAACAAGCAGGTCATGTCATTTGAATCATCCAAGACTTTTTTATGTGATGTAAAAGGAAGTTTCCCCCTTGAAGAGGATTATTTTCAAGTCGTTGATCTATATTTTCTTCTATTTTGTGATTTGGTTACATAAATAATGTCAAATGGAGAGAGTGAGCTAGCCACTCGAGCGATAATGAGACCAACCAGTTAAAAGTGATGAAGATACGCTTAATGGAGAGGCTAAAATTTTCCATCAATGTCAAAGGGGAAGATTGTTGGTAGCATCGTGTTGGAATTCATGTCTACCATCTTGAGTCAAAAAATTGAGCTAGCTATTTATATCAACAAGCTTGATGGACTTTTGATGATTATTGTATTTTTTTTTATTTGTTCCTGAGGTATGAAAATGTTTTGGAGGTCTATAGGTGCCTGGGAAAGATGTTGATGAAGTTGGAAGTAATTCTAGGTAGTGAGCCTTTGAATTTTCTATGGTTCACAATAGTGTTGTGGTCTGCCTACTATCACAACATGACACTAACTTAGTGTTGCGGTTTGCACCTGCATCATTTGCTGTAAGGTACCAGGCTTGTGCCTGCGCTATTGCCTATAGGTGTGCAAGAAATATACCATGGGACAATATAAGGAATTTTCCCATGGATTTATATCTAATGTTCACTAGTTTGGATCCCTAATATTGTGAGAACACATTAATTGTTTTGGTTATGGCGCTAGTGGCATGTTGAATTGGTCTTTGTGGATTTGGTCACAAGGTAGTGGTCGATTTGGCCATCCCGGTGTAAAATAATTAACTAGTCGTGTGGTATGTGTTAGGTCCCTATAATAATAGTGCTCCCCCCTTATTGTTATTGTTATTATATCCCCCTTATTTTAATTTTTGTGCCCATGGATCCCCCATATTGTTATTTTTGTGCCCTTCCATTAATATTGTTATGTAGGTTGTGATTATATTGTGATCCCTTAGACCCCTATATATAAAAAGGACATCTTTTCATTTGTATCTACCAATAATTTTTCATTTATATAATGAAAAGGAGGTTTCAACTTAGAAGAGGATAATTTTTAACACGTTGATCTATCTTTTCTTCTATTTTGTGAGTTGGTTACATAACATTTGGTATCAGAGCTTGGATTCTAGGGTTTCGTTGCTACAAATAGGTCATCTCAGAATTTTCGCTATAGCGTTTTTTCTACGAAGGTTCCAAAGCTGAAATTTTATCACAAGGAGCCGGAATATTAATGAACGTCCTATAAAAATTTCATATCTTGGTTTGCTATATTTTCGGAGATATGGTCCAAATTGGTTAGGGTTTTAACATGCTCCAGAAATTCGTCTCAAATAGGTTACCTTGGGAAAATAGTCATAAATTCCTCTATGGGCATCAGATTTTCATTTCATAAAAAATTTCTTGAAGTGCATGGACTGTAGTATCTTGTTTATTTTTTTCAGGGGAAAAGGTAGAAACAATGACATCTGGAACTCCGAACAAGTTCGCTCTATTGAACCAGTCCATAATCAGGTCATCGTGGGAGATTGGGAATCAATTTATCTTGAAGAATCCAAATTTGGTCCAACTTGTGGCATTGGAAATAAGACTCAAAGGGCTACCATAGGACCAAATTTCACATCTTGGAGATCCAAAATCACATAGATACAACAGCTTCAATATTGAGATCCTAAAAAGCAAGTAAAAGGTGTGTATTTTTTAATTTTTCATAACTTTTGTTTGAAAATAAATTTGAAGTGATTCAAAGGGAATATTGAATAATATATATCATTATTTGGTTATAAAATTCCCCCCCAAAAAATAAATTCTACACCCATTAAGCCCTCAGAAAGCTCTACTATGGTGCATGAAGAGGAAGAATTATAACATGATATATCGAAATTACAGGACCAAGTGCAACAAATTTCGCTCTCACAAAGAGCAACCAAATATGAACTAAACGAGGAAATATATGGTTTAAAAGGTTACATGGATGGTTTAAAAGGTGACATGGATGGTTTAAAATGTGACATGGATGGTTTACAATAATATAGGGAAGGTTTTAAGGAAGGTTTGACAAAGTTTCTATAAGAAATACTTCCTAATGGTGTAAAGGTATTCCATGAAACTCATGATGAGAACCAAAGGAATGTTAATCATGATCTTAGAGAATCCAATGTTGGGTTTAAGAGCCACCACATTTCAAAGATTTATATGAGGAAGTTTGATAGCAAGGATCTGGTAACATGGATACTATAGATGGAACAATATTTTGATCTCCATGGTGTGCAACACACACAAAAGGTACGTATCGAAAATTTATATTTAGAACCCAATCAGTTTGTATGGTATCAATGGCTTTATTCTCGTAAACCACTTGTCACTTGGTAAATTTTTACGGAGGAAATGATAACACACTATGAGGATACAAACAACAACACCTTCTTTATCCAATTGATAAATCTCAAATGAAATGGTTCAATGGCAGAGCACATTGAGGACTTCCAAAAATTGAATATCATGGTAGCTGATATTCCAAAGGAGCATAGGATTGATGTATTCATAGGGAATTTAAAGGATACCATTAAACATAAGGTTAGCCTTTGAGAACCTGATTCATTGGAGAAGGAATTCAAGGTGGCAAGAAAAGTTGAAAGAAAAATTATGGCAACAAGGAAGTCTACCATTCACAACTATAAATATGGAAGTGTTTTTGCTCCTATCCTTCCACAACCTACAAGGTTGACACCACAAAAATTGGAGGAAAAAATAACAAAAGGGCCTTTTTACAGTTGCGATAGAAAATACACTAAAGGTCATAAGTGCACTGAGAATAAATTATTTTACATAGATTGTGAAGAGGAGGATGAAAATGAACTAGAGACATCAAAAGAGGAGGATATACACCAAGGAAGAACCCCAGAGAAAGAATAAATGAATCCGACCATATACTGTAATGCATTTGTAGGAATTAACACTCCTTAAACTCTCAAGATAGAAGGATATATCAAGAAGAAAAAGTTAATAGTGTTGACTAATGCAAGTAGTACGCGTAATCTTATTCATTGTAATATATCTAAGGAATTGAATTTCTTCCTGTATCCAACACTAGAGTGTCAAGTGATGGTTGCAAATGGAGGAACTATAAATTTCTCTAGAAAGTTCCATAATATCAAGCTAACCATGGGGGAATATGTATTGAATAGTAAAATGCTTTCCATTCCAATGGGTGTGCAGATGTTGAAATAGGAGTCTAATGGCTACAATATTTGGGGATGATAGCTTTTAATTTTCAAGAATTTTTTTTGATTTTTTTTGGAAGGAAAGGAAGTTGAATTAAGGGGTATCACAGGGAAACCATGAAATATAATCAACTCTAATGTCATCACACTACAAGGAAAATACCCTCTAGCATATTTTTTTTGAGGAACCCCTTATAAAAATAGCCCAGATATCTATTTGTAGCTAAGGTTTCTAGAGGAGGTTGGCAGGTGGAGGATTTTGCGAATGTTTTTTGTCCGGTGTGTTTCTCATTATATATCGCACCAGTGCATTCAACTAGAAAAGCACCAGTGCGTACTAAAAATTGGCACAACGGGACAACATGCTTTCCATAAAAACCCTCTCGGTGCATCTAATTACTGTAGTAAACCAGTGCGCTACACAGATTTAACCTCGATGCGTCATAAAAAACCGCGCCAAAATTGAAACAACCCCGATGTGCTTGGAAGAAACCACCTGGTGCGGCTTAAAACCCCGCGCACCGGAACATGGTTAATAAAAAAAACTTACGGAAAAAAATCTAGATTTTCACTTCTTCAGTGTTCCAGAGTTCTCAAGCACCAATGCAAATTTCCCTTGTGTGAGACGCCCTGCCATCAGTGCTCCCATTGCACACACTGCTGTCGTCCATTGCCCACCATCTCGATTTCGAATTTTGGAAAATAGTGGGCAAATTTAGTTTTGCAAATTATTTAGCAAATATGCCTCCTCGACACCAAAATGTACATGTATTTTAGTTGTTTCTCAATAATTAAACTTTTTAGTGGATTATTTTTGTAAAAAGACTTAAAATTTACCTTTTTTTTTAAATTTCCCATGCGGTGCACTCAAGCCGTTCATCTCGCACCGATTTGTGGTGATGCCTGTAAATTTACAGGATGCATTGCAACCCATACTAATGGTAACCACACTGGTTCTAGTGCGGTACTGAAACAATGCACTTTGTTTTTTTTTTAAATAGATAATTTGTTGACTATGTCCAAGTTTGGGAGGGAGGTGCGCTGACCAAACTATGTGCCCTAGGGCAGATAGTTTTGTCAGCGCACCAACCTCCGGACACCGGTCCATAGTCAATGGTGTGGTCATGTAAAAGACCGCACCGTTGACCATGTACTGATGTCAGGAGTGTGGTGTGCTTACTAAACTATACGCCCCAGGGCGCATAGTTTGGTCAACGCACCGCTCTCCTAACATCAGTACATGGTCAACGGTGCGGTATTTTACATGACCGCACCATTGACCGTGTAATTATTCCAGGAGGGCAGTGCGCTGACGAAACTATCTACCATAGGGTGAGTATTTTGGTCAGTGCACCGCCCTCCCGAATTTGTACATAGTCAATGGTGCGATCAGTTAAAAGACCGCACCGTTGACCATTAAATAATGTTTGATGGTGCGTTGACGTAATTATTTTCCCCGAGATAGATAGTTTCATCAACGCACCGTAGGAGAAAGTGCAATTCATGTTGTGCGGTGTGCTGAGAATTTCCAAGCGCACCATGGACGGTGCACGATAAAAACAAATGCATCGGTACTGGTGCATGACTGTTTTTTTTTGGCGCACTAACTCTTTTTTTTTTCAATATATATATATTTGTAAATACATGTCTCATTTAATAAAAAAATTGTATTTAATATGTGAATCATTCAGCGACGTCAAAGGAGAGAAGAGAGGGAACATCAAGGAACATATGGCGGACCAATATAATGTGGTTTGCCTGTGGGAGGCATGAGAGAGGCATAGAATTATGTACCCTCACCCTATTACGGTAGCCACCCAGGCACTCCTAAAGGAGGTAGGCCTCCTCAAGTTCTATGAGGAGGCTACATCCCTGAAGGTCCATAATGGGTTATTGCGACAACTTATCTTTAGGTGGAATGCCCACCGACAGGCTTTTTGTTTTGGTCCTAACTAGTGGTACGCGCCCACTAAGGAGGACATGTATTTTATTACTGGCCTATCTAGGAGAGGCCAGGATTTTCCCTCGTTCCCAGAGGTCCCCGTCGGCGATGCAGTAGGGAGTCAGTTGGTGTACTCCCAGAGATACATTAGCACCAATATACTATCTCCTGTATATTTTCAGGTCTCCGGTGGTAAGTTATGTATTGCTTGGTTTGGTGAAGAGGAGGTGAGGTGCCTCTCACTACTGCTTTCGACCATTGCACACCATACCAATAATGGGCAACACATTAGTTTCCTGCTTTTATTTTATGTTGATTATTTATTACAGGTGCCACGAATTGCGAGGTGGTCTACGATTTTTTTATAGCAGTTATGTACAGCTTTAGATAGATGTTGTGCTCAAGAAAAAGGGAGGGTGAACTTCCCTTTTGCTTTAGAGAAATTTTGTTTATTTTTTGAGAGGTTTCCAGAGATGCAGATGTGGGGCCAGATGATGCCCAAGAGGGGCGAGTCTAACTTTTCTGCAATGATATCTCATGATGCACTGAAGTTACTATTCAGTATTGATGATCACGCCTTCATTCTAGTCCCATGTCCATATGCTAGTTTGGATTGGCGAGGGTGTGCCAACATCCTCTTCACAGTTGATGTGCCACCGGATAATAGAGGTAATATTAGTGTTTTCTTTAAAATTATTCTAACATGTTATTGAACTTGTTTTTATTGAATTGTTTAATGAAATTGTCTAATTATTGTTGTGTACTTATATATATTTTGTAGATATTGGGTCATTTGTTGGTGATGAGATGCCACCACCACCAAATGATCCAGGTGTAGATCCTAGGAGATGGCAGATGTGGAGGACCAGGTCGGTGAATGACCTAGTCCTCATGATCATGCACAGGTACCAGCAGGTGTGAGGCGTAGGCCAGACACTAGATTTAGGATGGAGTTGGGTGACCAAATCTGTCGAATCCTAGTGGAGGAGGGAGTCAGGCCGACCACTATTAGAGAGATACAGGTCAATGATAGGCTAAAAATGATATGGAGAGGCATGCCACATTATATGTTGACCCTGATGCGACATGTCGTTGGAGCTACCAGCTTAGTGGTGCGGTTGAGGAGGGTCGTTCGACGTAGGCGTGGTGGAGATGCAGTACGTCGACAGTCGAGTAGTGGCGCATCATTTTGATGATCACGATAAGGGGAGTGATCATCGTTCACCTCACACTGGAGATGAGCAACCTGCAACATCCAGCAGTCATGATCATGAGTAGGTTGGACGATCCACATCGAGTCATCATGAGCAGCTTGCAACATCCAGTAGTCATGATCATGAGCAGGCTGGACTATCCACGTCAATTCATCATGAGCAGCCTACAACATCCAACACTCATGATCATGAGCAGGTTGGACCATCCACGTCGAGTCATCATGAGCACGAAGTTGATCCTGATCAACATGAGGCACCTCCAAATCAGCAGGGACGTGATGATCGACATCTATCTGAGCATGTCGAGGCTACACCATTGATTGAGCAGGTCTCGTCTAGTAATACTATATATTATGTTTGTACGATGATTATCATGATTGTGATGTTTATTTTTAATATTAAATCATGATATTTATTAAATATTATGTCGTGATTATAATTGAAATTTTAATTTTAATTGTATGTAAAATTTTAAAATTTTAATTGTAATTGTATGTAAAATATTTGTAAAATTTTAATTGTAATTGAAATATTTAATTTATTGTGAAGTGATTGTAATTGTAATTTTAATTGTAATTGTATATATGTAAAATTGTAAAATTGTAATTGTAATTGTATGTAAAATTCTATAATTGTAATTGTCATTGTAATTTTAATTTTAATTGTAATTGTATGTGAAATTGTAAAATTGTAATTGTAATTGTAATTATAATTTTTATTGTAATTGTATGTAAAATATTTGTAAAATTTTAATTGTATAAATGTGAAATAATTGTAATTATAAAATTATAATTGTAATTGTAATTGTGTGTAAAATTCTAAAATTGTAATTGTAATTGTATGTGAAATTGTAAAATTGTAATTGTATGTAAAATATTTGTAAAATTTTAATTGTATAAATGTGAAATTATTTTACTTGTAATTTTAATTGTAATTGTATATATGTAAAATTGTAAAATTGTAATTTTATGTAAAAATTTAAAATTGTAATTGTAATTGTAATTTGAATCTTAATTGTAATTGTATGTAAAATTGTAATTGTAATTGTAATTGTGTGAAAATTATTTGTAAAATTTCAATTGTATTAATGTGAAATGACTGTAATTGTAAAATTGTAATTGTAATTGTATGTAAAATTCTAAAATTGTAATTGTAATCTTAATTGTAATTGTATGTGAAATTGTAAAATTGTTATTCGTAAAATTTTAATTGTATTAATGTGAAATGTTTGTAATTATATATATGTAAAATTGTCAAATTGTAATTGTAATTGTATGTAAAATTTTAAAATTGTAAATGTAATTATATTGGGAAATTGTAAAATTGTAATTGTACTGTCATCATTCAATTTTATTAAAATTTGTAAATTTTTAAATTTGTAAAATTGTAAATTAATTGTCAATTTTGAACCATAACTACCGTAAGTAAAATGTATACTGTAAATATTGTTAAATTAGCATAATTGTAGAATTATAAATTTATATGTTTGTGGGGTCTTCGTTAAACGGTGATGATGCGGGTTGTTATAGCACTCATCATAGCTTCAATTCCCTTCCCCGATCAGTGTGACGCATCTGGACATGTTGATGGAAAATAGAGTAAAAAAAGAAAAAAAAAAGAAAAAGAAAAAAGAAAAAGAAAAATGAAAGGTACTACTAAACTTACAAAAAAAAATTAGTTGTAAATTTGTATGAATAATAATAATTGTAAAATAATAAATCTAGAATAATATGAATTTTTGTAACATAATAAAGTTTAGAAAATAATGCAAATAAATTCATGTACTTTAGAATTATCATTATTTTATTATGATTTTACATACAAAAAAAAGTAACTTTATATAGTACGCCATTGTTTTCGAGATCAACATAATTGCAAATTATCAAGTGAAATGATTTTAACATTAACACAATGCAAATTACTAATTAATTCAAAATACATATTATAATTTTTCGAAAAAAAAGTCTTAGTTATAAGGTAATTAAGTCCTCTTCTTTATAAAAACCCATCTTAAAAAGTATAAATGATGAAATAACACATGTACCATATCACTCTCGGTTCTCATGATCACCCTCATTATCTTCCAACTCGCTTGGCATGATAACACTATTGTTCTAAAAAATATGTTTTGATCTAGGGTCATGTCTCAATACGAACCACCTATCCCCATCCAACACATCTGGGTAAAAAAAAACCTGGTTGCAGTGTTTGGGGAAAACATAGGCCTCCTTAGCTTCATCCCACATCTTCTAGAGTTGATACATATCAACCTACTATTGCAATATTCCTTTACATTATTTTGATCAAAGGTGTCCCACCACTTGCACATTAAAATAACACATTGGAAAGAAGAGAAATCCACTTCAATGATCTCTTGTATCTTTTTGACGTAACCTAATGTCCCTCGTACTAGGTTTTGATCACGGTGGCTAGATCGACTAGATTGATCGGACTCAATTTCCACTCCATAGTCCTATGTCATGTGCCCATCATCAGCATTTTCTATGAGAAAATGGTGTCCATATGCCCACATAGATGGGAACAAAGGCACCTATAAAAAAAATTGAAAAATCATAGTGTCATGTGTCTTATAATAACCCAACAGTTAAAGTATGAAATATAGATATAACTACATTTAAAAGGTGCATTATTAAGTTTAAAATGTACATAAATATATTATTACCAAGTGGGTGCACCCAATCCCTACCTTTAGCGCATCCTCTTCAGCATGTGGGTAACGACTGGTTGCACCGTATTTCTCTCTGACTTGTTCAACAACCCAACTATTGGGGCATATTTTTGGCATATTTTCTTTTAAATGATCAGGATAAGGCACACTTCTACCATTCAATCGTCTGAATTCTTTCTTGTCACTATCCCATTTCATCCTCTTTTGTTTGTACAATGCGACCCATGGTTGTGTGGCTTTGGAATTGTAAAGAACGAATTTATTGATTGCTTCAATTTCTGCATTCGCTGATGGAATAAAACCAACATATAGTACATATGAGATTAAAATATACATTATATCAAAGTTAAACATGAATATTTACTTTATGTAAATTTTAAAATTTATAAGTCGCTTACTCTTTATCAAGAGCCTTTTTCCATTTGTTTGGAGCAGCTCCCCTTCTCTTTTGTCTTCATCCCTTTCATCGTCCCAAATCATTGCACCTGGTATGTTGTCGATCTGTTTTATGTAGTCACTGGAATAATAGAATGACTCATACAATATGTACCCCTCTGCCATAGAACCCTCAGCTTTTTCCCTTTGTCAAAAAAAACCTTTCAATTTCTTAATGTACCTCTCTAAGAAGAACATCCAACGAAAATAAGCCACCCCAACTAATTCAACATCATATACTAGGTGGACTAGAATATGAACCTACAAGTCCATGAAACTTGTTGGCAGTTCCTTCTTAAACATATAAACAATCTCAACTATCTCTTGACGCCACCGTGGAATGATAGCCACATGAATCTCCTTTGACATGATCCAACGTACAAATGCAGGTAATTTAGATATGGCATGTCCTAGGTCTTGGGGGAATTCATGTTTCACACACCCACACATGAACAAAGGATAATGCCACTGCAAAGTTATAAACACGTGCAATAATATACAAAATTAGTTATGTTTTATGATCCCTACATGGGATAAAATTTATTAATACATCAAATAATAAAATCGTGCTTTTGAAATTATACGCACTCTTATAATATTGAAATGGTCATGCGATTTAAACCCCGAAAAATGGTCATCCATGGTGAAGCAGTGCCGTAGTGAAGACCCTTATGAAGATGGCACCCTCACACCCATTATAAATTCTTTTTCCAAAGAAATATCATATCTTTTTAAAATCCATGGGACATCACCTTCTTTGAAATACCATGAATTAGAGGTACCAACGCTTGCCTCTGACTCTATACTTTCTAATCCTCTTGGTCAATGTTTCTTTTTAGTTTTTAAGCAACAAGATCTTTCCTAACAACCAATGTGTCACTTTTTTTCGATGATATGTGCCTCCATAAAGAAGATGAAACATTTTTAAATATATGCATGGGATCTAATAAGTGGGTAATCTCAAGATGCTCCCAATATGGGAGGTTATAAAAGATAGATTTCCTTTTCATACCAATGGGAAATTTCTCAACATAGGTGTCGAATAATTCTGGATCATCGAACATAGGCTTCCCATTTGAAGCAAACATTTCTATGAACTCCTTCTCCTTCTCTCTCTCATATGATCTAAGCCATTCGGTATTGGAGGCCTTTGGGTTCTCTCTCGTTTACCATTGAGAAGTAGATCTTTTGCTCTTAAACAACAGATGTTCCCTTTGGGAGGAATGCCTAGAAGCTGATCCTTGTTGAAAATGCAACAAGATGATGGAGCTTAGTGAAATGAAGTCGCCTTCACTAAGTGGGCCCACGGGCTATTTTTGGCGCAAAGTCTATTTTTAGACTATGTCTATTTTTAGACATATGGATCATGGTCTATGAGTTGCAGGATGCTATTTGTGGATGATTGGTCAAGTTGGTAAAAATAGATGGACCTCTATTTTTAGACATACTGGGCGGAGTCTATTTTTAGACTGCCAGTCTAAAAATAGATCAGTCGAATATTATTAGCTCTTAATAATATTTGGACTATAAACATTATCTTATCCTCTTGCAACACTTCAGTTCGAGCTACGGATGTGGCACATGCAGCTGAAAAAAGGAATTACGCTATTCCTAGGGTTTAGTTGAGCTGTTGCATGGTTGACTTCAGTTAGAACTCATGTGGCAGAGTTTGGTGGAGTTGATGAGACAGTTGATGGAGTTGTGTTCGGTTTAACTTAGTTGAACTAGTTGTATTTAGTCTAAATGATAAATACACTAGTGATGAGTGGTGTGAATTAATTATTAATTAATTCACTAATTATTAACTCATAAATCAACTAAAGAATACATCAGTTAACTGCAGTGCATGGACAGTTCAGTGGAGACCAGTGTTAGAGCTAGGTGAAAGGGTGAGTCTACTATCAGTTGTGACTATAGCTGTGCATGAGATTTGCACACACATTGATTGAGATTGCTAATAACGATTGCGCAGTACAAGCCAGTGGGATTCAAACTTGGATCTCATCATTATTCATCTTGGATTGCGCAGTAGAGGCAGGCTAACAAGTGGAGGAGATTTGAACTTGTGACTTGTTCATATCTGAGCTAGTTAGTGTGTAACAATTGGAGATAGTGCTGAGAGCTTGTGAGGAGTTTGTACTATGATTGTTACATGTTCTATATCATTATAATATACAGATAGTTGGGGGTTTTCAGCTGTAAGCTTTCCCCATTACATACTGTGTTGATATGTGTGATTGATTAATGTTTCAATGTGCGCATGCGATTGTTTTTAATTCCGCAAATTGATGATCAATGGTAGAAGAGGTTATGTATTATGCATGAAGTTCAAATAGTGTGTAATCAGGATAATCTCGGTGAATAAATCATCTATTATTCAAATTTCTACAGCCATACACTAGCTTTCATAGGTCGTTGGACCATCTAGCTTTCAGAGAAGTTCCACAACATTTACATCCAAAATACCCTTTTGTTACTAGACTTGTGAGATTATTGTATACAATATATATGCATGGCACGTTAAAGAATATCATGAAGATCAGAACAATTACAATGAATTAAATAACTAATATGCGAAAGAATATCATTACGTATATAAATAAATCAATAAACATGTAATTTGCCAGAGAAACTCCCAAGACTTGATAATAATGTGTTGTGTAAACACACATGCCATACAACGTAAAACTCATCTTGTTGTGTAGATTAATCCGTCTTGCAGACAAGACCGATCTCTCTAGTACAAAAGGTAACTAGCAACAAATAGCCAATTATACTAATCTCTCTCTAAGCATATAAGATTCATAAAAACACTATATAGGTGTAAGGCCTACCTTATGTCCAACCCTTGCTTGATTTCGTTGAAGTCCTTCCCGTGCACTGAAAGAACGTTCCTCGTGAATCTGCAGTCACAAACAAGCAAAAAGATTACACAACACCTGTATAGACATTATTATAAATCATACTTATCATAATGATCAAGGAATTTATGAAATAAACCATGAATCGACAGTTTAATGAGAGAAATGAGTATATTTGTATTAACTTCAAATAGAGAAAACCTTTACAACCTGTGCCTTGATGTTGTGCAGGTCCTCCCGGGGTCCGAAGCAGGAATCTCTTCTAGTTTGACAAGCATTGCACTCTTTGAACTAAGACAACTAGAGATGAGTGATTGAACCTCACAGAAAGAGTGATTTAACCTCACAGAAAGTCTTAGTTAATTGAGACTGAATCTCAACAACATTTAACTTCAAATATCTTAAGCTTGAACTCCCTTTGAGGCTACCCAAGGCCTCTTTTTATAGTGGAAAAGAGGAGGTTTCTTGTTCCAAATATGAAGGGATAGAATCCTCCTTCAAAGGGATTAGCTCCTTACATCAAGGGTTTAGCTCCATCAAGTGAGGGATGCATGAACCTTCTCAAAGCGTATCCATTCCCGAAAATTCCCATCTAGAATCTTCTAGAATTCATCTGAAATCAACTTTTTATCTTTACTTTCTCCTTCTTTATATTTCTGAGAAGTCCATACGATTACACAAAGAGCGTCATTGATATTGGTTCATTAGCGGGCTGAAAAACCAAATCTTGAGGACACATGATGTATAGAGAAAGTCACAAGTCATTACCAATTCTTAGAGGATTTTACGGGACTTTTCTCTGATTACGAGCTTGTATGAGGAAATTTACAGTATGTTGGACTTGCAAAGGAGAAGTATATGAGTTACTATGAGCTCATACTCATGGTAAAATGTCAGGATGACAGATTTTAGTGTAACAAATTGCCCCCTAAAGTGCAAAGTCTGGAATAGATGAAGCTGTAGTCTGTCATATATGAAGAGTGCAGTACTTTATCATTTCAAAGATAATCTTGTGGACACCCCAGTCGGTACCTGTAAAAACATTCAATGCAAAATATATACATGTATATGTCATCACTGAGGTAGGCATTCCCATACTCAGATAAAACTAACTATAAACTAACTGAAATCGTTCTGATACAGGAATGATTTTGAATACATCATAGTACAGATATATGTAGACACAGTATGGACGCAGCCATCTATTTATAAATAGTCTACTGTATAGATGACAACAAAATTCCTCGCAACCTGGATAGTGGAAACTAGATCCAGGGTCTTGATTTCCGCATCTCGAACCAGTACGATTCTAACCATGTGAATGAATGTGTCGAAGTCGAACATGGTAGAAACCACTTGATTACCAGTCAATGATGTGAACTGTTAACAAGTGTGAGAGAAACCACCAGTAATGTCAATGGCTCTCAAAGTACTCAGTACAATCCATGAAATGTGAATGAATGAGCTGAAGTCGAACATGTCATGGAATCATTCGATCGAAGGTCAATGATGCAACCTGTCGTCGAAGGCGAGAAACCTGCCATTGAGGCATGCAAATTTCAAGGTACTGACGATTTCTGGATCAAATTCCTAGATAATGTGCTGATGTCGATAGAAAGTGATCTGTCGTAGGCAAGCCCACAACACGAAATCATAGATCAAGTTTTGAAAATATATTGGCAAGGACTGACTCAGGGATGGTAAAAAATGGATGACAGATATTTTGCAGATGAATGGTTTTATTTAAATTGTTCTCTTGGACACATAACGACACTGCAGATGGCTTGGTGACAATTGACCCAAAGCTAATACCCAGAAACCGGCTGAAAAATTTCAATGTGGTTTGATTAACTGTTAGGCAAAGGATTTCCCAACCTAGGTGAATATAAGTGTCGTGTCCAAGAGTGGTTGACTGAGTTTTCGAAGATTTTAAAATACAACAAACACACCCATTTTTCTCTCTTTTCCCCCACCATTTCTGGTAAGTACCTCTTTATTTTTGACAAGCTTGAGGAGGATAACATTTGCTTGATTATAAGCTCATCCTTCGGATGAGTCCAACTTAGTTTAAGATTCGAACCCTAAGAAGGAGTGGTTCGTTCCTGTTGAAATTGAACAGGTCCTTTACTGTTAAATTTTAACGAGTCCAGTATAGGAGAAACTCGGTGTTTTTCAATTTTAGGGAGTCAGAAGAAAAAACTTAAGAAAACTCCATGGGTGTACCTTTTCGTAAATTTAGTCTCTCGAGCCCGAAAAAGGATAAAATAATGCGGGAGAGAACTCTATTGACCGTAATTAGTCAACGTATACCTTTTTCGTAAATAGTCCATTTCAGTCCGTAAAAGGGGTAAACTTATACTGAAGGGACGATTGTTCATTTACTTTAACGAGTTCGAATAGTCAAGTACTCGGCAATCTTTTCATATTTAGAGAGTCTGAAAAGGGCTTAAAAGAGGACTCCAAGGTTTCGGTTTTTCGTAAAATTTTTGAAAGAGTCCGAAAAAGTGATAAAAGTATGCTCTTTGTTGAAAAACGATCATTTCACCTGAAAAATCCTGTTTCTGCACAAAAACTCAAAACATTACACATACTTGTTTAAGATAAATAAAAATGCTTTCAAAAATACCCCTTTTAAAGTGAAAAATAAATAAATTAAAAATTCATTCATTCGAAAAAACTTATAAAAAGGACTTTTTCTATTTCATTTTTACCGTTCAGTTGCAGAGTGAAAAGTAAAAAGCTTTTGGTTAAAAAGTTCCCGTGAATATTCCGGAAAATTCAACCGTTGGAATCGAAAATCGTCAGCCCCAGGTAATCCACGACCTCCTTATCTTGTTTTTCATCCGTTTGAAATTCATTTTTAGGCTTTAGTTTGATTTTTTAGGGCAAAAAATGGTTAGAAAATGCGCCCGCGGGGTCCGCATGTGGGACACAGGTTACCTGCGGACCCCAATTTTTTCCTAACGGGAAAAAATCGTGGGTACACCCAGAACACAGTCCGCGTGCGGAGCTACGCTCTGTTTACAAAGAGCGGGTGCGGTACCCGCGCGGTCACTTTTAAAACATGGTTTTCTCATTTTTCTGCCAAAATTTTTCAAATGAAATCATTCTAACTTGCCTTATTTTGCATTGCAGGATTAACAAGATGCTTATTTGGCGAGAAAGAGAGCATGAGGAAGTGGATGAAGCTGTAATGGCTCATTTGCCCACACAAAGGGCATTAAAAGCATGCAGCTTATACAAATTCTGGGCCATCTCTGGCATGAGGGCACAAGTGGAACTCTTAACATGGTTGGTAAACAGATGGCATGTAGAGGACCAGTGCTTCTTCATTGGTGGCCACCGGCTCGAAATTGAGCTGGAGGATATATAATTTTTGACTGGTTTGTCCAAGAGGGGCGAACATGTATCCTTGTTTGGGACTAGGCCAGGTGGCCAGACTGTCGCTATTCTTCAACTCGAATTTTGCAATGATCAGGAAAATCCTCGGGACAAACGGATTGACATAAAACATATCATCCGTCCTGAACTGAAAGTTATAGCATTTACTGTTACCAAACTGTGTGGGAGTGCCGCGCTTCATGTGGCTACTAGTTCCCAAATGCGTGTTGCAGTGGACTGTTTTCGTGGCACCATCTTCAACTGGTGTGAAGCTGTGTTGGCCAACATAAAAGGCCAACTTACCAGAGCAAAAACCGGGAAACTGAAAAACTTTGGATACGGTTCCATTGTCGTTTCTTTTGCTCTGGAGAGGATCCCTCAATTAGCTCCACAAAGTATTGCTGTTGATGCCGGTCGACCTCGAGAACCGAGAATGGTTCGCTGGTCCGCGCTGATGGCCCGTCATGCTATTGAGGGCACTGAGATTGTACGATTCCCTTCTTCTTATTTTCGTTGGCTGAATCGCCAAGTTTTCATGATAGAGGATTTTCCGTATGCTGGGATAGATTTTCGCGGTGACGGAGAGATGTCTCTCCCTGCAGGCGAACAGTGGGATGATTCAAGTAAAAACATTTTTCAACGTTTGCTAAGTTGTAATTTTTTTTTTAAATTTTTTGATCATCTTAGAAAACTAATAACCAAAAGTTTTTTGAATACAGACGTGGGTCCACATCGACCAGCTCATCTCCAACCTTTCGAGAGGAGACAACCAGTTGCGCCCGGACCAGCCCCAGCAGGCCAATCAGTAGAGATTTTGACTAATTTGGAACATCATCTAGAGCGCTTGACTCTAGATATACCAGAGACTAGTATAGATGACATTCCTCTTAGGCTACAAAGATATGTGATTGGAGTCCCAGGACCTTTCAGAAGGTTCCTATGCAGGGTGGCCCGAGCAGTTGTTTCTTATCGAGATCACCATCAGTGATGGGATGATCGTGTAGACTCATTTTTTGATTTTTGTATTATCATTTTTGCCGATCATAAGGTGTTTCCAACCTATGATCGAAGACGATGTATATTTTTTGAACAACTCCTATGATATATATCACTATTTTGACGGCTATTTGTGTACATATGTGAATGTTTGTTTGTTTTACTACTTTTAATTATTGCAAATGTCTATTTATCATACCAGAAGCAATTGAATCTGCTAATGTATTTAAATGTCTTGGAATATGCTGATATTCAATGTAATCAAACTCATGTTCCAAGAGACGAACTCTCAAAAATAACCGTAATAACACCGGATTTCTAATGGTATAAACCCTGTTAAGCTGTAATACAACAAGTTCAGAATCCAACCTTACAATCAAACACCGAATTCCAAATGATATGGACTCAGATAATAACTCAATCACTGCACTATACTCGGCAATGTTATTTGTTGTTTGACCAAGGCTTACCCCATGCATGGATACTAACTCGTCAGAGGGTGAATAGATAACCCAGGCTGCGGAAGAAATGTTCCGTGTACTACGACAAGCACCATCAGCAAAACCAATGTAGGTTTGAAGAGACGTCGACATCTGCAATATCAAGAGTAAAACTCAGATAAGCAGTCATAGTGACAAAAACACACTTCTAAACTAGGCACACTTTTCTAATCTAAAACACACCAACAGTAAAGAAATCTTAACTAAAAAAAATCTCCACACCTCGTTTAAGCATAATATCGCTTTAGATAAAGCCCATTTCTGGGTTTATCCAAAGGTACACCATCAAAATCTATCAACTCATAGGCCCCTTTTGCTAACTTTCATTTCACAATGTAAGGACCATGCCACATAGGCACGAATTTTCCAGCTCCTAGCTTGTCGTTAGCTTGATCATAAAGTAAAACTAGGTCTCCTTCTGAAAAATTTCGAGGGGTCACATTTCTATCATACTGAGCTTTTATCCTTTTAACATGAGCCTCGTTTGCTGTTGCAGCATTTCGTCGATTCTCATCTAATTGGGCTAAGTACAAGAAACGTTTCTCCTCTTCAGACGTAGCTGGAAGTAATTCTACGGCTAATTTTAGTGACGGTATTTCGCATTCAATCGGCAACACAGCTTCCAAACCGTAAACCAGTTGAAAAGGAGTGAAACCCGTTGATTTTTTGACTGAGGTTCGATATGCCCAAAGCGCTGAAAATAACATGGAATGCCAATTCGTCTTGTGAATACCAATGATTCGTTTGATCATGGTGACTAAAACTTTATTGATAGCTTCAACCAGAACATTGGCTTGCGGATAATACAGAGTGGAACTATCGTGGCGTAGGCCAAGTTGTTCTGTCAGTTCAGTCATCATGATATTCCGAAAATGACTTCCATGATCCGTAATAATAGCTTGAGGAACAAAAAACCTAGCAATTATATGATTAAATACGAATGTTGCAGCAGTCTTGCAGTCAGCTGAATATGTAGGCATCGCCTCGGCCCATTTCGTAAAATAATCTACTGCGAGAATAATATAGGTATGCCCCCCGGCCGAGTGAGGGTTACATGTGATAAAATCGATACCCCATTTCGCGAAAGGACCAACAACAATTATAGGGTGAAGAGGAGTGGGTGGCGCGCACATTTTTCGATCAAAAACTTGACAGTTGTGGCATTTCCGAACCGCGTAAATGCAATCTTTAAATAATGTTGGCCAGAAATAACCTGCACGCAATATCTTTTGGGCTGTGGCATACCCAGACATATGACCGCCACATGCTCCAGAATGGCAGTCATTTAGCACCTTTTCAGCTTCTTCATGGGTTAGACAACGTCGGAAAACAGAATCCGCTCCACGTCGATAAAGAGTATCACCAATGATATTATATTGTTGGGATTGGAAGCGTATTTTCCGTCACTGCGTTCGTGAAATGTTAGGGCGAAAAGATTGGGTTTGGAGATACACAATAATATCCCCATACCATGGATCAAGTGTACTGATAAGAAACAAATATTCGTCCACAATGGACTCTTCTGCCACTGTTTCAGTATCAGTAGAGGGGAAATCACACATCAGTTCTGCAAATACCAAAGATTTCTTTGCCTTGGATTTCTCAAATTCCAAGTCAAATTCCTACAGGATAACTATCCATTTGGAATATTTTCCCCCTAGCTATTGTCTGGTCAAAATATACATCATAGGGTTGCAATTAGAAATTACCATGGTTTTACGTAACAAGATGTAATGTCTAAAACGTTGGACAACTTGAATAGCTGCCAAGGCCAATTTCTCCACATGTGTGTATTTGATTTCAGTCGGATGCAGATTTCGACTAAGATAATAAATCACATGTTCATTGTGAGATTCATCTTCCTGAACTAGTACCATCCCAATGGTGGAATGAGAAGCAGCGAGATACAAAATGTAATCTTGGTTGTAGTTGGGAGGATGCAATAACGGTGCATGGGTCAACGCGTGTTTAAGTGCATCAAAAGATTGATCAGAGATCTCGTCCCAAAAGAACGGAATGTCCTGTTTCAACAACCGGGTAAAACCCTTTGTAAGCTCGGCATCGTTAGGAATAAATCTACATAAAAAGTTTGCTTTCCCTTGCAAACTTTGGAGTTGGCGTAAAGTCGAAGGAGGAGGCAATTTAACAATAGCTTCGACCTTCGATGGATCGACGTGAATGCCTGATTTCGAAACAACAAATCCCAGTAGTCGACTCGATTCTACGCAGAAAACATATTTATGCGGATTCAGCCTTATCCGATAATGCCTACATCTCATAAATATTGCTCGTAAATGAATGGGATGATCGACCCTACTTAACGAATGAGCAGGTAAATCATCGAGATATGGATGAACAATGTGCTTAATGTCATGAAATGCATAAGACATAGCCCGTTGAAAAGTTGCTCCAGCGTTCTTTAGTCCAAAAGGTAGTTTACAATAGGCAAACGTTCCCCACGGACAAATGAAAGCTGTTTTGGGTTGATCTGCAGGGAGTATGTTTATTTGATTGTAGCCGAAAAAACCATCCATGAAGGAGAATAGTTCACTACCAGCACAATCATCGATTATTTGATCGATATAGGGAGTTGGATAATTATCTTTTGGACACGCTCGATTAATATCCCTATAATCGATACATACTCTTATTGTTCCTTTTTTTTTAGTCACAGGAACAATATTCGATACCCAATCCGTTAGGGGAATTGGATAAATGAATCCTGCTCGAAGTAATTTTTCAACTTCATCTTTTATAGCAGCAACTTTTCTAGGATGAATTTGACGTAATCGTTGACGAATAGGTTTGGCATCCGGGTAAGTCTTAATCTCATGAACTACGATCGATGGATCAATTCCTGGCATTTCTTCATAAGACCAGGCAAACACGTCACAAAATTCTTGAAATAGGGCTTTATAAGTCTGAATTTCTTCATCTGTACAACAAGCACCTATATGAATGTTTTCAATTATTCCTGGTTTTACTAAAATGTCAATTGGAACTATTCTAGATATATTTTCCAAATTTAACTCAGAATCAGGATTTTGCAATGGATTTTGAGGTTCCTTGGCATATTCAGCAGTAAAAATTGAAGCGAAATCATTTTCAAAATGATCTAATTCAGGTAAAAATGAAGACCAGTGATGGAGATCTTCCCATGGTAAATCATTAACAGACAAAAACTCACGAATTTTCTCATCTGTATGAACAAGTTCAGGAAATGTCGTTGTAGCTGAACTAGATATAGAAAGCGATTCCTCTTGGATCCCATTCATTGGATCAAATTCGGTTGAAGAGGGGTCGGAAAAATACTGTACAGCCTGGTACGCAATTTCAAATGGACTCAAGGGCATCACGCCATCAAATGAATCTATCTCGGATTCAGAAGGTAGAATCCAAGGATCATCAAACATAACAGTGTCTGACGAAATCATATGAATACTTGCAGTAGAAGATGATACGTTAGGAGGAGGAAAGGAAAAAGTTCCTAGCAAACCAGAATCTTTAACCAAACCTACTCCGACATCCTTATAAGGGATAGCTGTTTTACCAACATGCTGGATTGTTTCTGTAGAGGCTGGGTCTGACGAAAAATAAGTTAACTGATCTATTGTTACGATCTTTCCTTGATATGGAAATTTTATGAGTCGAAAGACTGAAGAGACAACAGCAGTCATAGCATAGGACCAACTACGACCCAGTAGAAGGTTGTAATCTAGAGGGGCATCAACCACTTCCACATCTAGATTAACGATTTTTCCTTCAACCCCTATGGGTAAATCCTGCAAAATACCATAAGGTTGAAAACCTCGATCATCAAAAGCTTTTAGAATCGTCGGAGATTGGTTAAGTGTAGGAGAACCAAGAGATTTCCAACACTGAATCGACATAATACACGTTGAAGCTCCCTCATCAATCACAGTCCGAAAAATAGGTCTGTTTTTTACTAACACTGGAATCTGGAAAGCCATTTGGTGAGGAAGACGTGGTGTACTAGTTTCTAAATCGAAGATAATAAGGTTAGAATCCTGAACATCAACAGCTCCTATGGCAGACAATAATAATTTACGCTGTGCTGGACACGATTGCAGCACTTACAAAGCCGACATTGCTGAAGGAGAAACAACTAAATCTTCAACAATGTTGTAATTATGAGCAGCTCTTGCATGTGGATTGAAAGCTGATTTACGAAGAACACCTTTAGCAGGCGGTTTGATTATCAAGTCTGGATTTTGTTTCTCGATCTGTAGCGGACCGGAAACAGGAGGAGTTGTATTTGATGCATTCGCATTAGAAGACTCTCCTTCTTTGCCATCAACGGGATTCTTAGAACCGTAATCTTGCGATCGCGTCACAACCCTTACATGAGACATCATCATAATAGGCTCTTCTAAAGTTGTCGAGGAAGAACCAATCATCTTACTATCTTGAATTGGAAAAGGATCCTTCAAGACAGCAGGTTGTTGCGATCCTTTAACGAGTTTCGTAACTTCCTCTCGATATGGACATTCTTTTGTGAAATGATCTTGTTCACAAATGAAGCAAGGATAGCGAGGTTTACGTTTCTCATCATTGGATTCTTCTTTATCTGTTTTCTCTTTCGAATTCTTTTTGTTTTTGTTCCTCCCTTTCTTTTTACCACCGGATTTTGAATTTGCCGTAGATGTTTCAACGACATGAATGTCGGTGGAAACTTCGGGAGAGGATTCTCCTTTTGGGGAATCTGGTAAAGTTATAATTGGAGAAGAATTCTTTGAGGATTTCTTCTTAATTTTAGAACTAACTGTACCAATCATACCGTCAGCGGCATGAGACCCTGAAGGAGCAGCAGCTATTTGACCTTGTCTGGGAAGATTGGGAATTTTCTCATGAAGAGTACCTGACTGCGTATAGAAGAGGTCAAGGTACTGAGCCTGAGAAATTACTTGCTCTTCAGTAACAACACCAGCCTTAGCTACATCTTCAGTGATCTTGGGTAGTAATGATTTAACAAACCATTCTGCCAATATTTGATCCGAAATATAAACTTTCACCAAACTTCGTCTACATCGCCATTCATGAATATGATCAGAAATATACGTGGACGTAGATTGTTTTAGAGAAGTTAATAATTCTGTGCCATTTTCGTATCTGACAGGCAACTGGAAATGAGTTAAGAAAGATGTTGCTAACTGACTGAAATTATGAAACGAGCCTCGTGGAAACTCAATGTACCATTTGGCTGCAAGACCTATGAGGGTTCTTTGGAAAAGACGTAAGAGAATTGAATCATCAATAATCGAATTAGATGCACACCAAAGGTGATAAGTCATAACATGATTCGATGGATCCTCTCCTGACTTACCTTCAAATTTTGGTATATCACTGGGCAACTTATGAGGCATTGACGGCCAGTTCTGATAATAGAAAATAGGATAATTTGTAAGGCGCGTCAAATCTGGTAAGTCCAAAGTTGCGATGAACGGTAATTGACGGTTAGGGTCACGAAAACCTTGAGAAGCCAAAGCAGATCCAGGAGGCGGATACCCAGGATAACTAGGAATTGGATTAGCATTAGGTATTGTATAACCAGGGTACGGTTGATAGCTTGGATTCTGTACATAGGGACCGAATTGCGGCTGTCCCTGGTATGGTTGATAAGTAAATTGAGGTTGACTCATAACAACTGTACTTGTACCGGTTTGTCCTGCAGGCATCTGAACTGTAGTATGAATTGAAGGTCCTGACTGAGGTACAGAGACTTGAGGGATTTGCATGGATACAGGGATAGCCGAACTCGGGGCTACAGACACTCCAGAAATAGGTGTGACAGGTTGAACAGACGTTACAGAAGTTGCAACAGTTTGGGGCGGAGTCTAAGGTGTACTAGGCCCAGCCTGCTGAACTGAACTAGGTGCAGGAGTTTGAATAGCTGGCTGAACAGGTTGCTGAGTTGAACCAGAAACTAATGGCTGACCAAGTTGATAAGGTAACTGCACATTAGCCTGCAAAGGCTGTTGATATTGGGACGGATCCCACACCATCATTCCAGGGTATTGTCCCGTAGAAGGTTGAACGTAAGGACCAAAACCTGGTTGAACGTAGGGTTGATAATAAGGTAAAGTTCCGGCTCCTTGAACAGATGGTTGACCAGAAGGCTGTTGGTAACCTTGCATTGGCTACTACCCTTGAGGTTGATAACCTTGAGGCATGTACTGAAGTTGGGGTTGTTGAGGACCCTGAGGAGCATATTGAGTTTGGGGTTGACCTTGAGGAATGTACTGTCCTTGAGGTTGATAACCCTGAGGTATGTACTGTCCTTGGGGTTGCCCCCAAAAATAATATGGATCCACAGTTTGTCCTGGGAAAAAGCTACCTTGAGGTTGTGCCCCGGGTGGTAACTGACTACCTTGAGGTTGCCCCCCAGGCAATAATTGACTACCCTGAGGTTGCCCCCCAGGCGGTAACTGAGTTCCCCGAGGTTGGCCCCCAGAAGGAAACTGACTGCCTTGAGCTTGAGGATTGGGAATATTACCAGACATCATATAAACTTGCTCTACGTTCGACGTTTCAATTTTAAGTCCACCAAGACCAAATGATAACACGTTTTCGATAGGTTGAGGAGTTTCCCCCGAGAAAGTACCAGACAAAGACTGATATCCCGAAGGAACAGAAGGACCACCATGTAAAAATGATTCAGGCGTTTGAGAAAACATGGATGACTCACCAGCCATAATAGATGACGGATAATAACCTCTGGGCGTAGGATGAAATGGAACTCGAGGTGGATAAAAAGCAAGACCCGGATTCTCTAAAAAGTTTGTTAAAGAGAGATACCAAGGATTATTTCGAATGGGGCTGTAGAAAATAGATTCACACTCCCTAAGATTTAACGATTGAGGGGAGTTGGGAAGATATATGTCTTCATCTGGATTAGTAAGTTCTTCAATAGAAATAAGTCCAGAGGGAAGATTTTCTGTAATGATATTTCTTACCCTAGGTGAACCTGGATCGCTAGAAGTTGGTGTAACAAATCCTGAGGATGTTTCTAACACAGAAGATTCAGTTTCAAGCTCGGAGATTTCAGGTTCGTCAGATAATTCACCAGAAGGAGAAATATTTTCAGTAACTTCAGAAACTGAAATCGGTTCTTGAATGTATTATGTTGTAGGAATTTGATGATCAGGATGAATTACTATAGCAGAGCTTTCAACTTCTGTTGACCTAAGTCTGCGGCTACTGTGTGGTACCAGAGCTCGAAGCCCTTCAAGTTGACCTGGTGAATATTCAGGAGGTTTCCCTTGTATTCTCCGAGATTGTCTCGGCAATTCCGCCATGATTAAAAACTATCTAATCACACGCAAACAAAGAAACATTTCAATGAAAACACCTAAAGTCTCTAAGAAACAAACAATTGAATCATTCGCTTAAAAAATCTAAGAGTTCAAACCACACACAAACAGGTAACTTTCCGTACTAAAATCACTAGTTGGTGATGAAATCCAACTTAGTAGAGTTTTAACACGAAAAGGGTGGTTGGAACAGTTACCCCGACAACCTGCTTAATGAAACAGACTGGCACAAGTTTCTTCACAAAACCATCTCGAGTGAAGAGAACCCCCCAAAGAGTCCAAGTGAGTCTAGTCGACGTCTGTTCCAGGTACAGTGGGATCTTCCCTCCACCGTCACCTTAAGGAAGAATCCTAAAGATTATGGTCACTAAGGTTACCAACTAAAACAAATATACCTGGGGGAACAGTCTACGATCCGATACACACGCAAGGGCAGAGTAACAAAGCTCCATCCCCTTGAAGGCTCCTTGAACAGAATCCAAGGTTTACCGACAAGTGACCCCTGGCTCCTCGACAATGGTCTATCCGAGGTTTACCGTTTTTAATACGTGTATATCTTCTATCGTTCCCAATGAGGAAAGATTGATTACCCCACTGGTTCAGATATGATCTCGTGCTTAACTCCTTTAAGAGGAGCTTCCTAGAGCATACATGCAACAACTGGAATTCTTCCTACCGCAAGATTTGTCTACTTGTTTGTTTTAGCTATCTTAGAGAGTTAATTACTCCCTACTCCAAGATACTAGCCTAAGCTATGTTGGTGATAAGAGCCCTAGAAATAAAAAGATTACTAGATGTATTTTATTTAAGCGTTATTTTTAAGAGTTGTTTCTTAAGTCAATGGGTGCGGAAATGAAACTTTGGATGATGTGAAGACTCGACTTCCAAAAACACTAAAATGCACCTATGATGATATTCAATTATTTTTTCTTTCAATGAACTTTCTATCTAAAGAAAGAGTTAGAGAATGCAATCCTTTAAATTCCTTCTTTAAACATGAAAAATAATTGAAAGAAACTATTTTGTCTTTTCAATAAACTATCAAAGCTCACAAGAAAAATCTTTTTCTTTTCCAAACAAGAAGCTACAAAACAATTTTCTTTCGAAAGAAAGCTACAAAACTAAAACTACTCAAAACTACAAAATCTAATCTTGAGAACTAAGATCTAAATTGAGTAAAAGCTTTTTAGATTTTTTTTGTATATGAATGTTTCCCTTAGTTGTTCAGCAAACTAAGAATCTATTCGTTCAGATAACAAACAGATCAAAAACACTCAAAATATGTTTTTACAAAAAATGAAATTCAAAACTTTGAACCAAGTTTTTTCGAAGATTTGCAAAGAAACCAAATGGCTTAATTTTTCAATATAGGATGTTTTCACAATTAGGTCGGATTCAAAAGACAAAAAGAGATCAATGTAATCTGAGATACTGCAAATTGTCAAAAGTTCGAATCACTACAAAGACCAAGCAGGAAAAACAATCCAATCGGCAAAATCTTCTAGAAAATCATCAAAACATTAACACTGTTGGAGTTCATTCACAATAAATTCTTGATAGACACAATAACCAGTCTGGGCAGAAACCAAAGATCTAAAAATAAACTAGAAAAAGAAACCTAGAAATTTTCTAAAATTTTTACAGGGTCCGCAGGTAACCAGTGTTGACAGGTGCGGTCCCGCACTGTATTCTATAGAGAATGTGCGAAACTGCCCGCACTGTCAAAGTTATGCAGAGTGCGGTCCTAGGAAAAATTATAGAAAAACTCAAAAAACTTCTAAATTTTCAAAAACAGAAAAAATCTAAAGTACCCAGACAGATGTGTATCAATAAAAAACCAGGAAAAAATGTTTCCTCAAATCAAAAATAAAAGAGAACAAAAAACAACAAGTTCTTTCCCCAGTATGGTCGCCATTTTGTTGTGTAGATTAATCCGTCTTGCGGACAAGACCGATCTCTCTAGTACAAAAGGTAACTAGCAACAAACAGCCAATTATACTAATCTCTCTCTAAGCATATAAGATTCATAAAAACACTATATAGGTGTAAGGCCTACCTTTTGTCCAACGCTTGCTTGATTTCGTTGAAGTCCTTCCCGTGCACTGAAAGAACGTTCCTCGTGAATCTGCAGTCACAAACAAGCAAAAAGATTAAGCAGCACCTGTATAAACATTATTATAAATCATGCTTATCATAATGATCAAGGAATTTATGAAATAAACCACGAATAGACAGTTTAATGAGAGAAATGAGTATATTTGTATTAACTTCAAAGATAGAAAACCTTTACAACCTGTGCCTTGATGTTGTGCAGGTCCTCCCGGGGTCCGAAGCAGGAATCTCTTCTAGTTTGACAAGCATTGCACTCTTTGAACTAAGACAACTAGAGATGAGTGATTGAACCTCACAGAAAGAGTGATTTAACCTCACAGAAAGTATTAGTTAATTGAGACTGAATCTCAACAGCATTTAACTTCAAATCTCTTAAGCTTGAACTTCCTTTGAGGCTACCCAAGGCCTCTTTTTATAGTGGAAAAGAGGAGGTTTCTTTTTCCAAATATGAAGGGATAGAATCCTCCTTCAAAGGGATAAGCTCCTTACATCAAGGGGTTAGCTCCATCAAGTGAGGGATGCATGAACCTTCTCAAAGCGTATCCATTCCCGAAAATTCCCATCCAGAATCTTCTAGAATTCATCTGAAACTCACTTTTTATCTTTACTTTCTCGCCTTTTTATATTTTACAGAGGTCCACACCCATTACACAAAGAACGTGCGGTATGGTTCCGCAGGCAGGCTGAACTTTAGGTGCGGGACCGCAGGGAATGTATAGAGAAAGTGCGATACCAATTCTTAGGGGATTTTTAGGGACTTTTCTCTGATTTTGAAGCTTGACATGAGGAGCTGGTATGTTGGACTTGCAAAAGGAGGAAGTATGAGTAATAATGAGCTCATACTCATGGTAAAATGTCAGGATGACAGATTTTAGTGTAACACATCTATGCTACGATGGGTCTTGATACATCGTATGCATTTATCCCATCCCATAATTCCTTCAATTCATCTACCAGTGGTTGTAAGTAGACATCCATATTCTTCATTTGTCTTCTACTAGGGACTATGAGAGCCAACATAAGATGTTCATTCTTCATGGACAACCATGGGGGGGAGGGGGTATTTTTATTGATCACTACCACAGGCCAATCACTACCACAGGCCAAATAGAATAGTTTGTTTTCTGGAGGGAATATGGGTTGACGCCATCCATGGCTATGCTGAGTCGTAGACTTAGTACTTCATCTTTGAATTTTTTGGGCCATGTATCCTCTATATGCTTCATGTATATTGAATCTATTAGGATTCGTATAACTCCCAACTCACTTCTTTGTGAGGCATGTCATCCCTATAACATAGCTAATTATTTTCAATGAAAGAGCCTTTGAATCCTTGGGATTATAGGCATGTGCCTCAATATCTTAAAAGGAGGACCACGTGATTTACCCTTCTTTTTTTATTTATCATACCTGTCATGCCCACATTTCAGACATATCTCTTTGTCTGCATATTATCCTCTATATAGAATACAATTATTTGGACATGCATGATATGATACGTACTCAACACTCAACATTTTTAACTATTTCTTTGCCTCTTCGCAACTACCGAGAAATACATTATCACTCAAAAGAACCTTATCTTTGAATAACCTGTAGTTGGTGATCATGGAAAATATTAAATGTACATTAATCTGATATAATTACTATCATTCATAAAATTGACCATTTGTAATGTTCATTGTTTGATTATATTTCTCAAAATATAAGGGAGGAATTTATGGTAACTTACCTCAAAAATTCCGAGAAACATGCATTCAACAAGCCAAAATTTTCTTTCAAGTTGTACAGTAACATTGTTGTCCCCAAATGGGTAGAATTTGACTGACCGCCTGGTCCAAAGAGAGGGGTGGTGAAGGCAAATTTAAGGCTTTCAAAAAATGTGTCAGTGATATGAGCATCATCCCCTAGCTGATCATTGTTCTGGAATGCATCTATCAACATTGTCTCCTTGGTAGTCGTATCCCTTAAGTAATCATCCATACCAACCTCTATTTGATTGCTTCCATTGCCATCTGGTGAAGAAATATATTGTTGTAGTCATTCCTAATTGGTGAATGTGGACGTACTGGGAATTGAATAGGTGGTTGATTCAACCATTTTTGGTATCGTTCCTATCCAGTTTTTTCTCTTAATTCAACCTTATCTTGATTTCACATTGTTGTGGGGCACAACCGAAGATGGTAGGTAGGTCTCTCATCATACTTAGAATCCTAATAATTTCAAAAAATATATTTGAACATGATTAGTACAAAATCTATGATATCAATTAGTAAGCATGTCGACAATGCATGATTAATTGGTTTGACGTTGAAATAATTACATTAATATACCAAACAATTATTATTACCATCATTGTCCCAGGATTGTGGCTAGAAGATGTCATATTGTTACAATTGGCACGGTGAAGCGGCTGTCCATTTTCATCTACCAAACGCGCCTTGTAGTATGCTTCTCCTGATAAGAGCTTCCAATGTTTTGGAGCTATTTTAATATTTTGTGCATCTGAAGTCGATTATGAATTTGCATGAACCTGCAAATTTTTATACATTATAAATTTTATTAAGCTGATTAATATGGATAAAAATCATAAATTCAATTAGATAATGAAAATATAAATAAAATTTGAAGTAAATATTAGTTCTCGAGATGGATAGGGAGAACTCCACGATGGACTTTGAGAAATATTATGGAACGAGCTCGATTTTTAAGAATTTTCTATTCAATATGATTATGATATTTTCTCCCTAAATTTGATAAAAATCAACAATAAATTTTGGTGTACACACCTAAATGTAATTTCAGTGCCTTAAAAATGGACTGATTGTTATTGGTGCTAATGTACAGATAACCGCACCGGTGCATTTTAGTTACTGCGTATCGGTGTTGTGTTATTAATTGACACACCGATATCGAATAGCTGCAAATAAAAAAAGCGCAACCTTATTTTTTTTAAGTGAAAAAATTGGTAAATTGAAAAATGGGCGGAAAAATATTTTTGAAAATCTAATTTCATAAAACAATTCTTTAAATATTAAACACTTTTCATTATTTCATTATTTTTGCAAAAAAATTTAGGGAGATATTTTCATGAGACATACCTGGAGCAAGAGAGCATGAGAGCATTGTGGAGCAACGAAATACTTTCGAATAGAAGAGTTCAGACAATCATAATTCCAAACCTCTGGTGATTCAAACCCTGTAGCATAGAATTTCAAACCATCTCGTGATTAAATTTTATTTTATTTTATACATTTTTTGCAATATTTTTTACGTAGTAAGTAAAAAAATTTAAATTTACTCTTCATTTTCAGCAGAAGAAAATAAAAATAAAAAATTCCAATTTTATGCTAAACCCTTAATTCTTTTTGTTTCTTTCATTGCTTCTTTCTGTTTCCGTGATTTCGAAATTAGGGATTTCCATTTTAGATTTATAGGGTTTGTATTGCTATATATATAGGGCCTATGACATCTAAACCACGAGACAAATTGGATAGTCATATCTCAATCCCTCTGTTAGGATATTCTGACACACAGGAAATAGTTAAATATAACTTGGTCTAGTGTAGAGTTAGGTAAAGTGTGTTTCTTTAATATTTACATTTGTAACTTATAATTTGATGGTCACGATATGTGGTGATTCGAAGGTTCACTCTCTCCTCAGTATTACCGACACTTGATCCATGGTTTAACACCCGATTGGCCCATGATCTCTATTTAAAGAGCATTGAGGGTCATTTGTACGGTAACCATTTATGAGAGAAACTTATGTAAATTTTATTTTTTATATTAATAAATTGCCTGAAGTGGTCATGTTGGCAAATGTGGTGGATTGTTTCCCTCTTCGATGGTTTTAACCACGTCAAATATTGGTGTAATGATTTGTGATATGTTTGTGAGCGGTGACCTTTGGTGTTTGATATAAGGAACTTACCTTGTAAATTCCTACATGGTATCAGAGCCATTTTGAGGGCCGCATCCCATGTTGATCCAAATTCGAAGCCGGTTTGACTGCTTGTGACTGTCGTTTTCTAGATCTACTATTTCTGACAACTTTTGGGCTGGGAGAACTGATATTTTGTGTCTGGAGCGTCTATTACAATGAGGAACCCCTTGCATTTCAAGCGAAAAGGTTTTGGTTGGCCGAGTTATGTCATTTTAAATTTGGAGGTATAAAGTATATTTTTTTGCAGTTATATTTATTAATCGTTGTGTTTATTTTGGTTCCCTGTGTTTATTTCGGCTTATATTTTTTTTTATTTGCCAGATCTATACCCTCTTCTCTGTGTATGCTCTTTGCTCTGCGTTGTGTGTGATCTTGGCAAATCAGAAACAAGAAGACGAGATTTTTTTTTGCTATGTATGCTCTTTCCCCGCGTCTTTGTGCAATCTCGGGAAAAGAAGAAATAGCAGAAAAAATGATAGTTGTCGGTAAGGCTAACCAAAAATTTAACGTTCTGTCGTAAGGCTTGCATTTCATTTTTTTTGTGCACGGATTTGCGTGCTTTTTTTTTATGAAAAAGCATGCACATCGAGGAAAAAAAAAAAAGCCCCTTCCTTGTTTCAAACAATTACAAAATCATTTTACTAGTTTACTTGGTGTAAATATAATTTTTTTTTAAGTGAGCTTATTGTATTAAGTTTGAAAAGGGGGGAATTTTTTTTTTTTTTTTTTTTAAGTAGAACTTCATCATCAACTTTCAACCTTTCACGTAACTATTCGACATCTACAACACATTGTTTTTCAAGAAGGAATAACTTCTTCATCTGGAAGCCATTTTTTGAGTTGTTTTTTTTTTTTTTTATAACCAGCCAAATTTTTTGAGATCTTTCCATTGGAGTAGTTATTTTCAACCTTGTTAGCTTCAATGTTTAAAAAAAAATGGAAATTTCATGCCTATTTATTCTTAACAACACAAATTGTTTCCAATAGATATCTTACATGATAGACTTACTTAGAAATAAAGGGCTTTATAGAATAGCCTCAGAACAATAAACTAAACCCACTGATGGAGATAAAGCCGCTATATGGGAAAATAAACAAGATCAAGCATGAGGGTTGATAGAAATTTCCATTTCTCAATATCTTCGATTTCATATCCAAGAAATTGACACCCGTGATGTAGGTATGAAAAAGCTAAATACTGTTTTTGGCATTCAAAATGAAATCAAGGCCCACCAACTTGAAAATGAGTTGTTTCTCCTCTATTGAAGATTTTCTATCCAAATTCAAGACCCTTCGATATATTTTAGAAGGTTGTAAGGTCAAAAAGGAAGATGGTAGCCTTATCTATTTCATTATTGCTGAGCTTGGACCTGCATACTTTGTATTTGTTTCCACCTTCCATTCCACCAGATAAGCCCTCATTTCTCCAGGAGCAACCTACAAGTCCCCCTCTTTTGATAAGAGAACAAGAAAAACTCTTACACCTTGGTCTTATCAATATTGAAAACTCTTGTAATAAAGCCTTAGCAGCCCAAAAACAACCATATCAAAATAATCCCAAGAAGCAGTATCCTAAAAATAATGGTCGTAAACCAAACAAGGGTCTTAAGAAATTCAGCTGCAAACTGAAAAATCAACTCACCAAATTGATAAGGAAAATAAATACAAAGGGAAGAAAACATATATACATTGCAACTTTTGCAATCGTGATGTCCATGTAGAGTCCAAATTTTTGAAGAAGATGGAAGTCTTGGAAGCAGCAATGAAGAAGTAGCACATCAATTTGGATAACTCTTCAATTTCATCTTCAGGAATGACACTTTTTGCTTATGATTGTCAAGCATCAAGATCTGGTTATGCATTAAATGTATCTTCTTCTTGTCATTCTCATGAGTGCCTCATTGATTCTGGAGCTTCTTACCACATGGAAAAAAATAAAGCCATGTTTTCTCCTTTAAATGATTATAACACCAAAAATATTAATGTTGGTGACGATATATCTCTTAGTGTTGCAGGATCTGGAATCATTCACTTAGATAATGGTAATTTTAATGATGTATTATGTGTTCCTACCTTGTCTTGCAACCTTCTATCTATTTATCAGATAACTCATTCAGGTGAAGGGAAAACAGTGGAATTCTCACCTCATGATGTTGTAATCAGGGACCTCAAAGATCCTAGACATATTTTAGGTACTGGAATTCTTGATGATTCTACGAGGTTGTATAAGTTTGAAAACTTTGGGTCATCATGTCTTCCATCCATTTTTGTTGGTCAGAATGATGAAGTGATCAAACTTTGGCATGAGCGATTTGGTCACTTAAAATATCGCTCTCTTCAAAATCTATGTAAAGAAAATATGGTGACAGGTCTTCTTATGGTCTCTTGCTGATATGGAGTTTGCTCCATATGTGTACTCGGAAAACATCATCAGGATAGTTTTGACAAACATGCCTCTTGGCACGCTTCAACCTCTTTGCAACTTGTGCACAGTGATTTATGTGGTCAACTTCCTATTGTTTCTTTCTATGATTGCAAGTACTTCTTAACTTTAATTGATGAATTTTCCAGACGCACTTAGGTATACTTCTTAAATCTCAAGAGTGAAGTTTTTAACATGTTCTTGGCCTTTAAGGCCTTTGTTGAGAAACAATTTGGACATTAAATTCTTAAGTTAAGATCAGACAATGAAGGAGAATATTTTAACAAAAAATTTATCAACTTTTGCACTGAGCATGACATTCAATTGCAACATACGGTTCCATATACTCCACAAAAAAATGGTGTAGTTGAAAGGAAGAATCACACCTTAAAAGAAATGGCTAATTTTATGCTTCAATCTAGAGGAATTAGTCTCAATTTTTGGGAACAAGCAATTAACTATGAAAATTACATAGTAAATCACACTCCTACTAAGGTTTTAAGGAATATAACTCTAGTAGAAGCCTGGAGCTCAATCAAACCAATTGTAAGTCACTTTCATGTTTTTGGAAGTGATGCTTGGGCTCATATTCCAGATGCGAAACATAAATCCTTAGAACCTAAGAGTGCAAAATGCATTTTTGTTGGATATTATGAAGATGTCAAAGGATATAGACTTCTTCAATCAAAATCCAAAAATATAATCATTAGAAGAGATGTAAATTTTGATGAAAATATATCAGCCTGCGAGACTAGTTCAACAGGTGTGCCACCTTTGGCTTGCGAGCCTGATTCGGCATATGTGTCACCTCTCTCTATCTCTTCTATTCCTGATAGAATTCCTTATAGTTCAGATGATGAAAATGAGGATGGAAATACTCCTCCCCCTCTTGAAGATATTTCTTCAGCTCCTCAACTTCCAAGATGGGTCCTCTACTTGGGATGCAACAGGTTCTCTTGTAGGTGACCCTATAGATCGACGTTGTACACATTCTCAGTTTGAAAGAGCCTCTTTCTTATGGCTCAAGTTCCAAATAATCTTGATCCAGAAAACTTTGAAGAAGCTTCAGGTCATCTAGATTGGGATGAAGCTATGAATGAATAATATCGTTCCTTATTGGCAAACGATACTTGGGATCTTGTTCCTCTTCCAAAGGGAAGAAAACTTGTCAGATGAAAACGGGTTTACAAAACAAAGTTTGAACCAAATGGAAAAGTGGATAGACATAAAGTTCGTCTTGTTGCTAAAGGATTTTCACATGTTGAAGGCATTGACTATATTGAAACCTTCTCCCTTGTTTCCAAAATGAATTCTATCTTCCTTGTTCTTTCCCTTGCTGCCTCCTTTAAATGGGAAGTCCATCAGATGGATGTTAAATCCACATTCTTATATGGAAATTTGCATGAAGAAATATACATGGAACAACTCGTTGGATTTATCCAAAACAACTCTAGCCTTTTTTCTCACCTTAGGAAGTCTCTCTATGGTCTCAAACAAGCTCCTCGGGCTTGCTATGCCAAAATGGATATATTTCTCTTAGATAATGGATTTTCTAGGTGTCATTCTGACAACACTATCTACACCAAGAATGTGGGTAAGTCCTTCATCATCCTTGTTCTTTATGTTGATGATCTTATCCTTACTGGTATTGATCCCAACCATATAAAACATGTGAAGTCTTGCCTCAAAAAGAAGTTTGAAATGATAGACTTAGGACATTTGCATTATTTCCTTGGTCTTCAAGTCTTGCAATCCAAAGAAGGTATTACCCTTTCTCAGTCCAAGTATGTTTGTGATCTTCTACGCCACTTTCACATGGAAGACTGTAAGCCCACCCCTTCTCCCTTTTAGTCTAGAGTCAAGCTTTTAGTCACTTGTAATACCCCTGAATTTGATGCTACCTTATATCCTCAACTTGTTGGTAAACTTATGTATCTAACCCATACCTGTCCTGACCTTTCCTTTGCCGTTGGTCTTGTTGCTTAGTTTATGCACCAACCTCATGAAAGTCACTGGAAAGCAGCTAAAATAATACTTCAATATATTTGAGGTACATTTCAATTGGGATTCATTACAGTGCAGGAGCATCTCCATTTTTGATTGGTTTCACTGATTCTGATTGAACTGGTGACCCTGATGATCGAAAGTCTACTACAGGATATGTATTCACTATTGTTTCAAGAACTATTACATGGTATTGTAAGAAACAAAGTGCCATCTCTCTTTCTTCAGCAGAATCAAAGTATTGTGGTGCAATTGAAGCCAACAAGGAAGCCATGTGGCTTCGTTAGATCCTGTCTGAATTTGGTCATCATCAGCATCATCTAACTACACTTTGGTGTGATAATCATAGTGCCATTTAACTATGCAAAGATCCAGTTCAACATCAGGATATGAAATTCATTGAGGTTCATATACACTTCATCTGAAATCTCATTCATGACCGTATTCTTGAAGTGCATTATTGTTCAATTCCTACACCCTCTCGGCCCTTGCGTGAATTAAAAAAAAAACAGGAATTTTTTAATCAGTGCACCCTGTGTAAAATAAAGCACCAGTGCGTTGTTTTATCACAGTGCACCACACACATACTCTTTGATAAAATGATTTAAAAACATATATTTTTTTAATCTGTGCGCCATATGTAAAATAGAGCACCCGTGCACTAATTCATTATAGTGCACCACACACGTACTGTTTGACAAATTTTTTTATTTTATCTTATGTCTGTGTTAATTGGTGCACCGTTTAACATATAACATACCGGGTCTCCTTGTTGACAGAGAGCACCATACGGTGGTCCCCTGTTTCTGCGGTGCGTTTATAAGAATATGCCGCACCGACCCTCCACGACATCATATGCCACAAAAACTAACATTAGAGGAATTTTATTAATTTTTATGTGTTTATCGGTGCATTAGTTAACATATAACACACTGATTCTCCTTGTTGATAGATAACATCGTACGTTTTTTCTACTGTTTTGGCAGTGCATTTATAAGAACACGCGACACCGACGTCGGTGTGTACATCATTAAAGGTACACCAATTTATTCTTCTTCCTTTTTTACCTGAAAATTTTATGATTTATTTATAAAATATATTAATGAATGGTATGGTACAGGTTTCATATTGATAAAGAAATGGCCGACAAGAGATCAAGTAACAAAAATACTGATAGCACATCAAGAAAAGAAAAAAAGGCAAGTTATTTGTAAATTATTTACAAAAATTATGATTTTTGAACTATATGTAAGTTTAACTAATATGTATTGTTTATTGTGTATCACGCAGAGCCACAAAATTATGAAGCTCGATAAGATTATTTATGATCCATGACTAGAAGAGCGTAAAAGCTTGATGGAAAAATTGCAAAAGGATGAATCAGGTGAATGAAAAAATACTATCGATCTAATATGAGTTTCTTTTTTAAATTTTCATTAATAATATAATTAAAAATATTAGATAACATGTTTCAAACAATCTATTAATTCACATATGTTTAATGTTCTACAGGGACCAACAAATTAGAAAAAGAATGTTTTTCTAAGAAAAGAAAAAAAATAGAACATGCAAATGAAAATTAATTGCTCCTTAGCTCATCTGGAGTGGTG
This sequence comes from Pinus albicaulis, assembly GCA_034641835.2. Classification (NCBI taxonomy): domain Eukaryota; kingdom Viridiplantae; phylum Streptophyta; class Pinopsida; order Pinales; family Pinaceae; genus Pinus; species Pinus albicaulis. The sequence goes on along the minus strand of JAXQQM020066846.1, from coordinate 222,078 downwards.
CTGGAGGTTAACGAAAGGGGGAAATTTTTTTACAAAACTTTGAGGGATCTAGTGGAACAAATGTGATGTTCTTTCCACTCACAATACAAAAATTAATCCAATGGTTCCAAGAACCAAATTTTATCTAGACTATAGGATGAATTTCTAGAGAAATGGTCAATGAGAGATGTCATACTTTTAATAACAAAAACCTACCAAAAAAAAAAGAAGGAATGAAAAAGTAATATTCCTTTAAATGCTTTTTCTAGAATTATATGTATATATTACTAGAAAACAATCATTTATAAATATCACTTTTGTTATATTTACTTTTCATATATCAATATAAAAATTAAATAGTTTATTGTCATGTTATGTTTCCAGGAAGATTATGAAAATCTCAAAGGATGATTGAGCTAATATCAGAAATATGCCAGTAGGAATGTCCAAAAAGGTGTACAAGGAGATGGTCAAAGAAATGGACATAATTGCATCGCACAACGAGCCATCTCAACAAAAAGGTGCTTCAAATGTAATATGTAATCATTGAATTTTTCGATTAGGTACAACAAATAAACAATTTAGCATTAAATATTATTTTTCAAGTATTTTCTTGCAAAAAATAAAAGAAAATGGAACCTATTCAACACATAAAACAGGACAAAAAGGAAGAAAAGTATTGATATCTAAGTTTGTGAGTAATTGTTATTTCATTATAACAACTTAACTAGATTTCATTTTTGTATATTTTAAGTTGTTTTACAACAATCATCATTGAATATCTTCAAACAAGTGCTAACATACAAAGAAGAACCATTAGACCGATTGATTGACATTGGGTTAAATATGGGTTCCCAGTATATGTTGGCATATCAGAAATTAATTTTGGAATTCGTAAGCATATATCAATCTTGTTTTATTTAGATCCATCTATAATTAATAGAACAAAAAATATTTATATTAAATATATGATTTGTTATGGGGTATAAAACTTGTAGGAAACAAAGTATGGAACTGCGCCAACAAATGAAATTTTGAAAAATGGCATGAAATTTGGTTTTGAAAGAATGTGTATAGTTCATGAGTCAATTGTTGCTATGGTACGTCATTTATTTTCGATTTACATTGATGTATATTATTTAATATTGCAATTTTCATTATTCTCACTAATGTATATACACGCATTATAATTTATTTTTATGTTTGTAGATGGAAGGTGAAGAAGAAGAAAAAAAATCAACACCATGAACAAAACATTCCTCAAAATAACCCAAGTCATGGAAGTAGCTTGAACAGTGACAACAATTCAAGCGAAGAATGATGATCATTATGTTTGGATATCAAAGCAAGGCATTGTATTTTTTGAAATATTTGTTTGTAAAATCAGAGATTTTGTTTAATGTAATGGACATAGTGTTCCAATTGAAAGACAAAGGGATACTAATAACTGTCCCATTTTGTATGACAAAGAGTGTCTTATTCATATATATATATATATAATAAAATACGTTTTAATTTATCTTATTGAGTTCTCCATTGTCGTTGTGAAATGTAACACCACTGATTAAATATATGGATGATTAAATATTATAATGAAGAGATGTGAAATATGATAATATGATATAACAAATTAATCCAAACATCACATTCAAATGCACTAATAAAAATTTAATTGATATGAATACTCTTAGAAGATATGTGTCGTCTTTTGATGAATAATGATTTTAAAAAGTCACAATAACTATGATATGATATAACAAATTAATCCATACATCACATTCAAATGCACTAATAAAAATTTAGGTGATATGAATAATGTTACTGTGCATCGGTGTGTTTGTATGCTAATGTGCATCGGTGCATTTCTACGACTTATGGGCACCACTCAAATACCAATACCAATTAGAACTCTCGGTGCGTTTGTGCGATACTGCACACCAGTGTGTTTATGTGAGACTGCTCATCGGTGCATTTCTACAACCTATAGGCACCGCACAAATACCAATACCAATTAGAACGATCAATGTGTTTGTGTGATACTATGTGCTAATGCGTTTGTATAATACTATGCACCAATGTGTTGATATGACCTATGGGCACCACACAAATACCAATACAATTTAGAACGGTTTGGTGCTTTGTGTCACCTACAGTGCACCCGATGCGGTTTTAGACCTTAACGGCCCGGTGCATGCACCTTTGACCGTCCTGGGGCGACTGTCTCGCTAACATGCACTAGTACATTGCTAAACACCCCAGGGAATCCTAAATTTGTTTTCCATCCCGGTGCTTGGTAAGTTTACAGTACCGGTGCATTCACTTTATAACACTAAAAACTACAGAAATCTCCGGATTATCCACAGTATCGTAAAACAATGGTTGATGTTTCGAATCCCAACGAGGATCCATCTTCAGGACAAGATGAAAATGAAGAATGAAAAAAAGTTGCATAGGTCAAGGTTTTAAATAGTGAAAGAGAAATGAAAAATGAGAAGTGTCAACAAGAGCTGTAGTAATGTTTTGTTAATTTATTTGATCTAATAAATTTTAATAAATTTAATAAATTAAATTAATTTTTAATAAATTATAATAATTTTAATAGTATATAATATCACCTATTATTAATATTAATTCATTTTTAAATATATATATATATATATATATATATATAATATCACCTATTAATATCATAATACTACTTACTTCATTTTAATAGAATTTTTTATAAAATATATATATATATATATATTTTTTAACTATAACGGTTATGGATTTTATTTATGATAGAAAGGAAAGATGGGCCTTTGCTATGGCGACCCCTATTACATAGCTGGAATCCTTCTTGTACTGCTTTTTGGTTATGACAGTTTCAAGCATTTTGGAAGGTACTTTCCCCATTTACAATGAAAATCCCTTTCATGAGTGCACAACCTTTGTTTGCCATCCCGTCAGCTTCACTGTTAGAGTTTCTAAGGATGTGGTAAAACTTATACGAGTCAAAATCATGTAAGACTCTCTTCAATCTGCCCAACGTTTTGTTTAGACCAGCATTTTTGAAAAGGTCCTCCTTGATTAATTTTTTGATTAAAATCTCTGAGTCTCCAAAAACTTGGAGGTTTTTGGCGCCATTCTCTCTAGCGAGGAGACAGGCTTTAAGCAGCCCAATAATCTCAGCTTGATTGTTTGTTTTCATCCCTAGACCCCAGCAGAAAGTGTCTCTATGTGACCATTCCGGGGAGTAGATGACCCCACCCGCACTGGCAGCACCGGGATTCCCTTTTGACGCCCCATCAAAGAATATAGTGGTTAAGTTTTGAGCTCTCCACCAGTTTTGGAAGATGTCGTCAGCGACTCTTATTCGCCAGTCTGGATTCTCTTTCTGAGGAGTGAGGAGGTACTTTCGAGGATGAGGCTCTAAAGAGATCGACCTCTTTTCTTCTGGCGTGAGCAGAGGGTCTTCTTTGTTATATTGCTGTTGCGCTGCTTCCAAAAGGAGAGACTTGGCCTTTGTTGCAACCTGTGTCGGGGTCAGCTGTATGTCTTTGAAATTCTGGTGGTTATGAGCCAGCCACAACTGCCAACACATGAATTTAGGGAAAGTTGTCCATACTTTGCGCCAGAATGACTTGGGAGGGATTCGTTTTGGATAGCAGGAACTCCATATGGCAAAGAGATCCGGGACTGAGATCTGAGATGGGAGGGTAATCTGGAATGCTTGGAGAAGAAGGCCCCACACCTCTTTGGCGAAGAGACAGTCCAGAAATAGATGTTGGGTAGTTTCAAGATTACATTTGCAAAGGACGCATCTGTGAGGCCCTTCGATCTTCCTTTTTATCAGATTTTCTCCTGTTAAGAGTTTATTGTGCACCAAAGTCTAGAAGAAAAAATTAATTTTTGGGAGGGCTAACGGCTCCCAGACCTGGTTCTAGAAGGTGGGAGTATAATTGCTATTCTTAACGCCCTGCAGAGCTCTATATCCTTCAGTATTTGTGTAGACCCCTGTCCGGCCCCAACCCCACCTGTCCTTCGTAGTTCTGTTAACCGGGGCAGCGTCTTCAAGCAGGTCCTCAAGCCGGTTCTGTTGCTCGATTAAACGGACAGGGACTCCGTGGAAGTCCCATCCAGCCCAGTCGCCACGATTGTCCCATTTTGACAGCTCATAGATGCTATTCACCCCTGCGCTTTCCAACCATTTTCTAAGATCCGCAATTTCATCGTTTTCAGCCAGAGGATCACACCCCATTATGCAATCTTTCCAAAGATGAGTGCGCTTGCCATTGCCTGGTATTCTATACATGTGATTTGTGAAAAATTTACTAATTTTGCAGCAAAGCCTCCATACCTGCGTGCTATTGACAGAATTGTCCAAGCGCATTTGCCTGAGAGCTTCGTTATTTGTGTATTTTGACCGGAGAGTAACACTCACTGGGTGAGAGGGGTCGTAGATCAGCTTCCAAAGAATATTGCCTCCCAGCGCAGAGTTAACAAGGGAGGTGTCCTGGATATTCAGCCCACCCTCATCGATCGGCCTCTTAACAGTATCCCAGTTAACCAAATGAATTTTTTTGTCATTGCCTTTCCTGCCTTGACATAAGAATTTCCTAAGGAGAGTAGAGATCTGCTCCATAACATTTTTTGGTGCCAGAAGAAAAGCTGCTTTATAAATAGGGAGAGCTGAAAGCTGAGTTTTGATGAGGATAGTTTTGCCGCCTTTAGATAACCAGAAGCCTCCCCAAGCAGTGATTTTAGATTTGATTTTACTGATGATGTCGTTCCAAAGGGACCTCTTGTTTACCCCAGAGGAGATAGGAAGTCCCAGATAATTGAACTTGTCCCAATGAGCATGACCTTTAAATCCGAGGATCTTCGAAATGTTTGATATCTCATGTTGGTCAGTATTCCAACTGAATATTTCACTTTTGCTCTCGTTAACCAAGGCGCCAGAAACCTTGCAATAACTTCTCAAAACAGAATCAAAAGCTTTCGCTATTTTGGAGGATGCACCTCCAAGGAGCAGGGAGTCGTCTGCAAAAAGAGAGTGGTTTAGGGGAGCTGATCCTGAAGACGGTTTGAGGCCCGGAAGGGAGCCAGCGATTCTTTCAGCTGAGAGTTTTCTACTGAGGGAATCCGCCATAATGATGTACAGGAAGGGGGAGAGAGGGCATCCCTGCCTAATACCTCTCCGAGCTTGAAAGAAATTGGTTGGACGACCATTGATGAGGGGGGAAATCCAAGGGGAATCTATACAGGCTTTTATGAGCTGAACAAACTGCTGTGAGAAACCAAAAGAAAGCAGAACTTTACAAAGGAACAAACGATTTACTCTATCAAATGCATTTTCCATTTCAAGTTTTATCACCATACCTTTCTCCCCGTGCTATTTACTGGAATGGATGGTCTCCTGGACTTGAATAACATTATCCAAAATGTGCCTGGCTTCCACGAATCCGCCTTGAGTGTTGGATATCAATCTTTTTAGCAGGGGCTTGATTCGGTTTGCCAAGAGTTTGGCTATAATTTTGTATGAAGCATTGCATAGTGAGATAGGCCTAAATCTTGCAAAGGAATCTGGATTGTTTTCCTTGGGAATTAAGGCTAGATAGGTGGAATTGGTTCCTCCTCCTATCTTAGCTCTTTTCATGAAGCCTCTTATCATTTTGAGGAGGTCTGCTTTGATTATTCCCCAACATGACTTGTAAAAATGGATTGAGAATCCGTCTGGCCCCAGGGCCTTGTCGGAATCCATGGACCAGATTACATTGATAATTTCCTCCTCACTAATGGGACTGCAAAGAGCTTCATTATCTTCAGGAGTGACTAGTGAAGGAATGTTGGAGAGGAAGTCTAATGTTTCCTCTTCAGTGCTTTGGATTCCATCGTTGTATAAGTTCCTGAAATGTATTTCAGCAACGTCTTTAACTTGGTGGAATCCTTTGCATATTTGGCCCTCCGTTGTTTTAATTTAAGCTATATGATTCCTGGACTGTCTAGATCTGTATTGACGGTGGAAAAAAGCAGTGTTCCGATCACCAGCCTTTAACCACAGGCTTCTAGATTTTAACCTCCAGTGTTCTTCTTCTGCTCAAAAGGATTGATAAGTGGATTGTTGGGCTTCTACTTCCTTTTCCAAAAGCTCTGCTGTGATGTCTTGATTTTCCATTTCTGTTTGCAGGGTATGCAAGATCTGAACTGCCTCTCTTCTTTTATTAATTGGAGTGGGTTCAGGATTTTTTATCCAGTCCTTCAACACATGTTTGGTGGCCTTCAACTTTTGTTCCCAGACATAGCTAGTGGAGCCTGAGAAGGGATTAGCCCAAGCTGCTTCCACAATCTCCATGAAGCCCGCTCTCTCAATCCAAAGTGGACTGAAGCGGAAGGGAATGGGACCCAGATCTTCTTCATCTTCCAGGATGAGCTGGATTGGTTTGTGGTCTGAAGTCAGCTTAGGTAGAATTTTTGTGGAGGTGATATTTTTGTTCATCATTAGGGCGCTTTTAAACTCAAAAAACTACCCAAAGCAAGGTGAGATGTGTTCCAACCCGGTCCGGTTATCGACCGGCGGTGTACAGCCTATGAACAGAGTGAACCACAGAGGGTCCTGCCTGGGGAGCTCCTCCACTATTTTATGGGGCCTCGAAAAAGACACCCCCTCTTCTTCTTGGATTTACAACTATATTAAGGTGCTATCCATATACATTGTTACAGATAATAGTTCTGCTCTAAAAAAGTAGAGAGAGAGGACCAGCATTCTCTTTTTTCAGCGTAATTAACAGGGACATAGAGATTGAAAAGGGATAAAGTCAACTTACTGGCTTTATGCATCAGTTCTGTGAAAATCCAATGCTGGGATTCATGAAAATTGTGGAGCTGAAAGGAGCTGTCTGCCCACAGAGTTGCTAACCCACCGGAGGTACCCCTTGCGCTGACTGCCTTTCCTGTACTTTTGTTCCACTTTGACTTACTGATATCTAGAAGGGCTTGCCCTTCTATTTTGGGCTCTTGGAGCATGAGGATATCTGAAGGTTCTGTTTTCATTAGGTCCTTGACTGCTTCTATTTTGGCGGGATTACCCAGTCCTCTGCAGTTCCAAGAGACAAGCTTCATTATTTATTTAGAGGAGGGTTGGGACCTCCCTTGGAGGGCCTCGGTCTGGTGTTTCTTCCTATGGACATTTCTATTGTGGCCTGACTTCCTTGCGTTATGAGCCTTTCGGCCTCTTCTTCTCTCTTTTCTTTACGAGATTTCCTTCCCGCTCTTTTAGATGGTCACTCATAGGTTTCGTCCTCCGAGGATCCTGAGCTTTCTACTACCTTTTTCCTTGTGGCCTTTGCATATGAGGGTTTGGTTGGGTTGTCTCGAATGACTTCAGTCTGCATAGCATTCCCACCTTCTTTGCTTGGGGGGGTGCTTTCTTCCTGCACCAGATTTATCTGTTCTATGGCTACTGGATTGGGCTGTTCTGAGTTTGCTGGATTGATCTGATTGCTCGCTGTTCCTTTAGGATTTGCTTCGTCTTCCTGGTTGGGCTTAGATCTGCTTGGAATCCCAGATGCATTACCTTTGCTGGCTCCTTTTTTTGATTGAGTTGTTTTTTGGACTAAAGTCCATTGATCCCCATTTTGCTTGTCTGAGAGCTCTTCGGCCTTTTTCTTGCAATGCTTGGCGAAGTGTCCATGCCCATGACAGTGTCTAAATTTAAAGGGGAGCTGCTCATAGTCAAATTCCTGCACATGCGTCCATCCTGCTATAGTGAGCTTGATTGCTTCAGGTAACCCCTCCTCAAGGTCAACTTCAACGCAAATACAGGCACAAGAATACTGGTCTTTCCTAGCAGCTTGGTCTATATATTTTCCCAGCGTGTTTCCGATGATCTCAAGAGACTTGTTTCTGAGTAGCAGAGGCAGATGTGGAGCCTCACCGCACAAAAGACAATTTGCAATAATGTCCGGGAAGGGTCTAAACCGGTGGACTACTTGGTTCAGAGGATAGCCTCGCGTCCGGCGATGTGACCGGCTCCCGAAGACAGGCTTCTGCCTTCGAGCGGAACGGAAAGACAAAGCATTCGCCAAAAAATAGAAGTTGACCCTCCGATCGGGGGGTTTCCGCTTCTTTTGTTCAGCCTGTCCACTGGGGGAAGGCCACAAACCGGTGAACTGTTCCAAGGAGGCCTCTCGCCGTATCTGTGTCGCTTGCACGTCTCTTCCTCGTGAGAGCCACCGAAAGGATCATTTTAGCATTTTTAATAAAACTTCTGCGGACGCCGAGGGGCTCTCAGATTGTGCGCCCATCATTGGCCAAATGCACACTCCTAGGGCGACGGAGTGCGCAGGCCTCTCGTGACCCCCATTAGCCGCAGAATAATGCCACCGAATCGGAAAGGCAGAGGCCGGGAGCGCCCAAGAAAGCACAACACCACCCGAATTTCCTGCAGCCAAGAAATAAACGAACACGAAGAGAAGGGAGCCTGGGCCACAGTGACGCAACACCGAGCGCAATGACTGGCGCAGACGCTCGCGCGCCATATTACGGGAATGCATCGCCACCGCGGCTGGCAGCGCCGCGCGCAGGATGACGGGGACAGGGTCCCAAAATCAGGAGGAGCCCGCCAAGGTGGGTCAAGGCCGAAACCAAATAAAGACCCTCCCGCTCGTAGGCGAACTGTAGCAGAGCAACGTTAATTTTTAATTGATAAACATAATTGTTACTAAATTTTTTAAAACATTTTTCTATAAAAAGTAACCTAAAATAGTCTAATTAAATTAATAATCTAAGGGTTAATTTATGAAATTTTTTTAATATGATATAACCCTAGATGATACTAATAAGGTTTTTTAAATTATTCTTAATTAATAAAAATATAAAATATACATAATAGTTTACTTAATTAACATAAAATTCATTTAAATAAATGGTAATAAATAATAGGTTCTTATTTAATAATTCTAATAATAAAATGATAATTATTAAATGTAATTTATTAATTCAATCCTAATTAATCTAAAAATGAATTTTTCATTATTAAATATAATTTATTTTTATTTGAAGTTTTAAATTAAATTAAATTTATTTATTTCTATTTTTAGTTACTAATAGTAATTATTAATTAATTAATTTTTATTAATTGAGAAATAATAAAAATTAATTAATAAGGATAATTATTACGAGTGAATGATTCAATTAGTGTTTCACAATGACCAAACCCTAATTTTTTTTTAAACTATTATGGAGAAGAAGCAAACCTACGATACTATACCTAGGAAGAGGATGAACCTAGGGAGCACATCTGTTGAATTAGAGGACGCCAACTGTTACTAATCTCATATCCTCTATCCCTGTTAATGATATGTTGTTGTTTTATAATCTCAAGCACTTCTCTAATCTTTTGTCTTTGATAGTGATCTTATCTCGCAATGGTTTTAGCATCCTCTAGATGCAAGTGATGTTTAGTTTTCGAGGAGTGATCAGCAAGAGCCGAGGTGCGAGATCACTCATGTTTAATATCGGCACCATGCTCTTTAAGACGTTTTTGAAGAGAGCGTTTGGTTTCACCAAACATGCCCTTATGAGGAGAGTTCCTGTTCCTGTGTCAACCTCTTTAAAAAATGAAACAGGTCCCCATGAGGAGAGTTCCTTTTATTGTGTCAACCTCATTAAAAAATGAATCAGGCCATGAGGATAGTTCTTTTACTGTGTCAACCTCATTAAAAAATTAAACAAACCATTATGAGGATAGTTCTTTTCTTGTGTCAACCTCGTTAAAAAATGAAACAGGTTACCTTGAGGATAGTTCTTTTACTGTGTCAACCTCGTTAAAAAATGAAACATATCCATGAGCATTGTTCCTTTTCTTGTGTCAAGCTCGTTAAAAAATGAAACAAGGTTCCCATGAGGACAATTATTTTCCTGTGTCAACCTCGTTATAAAATGAAACAAGTCCGTGAAGATAGTTCATTCTACTGTGTCAACCTCGTTAAAAAATGAAACAAGTCCATGAGGAGAATTCCTTTTATTGTGTCAACCTCGTTAAAAAATGAATTAGTTCATCATGAGGAGAGTTCCTGTTCTTGTGTCAACCTCTTTAAAAAATGAAACATGTCTTTGAGCATAGTTCCTATTCTTGTGTCAAGCTCATTAAAAAATGAAACAAGTTTCCATGAGCATAGTTCTTTTCCTGTGTCTAGCTCATTAAAAAATGATACAAATCCTCTCCTAATTGAGTCGAGTCTTTGATTAGATCTCGTAAGTGTTAAATCGAGTCTTTCATCTGATCTCGTAAATGAACCTTCATTCCATCCAGCTATTAGTAACCAGTAGTCTACTTAGTTGAATGAAAAAAAGCTTGGGGGGCACATGCTCTTGCAGGTTATGCTTGGGGGGCATTAAAAATTATCTCAAGCATAATTTTTTCCTTTGTTTCAAGCTTGTGTAAAAATGAAACAAACCACTCTCAAGCATAATTTTTCCTATGTTTCAAGCTTGTGTAAAAATGAAACCCCTCTCAAGCATAATTTTTCCTATGTTTCAAGCTTGTGTAAAAATGGAACAAACCACTCTCAAGCATAATTTTTCCTATGTTTCAAGCTTGTATAAAAATGAAACCTATCTTGAGTCCATTTCGGTTATTATTTTCAAGACTAATTAAACTCATGGAAATCCCGAGATTCTTTTGCTATCTTTCATTCTAAAAAAACACATGAAAATGACGAGTTCTTTCCATCTTTTCCTGCTCATAAATTAAATTGAAAGTCAGCCAACTGAGTATACTTTTATCACTTTTCGGGCTCTTGAAAATTACGAAAAAGAAAAACCTTGGAGTTCTTTTTTAAGCCCTTTTTAGACTCTTTAAACATGAAAAGATTGCTGAGTACTTGACTATTCGAACTCTTTAAAGGAAATGGACAGTTGTCCTTTCAGTATAAGTTTACCCTTTTTCCGGTTTGAAATGGACTATTTACGAAAAATGTATACATTGACTAATCATGGCCAATAGAGTTTTCTCCTGCAGTATTTTATCCTTTTTTGGGCTTGAGAGACTAAATTTACAAAAAATTACACCCACAGAGTTTTCTTAAGTTTTTCTTCCGAATCCCTAAAACTAAAAAACACCGAGTTTCTCCTATACTGGACTTAAAACTTAACAGTAAAGGACCTGTCAATTACCAACAGGAACGAACCACTCCTTCTTAGGGTTTGATTTTAATACTAAGTTGGTCTCATTTGATGGATGAGCTTATACAACAAGAAAATGTTATCCTCCTCAAGCTTGCCAAAAATAAAGAGGCACTTTCCAAAAATGGTGGAGAAAAAAGAGAGAAAATGAATCCAGTTGTCACACTTTGTTCCAAAAAGTAGTATACCACTCTTGAACACGACACTTTTGTCACACTCATACTTGGGCTGGGAAAATATTTTGTCTAACAGTTAATCAAACCACATTGAAAGTCTTCAGCCGGTTTATGGGTATTAGCTTTAGGTCAATTTTCACCAAACCATCTGTAGTGTCGTTATGTGTTCAAGAGACAGTTTAAATAAACCATTCATTGCAAACATTTGTCTCCATTCGCGTTGACCATCCCTGATTCATTCCTTGCAAATATTTCTTCAAAACTTGATCTAATGGTTTCATGTTGTAGGCTTTCCTACGACATGTCACTTTCTATCGACGACAGCTCATCATCTAGAAAGTTGATCTAGAATCCTATCAGTACCTTGGGATCTGCATGCCCTAATGGCAAGTTTCTCACCTTCGACGACAAGTTGCATCATTGACCTTTCATCGAATGATTATCTGAAGTGTTCAACTGCAAATCATTTATTCAAACTTCATGGATTGTACTGAGTACTTTGAGAGCCATTGTCATTATTAGTGGTTTCTCTCAGACTTGTTAACAGTTCACATCGTTGACTGGTAATCAAGTGGTTTCTACCATGTTCGACTTCGACACAATCAATCGCATGGATAGAATCATACTAGTTCGGGAAGTGGAAATCAAAACCCTGGATCTAGTTTCTACCATCCAAGCTGCGAGGAGTTTTATTATTCATGGTATAATAGACTACTTACGATAGATGGCTGCGTCCATGCTGTGTCTACTATTGATATAATTCTAAAATCATTCCTCTATAAAAACATGTAGTTAGTTTTGATATGAGTATGGGAATGCCTACCTCAGCGATGATATACATATATATGTATGCATTGAATGTTTTTATAGGCTTCAACCGGTGTGTCCGCAACCTAATCCTCAAAATGATAAAGCACTTCACTCTTCAGACTTCGCGCTTTAGAAGGAAATCTATTACACTAAAATTTGTCACCATGACATTTAATTGTCTATATGGGTTCATCATTACCTATATTATGCTCCTTTAGAGGTCTAAAACCATAAAGTTCCTAAACCAAGTCTTGGAGTTGGAGAAAAGCTCATTAAAACCCTAAAAAGCCTAACTCCGCACTTTTCCTAGTTCTTACGTGCGGTACCACGGTTTCTTGCTCTATAACCTACAACACATCCCGCACGTTCTACTGACTAAAACTGCGGATCCTCGATAAGGTAAAATAAAAGAAAAATTAAGTTCTCGAAGCCCAGTTGGTCGAATATTCTCCCAACTGGAGGCTTCTAGAAGCGTAATTAGGTCGAGGTTCGCCCTTTCATTCATGAACCTCTATCCCTTCATTAATGGAGATTATCCATTGGTATTTGGAGCTAAAATACCTTTATGAGGGGAATTTATCCCCCTCTTTATGGAACTGAAAGCTCCTTCATTCTCCTATAAATTGAACTCATGTTTCAGTATCAAGGGTAGACTGTAGGTTGTACCTTGTATATGGTAATTGCTGAAGAAATTCTTAAGAGAGCATACTCTCTATACTAGCCATTTTTGATATGAGAATGATCATACACTCATGTCAATAACTTCATGCTAGTTTAGAGAGAAGAAGGCTTGTCAATTTGAAGGAGGAATGGTTGTTCAGGACCCCAGAAGAACCTGTATAACATCAAGGCGAAAGGTTGTAAGGTTACTTCTTATTATACAAGATAATACAAATGGATTCTAATTTATCGTTAAATTGTTCATTTATCTATTGAGTAATTTAATTATTGGATTCCTTGATCACTAAGATAGATTAGTGTTTTCTCAATTATTATATCTTGCAGGTGCTTTTAATCCTTTTATTTGTCTTTGATTGCAGGTTTCACATGTTGAAGTGACCTCTTTTGGAGTGACTGGATAGAATATTTTAGCAAGCGTTGGACTTCAGGTAGGGGCATGTCCTCATACTTTATTATTTAATAATTTTGAATCACAAATGATCTAGAGAAAATGGTTTGCATTTGGACGTTTGTTTCTAGATATCCTTAGGATACTAGGGAGATTGTTCTTGTCCACAAGAAGGATTAATCCATGTAATAGGGATCCAATGGTACTGAAAATCGATATCAGGGGAACCCATTCTTTATGAATCTTAGGAAGCCCATAAATTCTCGGATTGACCTCACAGGAGGGGGTCAATTTCTTCTTTAACTTGTCATCGAGAAGAGAGTTCGAGATTTACTTCTTGACCTCTCTTAAAACCTTTGGCAAGGGGTTGGACTTCAACTTTTTATAGCTGTTACAATCAATATGCTTATTCATTTTTCTAATATAATCAACCTTATCTAAAACAACTGTAGCTCCTCCCTTGTCTGCCTTAAGGACAACAATTTTTTCGTTATTGTGAAGGGCTCTAAGAGCACCCATCTCATCCTTGCTAAGGTTACTCTTAGTGGCTTTGGCTTTCCTTAGAATCAGGGAGCATTCTTGTCTAAGAGCTTCTTTGTCATCCAAAGGTAAACTTCGAATGCCTTCCTCAATGATACACAAAATGCTCTCTTATGGAATACCCTTAGGAGAAAATGCAAATCATAAACCCTTACTGATAATCTTAAGGGTATCATGAATTAATTGCATTGAGGATAGGTTAACATCCTTTTTGTTAATGGCTTCACTAGCATCATCATTTAAGAGCTTCCTTATAATACTCCTGTCCTCCATGCTCCCAAGCCTGTTGCGTGCTATGTTTGGTAAATTTCTACTCAAAGAATTAAAGAGGCCATGACCCACTTCATGATTTCCATTTCCTTTTAGGTGTGCATTATTGTGCCTCTTATCAGGCCTTATATAACTACATACATCTCTACTATGTAAAAGATCATGACTCAAATTAATATTATTATTTGAGCTTGCAGTCAACCGCTGACCAAGATCAGTGCTGTAATCACGACCTTTACCTAGAAAACTGGAATTACTAAATGTGGGGTCGAAGGGAACATTTCCATCCTCACCTTCACTATTTAAACATTCTGCACTGCTATTAGTTACAACCGCAACATCTTCGAGATTTAGGGGAGATTTCTGCAATTAAAGATAAACACAAAAGCTTGAAAACCATAAACACTAAAAGACTTCGTTATAACCTTTGATAGAGGGTATTTTCCTTGTAGTGTGAAAAATCTTGTGAAGAAACAAAAATGAGGTGAAATTGAAAAATTATGCTCACTAGAGATTCAAACATCTAAATAATTTATTTCTCCATATCTCTAAAAGTCTTGGAAAATATTTCCAAGGTGTTTGAGACTCCCAAAGGCCTCCCACCTATTCATGATCATGATAATGCTATTCATTTGATTCCATATAGTGTTCATCCAAACATCATTCCTTACATATATGCCCAAAAGAGTGAGATTGAACGTATGGATGCAAAAATGCTAGAGATTGGTATAATTAAACCTAATCAAAGTTATTTCTCTACTCCAGTAGTATTGGTGCACAAGAAGTATTGATCATGGTGTACGTGTTTGGATTACAGGGAGCTCAACAAACTCACTATTAAAGATAAATTTCACATTCCTGTCATTGATGAATTATTGGATGAATTACATGGAGCAATTTACTTCATCAAGCTAGATCTGCGTTTAGGATATCATTAAATTAGAATGAAGACTGAAGACATTTTGAAAACAACATTCAAAACTCATGAGGGTCATTATGAATTTTTGGTAATGGATTTTGGCCTTAATAATGCACCATCAACACTTCAAGGTTTGATGAATTCCATTTTCAAACCCTTCCTTACAAAATTTGTGTTAGTATTTATGGTTTTCAAGCTTATGTGGTTATCATTTATTGCATAAATCTCCGGATTATGCATGGTGTTAAGAAACAATGGTCGACGTTTCTAATCCCAACGGGGATCCATCTTCAGGACAAGATTTTGAATGAATAATGAAAGGCAGAAGGTTAGGGTTAATATACAACAAGTATTGAAACGATCATGTTCAACATGTTGACAGGGTCCTCAAAATATTTCTTAGGAGTACGAGAGGTGGAATACTTGGGTCCTATTGTATCTCATGAGCGTGTTAACATGGACCCTAACAAAATTAAATCCATTAAGGAATGGAAAATCCCCACAACCATATATAATCTTCGAGGATTTCTTGGGCTGAAAGGGTATTATCGCAAGTTTGCTAAGAATTATGGGAGAATAGAGACACCTCTAACATCGTTACTAAAGAAAGATAAATTTTCTTGGACTCCAGAAGAAACTAAGGCCTTTGAACATATTAAAGAGGCAATGTTCCAAGAACCGGTCTTATCTACACCAAAATTCACAAAAGTCTTTATTGTGGAATGTGATGCTTCAGGAAATGGATTTGGTGCAGTTTTAATACAAGAAGGAAGACCCATTGATTTTGAAAGTCGTCCAATCAAAGGAAAGTATTTACACAAACCTGTTTATGAGAAGGAAATGTTGGTAATACTACATGCACTAAACCAATGAAGACCTTACCTACTGGGAAGACATTTCAAGGTAAAAATAGATGATGATAGTCATAAATACTTTTTGGAACAAATATTATCTTCAGAAGAGCATAAAAATTGGGTCACAAATATTTTTTGTTATGACTTTTAAATCATCTACAAAAAGGGGAAGAAAATATTGTTGTAGATGCACTCTCAAGAAAGGATGAGGATGTGGAATCATTGCTTTGTGACATTTATATTATCCAAATTGAGAGGATAACCAAAGCAAGTGATGAATGGGAGAATGGTGAATAGGTGTGGACACTAATTCAAAAGTTGCAGCAAGATCCTAGTACATCTGATACATTTAGCTAGAAAATTTATTCATTATGGTACACCGATCACTTATATCTTTGTAAGAATTCCCAACTAAAACAAAATATTATTTTCTAATTTCACACCTCTCCTTTAAGAGGGTGCTCAAGATTTTTAAAGCTTACCATAGGGTCAAGAAGGATTTTTTTGGGATGGCCTTAATCTGATATTCAAAAGTTTGGGTCAGAATCTTTGGTTTTCCAACAAAATAAAGTCGATATAATTAAGACCTAGAGTCTGTTACAACCTTTAGCCATTCCAAGTTAGCGTTTTGAGGAGGTTTCAATGCATTTTATCAAAAATCTACCCAAGTTTGAAGGAAATAGTTTCATCATGATGGTAGTTGATAGAATTACAAAGTATGCAAACTTTTGCTACTGCATTTATGGAAGCAATTCTAAAGCTTCATGGAAACCTGAAGATTATAGTAAGTGTCGGAGATCCCATTTTCACTGAAAATTTTTGGATGGAATTATTTTCTTGTCTTGGTAGTCAATTAGCTCATATCTCATCTTATCGTCCTCAATCTAATGGGAAAACCGAGATAGTGAAAAAAAAATTAGAAGGATGTCTTCATTGCTTTGTATCTGATAAACAAACATAATGGGTCAAATGGCTACCTCTATTTGAATGGTAGTATAACACTTCCTTCCATACTACAGCAAAAATGACCCCATTTATGGAACTTTATGGATATCATCCACCATCCATCACATCATATTTAAGATAAAATTCTAAGGTTCAAGTAGTGGAATATCACATTGAGCATCAACAAAAATTTCTCCAACTCTTAAAGGATAACCTCACTTCAGAATAGAATTGAATGAAACAAAAAGTAGATCAATATCGTAGTGAAAGAAGTTTTGATGTAAGCGATTGGGTAATTTTACGGATACAACCATACAAACAAAATTCCCTCAAGCAAGCTAAGAAGGATAATAAATCATCATCCAAGTACTACGGTCCTTAAAATATGTTGGAAAATATTGGTACTATTGCATAAAAATTGGAGCTAACTACATCTTCCCAAGTACACCCAGTTTTCCATGTTTCATGCTTAAATAAGGTTATTGCTGATAAGCTTCCATTTCAAGCAGTGTTTCAAGAACTTGACAAAGAATGAAAAAACATATTTGAGCCTGAAGTAGTCACAGAAACAAGAACCCAATGGCTATGAAATCGATCAATTTCAGAATATCTCATTAAGTGGAAGAACTTACCTATTGAATATTCAACATGGGAGGATGAGAATTTTATACAGAAGCATCCAAAATTACTCAAGTGTTGAGGAAAACACTTTTTTGAAGGAGGGGGGAATTTTAGATCTCTATAATACTAGTGTACCCCCTTATTGTTATTGTTAATATAGCCCCTTCAATTTTATTTTTGTGCCCATGTAGCCCCCATATTGTTATTTTTGTGCTCCATAGAAACCCACTATTGTTATTGTTGTGCCCTTAAATTATTATTGTTATGTAGGCCTTGATTATATTGTGACCCCTTAGACCCCTACATATAAAAAGGAGGTATTTTCATTTGTATCATCCAATAATTGTTCATTTATGTGATGTAAAGGAGGTTTCCCCCTCGAAGAGGCTAATTTATAAGTCATTGATCTATATTTTCTTCTATTTTGTGAGTTGGTTGCATAACGTTATGTTACCAGATCACAAAATAGAAGAAAGTATAGTTTAGTGACTTGAAAATAAGTCTCTTCAAGGGGGAAACCTTATTTTACATCACATAAATGAACAATTATTGGATGATTCAAATGACAAGAGCTCTTTGGTATATAAAATTTTTTAAAGGGTCAAAATATAATTAGGGCCTACATACCAATAATAATGTAGAGGCTCAACAATAACAGTTTGTATCTATGGGGCACAAAAATAACAATATGGGGGATACACTAGTATTATAGGGACCTAGCATGCCCCTCTCCTTAAAAAAAGTGATGTCCTCAATGCTTGAGTAGTTCTAGATGCTTTTGTATGAAATACTCGTCCTCCCATGTGGGATCTTCAGCAAGTAAGTTCTTCCACTGTATGAGATACTCTGAAATTGGTTGATTATGTAGATGTCATATTCTTGTTTTTGTCATTTCTTCAAGCTCTAATATGAGTTTTCCTTCCTGATCAAGTTCTAGAAACATCGTTTGAACTAGGAGCTTGTCAACTATAAACTTCTTTAAGCATGAAACATGGAAAACTAGGTGTACTTGTTAATATGCATGCAACCCTAATTTGTATCCCATAGTACCATTCTTTTGCAACATCTTATAAGGGGCATAGTACTTGGGTGATAATTTATTATCCTTTTTAGCTTGCTTGAGAGATATTTTTTTGTATGGTTGCAGCCATAAAAATACCCAATCACCCACATCAAAACTTCTTTGACTGTGATGTTGATTTTCCTAGTGTTTCATTTAATTATGTGCCAAAGTCACGTTATCCTTTAAGAGTTGGAGAACTTGTTGTTGATGCTCGATGTGATATTTCACTACTTGAAACTTAGAATTCTCTTAAATATTATATGATGGATGATGAATGATATCCATAAAGCACCATAAATGGGGTCATTTTTTCTATGTTATGGAAGGAAGTGTTATACCACCATTATGCTAGAGGTAACCACTTGACCCGTTGTGTATGTTTATTAGACAAAAAAAAATGAAGACATCAGGGGAATTTTGAGGTCTCAAATGGGCCTTCTAAGAAAAATATACAATCAAAATTCACTTTATGAGAACCAATCAAATTTTAGGAGATGACATCATCCCTAATGGTTGAGGTGGCATTGTTTGAGTTAAAGGTACTTACTTGTCACATTGTCAATGGTGGATAAAAACTCATGTTAACCATGGTAGTGCTCTAAGTACTTTTAAAGTCATAAAGTAAAGTACTCATAATAAATGTCATTTTACACTCTTTAAATAAAATAATATTATTGTCATTTCATATTTCTTGAAAGAAACAATGCATATCCCTATACATTTATTATATTATATTATATTTATATAATATATTAATTACATGTTATTATACAATTTAAATAATATAAATTTTAGTTAATAGCATATAATATAATTAAGAATTTATAAATTTATATTTATATTTTATTTCAAGTTATTTAAGTACAAAGTACAAATGCATTAGTTGTTCAATGATAATGACTTTTTCTTGAAAAGTTCATTCTTATTTATAGTCACATCAATACCATTTTTTTTATTAATTTTATTTTGGTACAACTTTTGAATTGAATTTAACTATGGTTACATGGATTGTGGTGCAAAAAGTGATTTG
Source organism: Pinus albicaulis (assembly GCA_034641835.2). NCBI lineage: Eukaryota > Viridiplantae > Streptophyta > Pinopsida > Pinales > Pinaceae > Pinus > Pinus albicaulis. The sequence continues at coordinate 202,633 of JAXQQM020066846.1, read as the reverse complement.
CAAATTCATAAATATTATTTTATTGGTTTGGCTATTATTTTATTATTTCCTTAGGAGGCCCATTTTAGATCTCAAAATTCCCCTAAGGTATCCTTCCAAACACTTTTTCACAATCTCAATTTTCCCATCCAATTAAGATGATAAGATGAGCTATGAGCTAATGAAATACCAAGACAAAAAAATAATTTTGTCCAAAAAGTTCCAGTGAAAATGGGATCTTTGTCACTTACTATAATAATGGGGTTTCCATGTAGAATTTGAATTGTTTCCACAAATGCAGTATCATGTACCTCATTTATAAGTAAATAATAAGGCCCATCTGGCCTTCCTTTAGCCTATATTTATCTCTTTCCTTGCATTTAACAATATATTTTTGGCTATTATGTGGTTATTAGGAAGAATAGATGATGATTATCATATCTCATCGCATAATTTGGTTAATGTGCAAGAAAAGAGTGCATTGGAATGCATATACTATCCAGAGATACGTTGGAATGTAGTTGGATAAGATGTAGGAGGATGGTACACTACATTTATTCACCCAAAACTCGACATGCTCCCTATATTTACTCACTTCCAGTTCGAAGATCCATTCGCAGTTGTTGAACTTGAGGACTACAGGAAGAAAACTCCATATTTTTAGTTCTTTTGGAGGGAATCAACCTTCTTTCCAAGTAGGCTACCCCTCAGTCACTTTTGTATAAATAAGAAACCCTAAGGGCTCAATAGGATTCAAATTGTTGCAGGAGGATAGAGACTATTAAGAGCTAAGAATTTGTTTCCATTTATGATTTACTTGATCACTATTTTACATTAATGAAAATTATGTTGTTGATCAATAACTGAGTTTGTTTCATAGGGATTACTCCCCTTCGGTTAGGGACCAACCCATCTCTCTTATTTGTTTATCTATTTCATGCATTTTATTTTCTAGAAAAAATTTCTTTCTTTATATAACAAACTTGTTTATGAAAATTGCTTGTTCAGGTCTCCAAATCACCTCTCTTGTGGGATTCATGGTTGGGGATACAATATTGGCAAGATGAAAAAAATATATATTTTTTTCTTTGTAGTTAGGCATTTTACATACTATGTTTTCTACACGTGTTTTGATTGATCTAACATTCTTCTTTAAGACTGGAAATCATAATATATTATGGAAATATATCTTGTGCATGCTACACTTTATATTTTCTTTTAATATAGTACATAGATTTCAAATAAAATTCAACTCGCATTTTCTTGTTCATTTCCCTTTTTCTACAATTTAATTATTAGTTTGGCACTCTTTTCAATTTGAAAAAGAATCATTTATCTAATGTGAATGTACTACTATTGTTTTGTAGGGTTGTAATTTTCATTTCCACTCGTCTCCCCACCATTAGCCACTTTCTTCTCACCTCACAAGTCTCCCAAAACCCTGTCCACCGAAAACACATTTATAGGTTATTAAAGGCCACCGTGTGAATTGGATTTTGTGTAAGATGGGCCCTTGAAGGGTACTAGACTTGGAAAAAGCATAAAAAAAAATTCATCTACCCTCCACCACCTTTCCCTACCTTTATATTACCTTTACCCCCTCACAATTCTCACAAATCCAATCCTGTAGAAAAACAAGGCAATCTTGTAGCATCATATAAAAATCTTGTAGCATCACGTAGTACTGTGAAATCTTGGCTAGAATTTCTCATAAATATTTTACTAGCCTTGAATAATGTCCCCTAGGATCTGAAACCATTATTGAGAGATACCAAATACCACCTACGACTTTCCATTTTCCCACTGCAACACATTTCTACAATCAAGGTTAGTTGAAAGATTTATGAATTTGGAAATACAATGATCATTTAATTTATTTTCTCATGAGATGTCTAATGGGTTGTATCACTAAGTCTACTCTCTTTGGAAAATAGTGATTAAAGGTTGATTACATTTTTTTTCCTTTATGCAAAGTACATTAGCATTGCTTGATTTGATTTATGCTTCTTAATCTAGGGTTTTAATTTCAAGCATTGTTATTCCATTGCATAGACTAGGATTTCTTTATATGAAATTGCATTATGAAATTAGGTTAATATTTACATTTTTGCAAGTAGTGTACCCTTTACATTTATGAAAATAGGGTTAGTATTTACTTTTGAGAAAGTAGAATTTCCATTATTTTTCAAATAGACTAATATTTCCAATTATGTAAATAGAATATAACTTTCCTTTCATGTAATTTTTTTCCTTTCCAATCTAGAATTAGTTGATAGAATGGTCTTCATGTGCCTTGTTCTGGTCCATTGCTTAAAAGTGACATTAATAGATCTTATACTTCTTTGCATATAATTCTATCACCACTTAAATTTGTATGAACCACAGGTTTATAATTAAAGTTGGTATCCTTGGGATTTGCAACACTCTTGTTGCAATACTGAAGCTGTTACAGGACAAATGACCTCCTCATCAGCTCAGAGGATAAGGTAACATGGAAAGAAGAAAATGACCTAGACAAGACCCATTTTTGCCAAGGTAACGCACCCCAGGAACAACTAGGCAGAGTTATAACGCACTCTAGCCATGCAAAGGGAGCATTAATGCCTAGGGTAATGCTTTGTCTTGCCCAAGGGGCAACGTTATCTGTGTTTGAATGTGAAAAGGGAAATATCTTGCGAAAAAATGACTGGCATTTCCAGCTTTTCCTCAGAAAGAGTCAGTTCAAAATTAGAAACTAATGGCAAAAACCATTTATTAGAAATTTCCAAACACAATTGAGCTCCTATGGAAGGCAAAAGCAAAGAAAAGAGAGGACACATCTATATCTTTCCCGATTTGAACTGGTTGAAAGAGTTGGCAAGGTTTTTCCTCTCCATTTCCTATAAATTAGAGGTGTGGGCTCTTGGTCTAAGGTCGAAGGTTTGATTATATGTGGAGAAAAATTTCATTGTTGTAGTGTGAGGCTTGAAGATCGGTGAGGTTCATTGAGGACTCTTTGACTTGAGCATCATCACACTCGGAGATAGAGAAAGAGAGAGAGGAATTGGAAGGCTGAGGAGGGCTTGGTGCAATTGACGGTTGTAATCCTCCTTTTTATAAATCAATAGATCTGTATCTATTTTTTCCATTCGATGCACTGAGTGTCACATTTGTTGTTCATTTGTCTATGTAGCATGATATGAATGGTTTAGATTTGCATATTTCATGTCAGTTATATACTAGTTTAATTGTTAGAAAGCTATATTGTTGTGAAGATTACATGGGTGCTTTGATTAGTTGCAGGATCTGGATTTGGAGCCGGTGAGGAAGGACTTCTACCTTGTCGCTTAGCACTCTCCATAGGATCTGTCATCCACAAAGAGGTAATCATTCCAAACCTTGCTTTGTCAATTACATATTAGTATGAACATGTATGCGGTACCTTTGGAACTTTACAACTAATCTTACAGTCTGCCTCGGGCACCGGAAAGCCCTGAGAGAGATACCCCATAACCATCACCCAAGCATATCACCTTATAGCAGAAATGACGACTGCACTGGGGAGTAAACCCCAAGTTTGTGGATTTTTCCTATGACTTTACCTCTTTCCCTCTGTTCACATGTCCTTCTCATCAATTTATATGCTCAGTAATCTTCTCATCAGCTCACAGAGTCTAGAATAGACCTTGCCTAGCCATATGTACAACTTTACCTTGAGTAATGCTTCCTCTGAGAGTGTTTCAGTGCGTTATAATGCTACTTATGCTCAAATACAGTGTGTTAGTCTCATAATTAATGCTTTGTAGCCTCTGCTTGCCAGCGTTACCCAACCAAAATCTGTTGTTTACACCCTAGTTATGTTTCCCTTTGGTTGTGGAGTTATTGGCTACCAGATTAGTTTCTTTCATTAGATCCCTGTGCTTGATTACCAGTTAGCATTTTTTAGTTCTTGTTTAAAAAAGTTAATGTTAGTAGCATCTACTTTTTGAAGATTTTTTTTTTTATAGTTTTCTAAACTTACATGAATTCATTTTGAAATTTTGGTTAAAAAGCTGTTAGAGAAGATAGATAGATGTTTGAATCTTTAAGGTTGAATTGTGTTATTTGAATGTTTGTTGCACGGATGTTGGAAAAATCTCTCCCTGTAGAATAAAATCTTCATTGAATTGAATATTTAGAGCATGTTTCTACATGGTTTTTGAGTGAGAGTCTCATCACATTTCATACGTTCACTCCCCCTATGCAAGAGTAATAATAAAGTACATTAAGAATCAAGTGATAATAAAATTAATCATATAAATTTTTCTAAGCTCACAACAACAGTAGCTCAGGCTAGGATCTTGGGGTAGGAGAAGTGAGAAAATCACCCAAGACCTCAAAACTTGAAATTAGAGTAATTAAAAAGTGAAATCCTACTACACTCATATTTTCGGGACCACTCCACTACCATCGAAGTTAAGCATGAGATAACACTAGGGTGCATGAGAAGGTAGCCCACCTTCGAGTGCATTCAGTGGGCATGCTATATATTGGGGTTCCCTTCGGGGATGTTGAAACTAGATTGGGGATCTAGGTGTTCTGCCCATATAACATGTTGTCTACGACCATGACTCCCCTAACAATGTCCGTGATTTGAGGTATCTTTAGTTTCCAGACCTTTTAGGGACTTACACAAGGTGACTGGGGCAGGCTTCCCTGGTACCTAAAACAGATGAACCTACTTTGTCTTCTATCTTTGGGAGGGTACTTGTCTTCACGAGAGTGCTTACACCTATTGTCTGAGGTTCGAGTGAAGCTCTAGAGTAACCATAACTGTGTTTTTAACCAACCTTCTCTGTATGTTATTGTGATACTGGGTTTCATCTCTAGCAAACGATAGTACTCAGATGGGGTCATACCTATTCTGGCTTCTTGCTGATTGATTTTAGAAGCCCTTTTTTATTTTTTCCTTTTTAGGTGTGTGGTTACTATCACTGAGACTTTATAATAAATCACAAATAATTAAAATTTGATAAAAGTAAACAGGTCACCGTGCCGTCCTTCGTCCCTCGTCATCTTTATCGATGACAACGAGGTCTCCCTCCCTTGACACTGGGGCAGGAGTTGAGTCTCGGTGAACCAGTGACAACCCCTAACTTTCATATAGCTCCATATCATACGAAGTTTCCAGAGGATCCTTTTACGGAAGGAGTCATACCTCCTTACAATCCTCCTCTCACTGACCCATTGGGGCCATTGTTAGTTCAGGTTACACCAGGGCAAGATATGCCTTTGGCTGCACTAACATCCGTTTCACAACTGGCACCCATGGGGTTGATGTCATTGGTAACCAACTCTGGTTCACCACCATCTTCCTTGTTGGTTGACAGTTCTACACCAATGATTGGCAACCCCAGTAACCAGGCTATACCCGGTCCCAAAAATTTGGTCACTAAAACTGTTAGTAGACCTCCGAACCCTTCGATATCTGCTCCTATTGTGACTATGTCGGGACCTATTGTTTCCGCTCCCACTAGCGGGACTACTTCGGTTCCTTTTAGAAACCCTTTTAGTTAGAACCCTTTGTTGAGTTCAAACCCCTTGACTATCATGCCAGGGGGTAGTGTCACCAATACATATATGCCCGGGGGCACTTCAATACCCCTACAGTCATTAGGACAAACATGAAAATGTAATATTCCTAAAATTAGCATGCACCTAATAGGAATATTAAATTTTTATCTTTGCACCTAGTAGATCAATAAATGGGGAAAAAGACCCATACTTATCTTGTATTAGCACCAAAAACCCTCTTGGTGTGAAAAGGGGACATTCTAGTGGCTAGATTTTGCACTTTCCATGTATGAACAGGAAGAGGCTCATGTTGATTCAGTCAAGTTTACCAAGTCAACAACGTAGTGTGGATGAGTACCCTTGATACAGCTACAACACAGTTTTGGAGGGAAAGTAACCATGTGGTATTGGAAACCCTAATGGGTGGGACCCAAGGTGAGGAGGCTCACAAACTTTATAAGGAGGAAGATATCATACATTTGAGGTTAGCTTATGGATTATTGATCTTGGTCTGCTTAGACTATTGAGCATTCCTCAACTGTTGAGTTGAGTATGCAGTGCTGTTCAGCACAAGGCATTCTTGCTTAGGGATTCCTTCTCCTTCATTGAGTGATATCTTGGAGGAGTTCTGTTCTTCATTTTCCCACATCTAGGCTTGAGGCCAAGCATCCTCCTTCATCCACAACGTTATTCCTATAGCAGGGGACGTTGTGTTGCAGGGTGTTGCAGTGGGAGACTCACAACACTAGCTCATGAGCTTATCTTTTAGAGGAGGGAGCTCCCCTTGCTTTGCAAGATCTGTAAAGGATATTTCAGAGCTCATTTTGTATCTTGGCATGTGGCCAAATAATTTCCCCTCTTCTACAGTGCATTTATTTGCAGAAACTGCGTCCTTTTCCAGAGTGCTGCAGTAACAGGGTTTGAACCCCCTACTTGTGAGCTTGTTCCTTGGAGGAAGGGCCAACCTTTTCCCGGAAAGCTTGCATATCATTATTCTTCTATTTCATGTACATTTATAGCTATATATATACAGAGTTGTAGAATACTGTGTTTTCCAGATTTCGATCTGCAGATCTTCTCTTTTATACATTGTATTTTCATTGAAACCCTTGCCGGGTTATTCTTGTTATGTATACAAAGGGGGGGATCTCCATTTTCTCAGCCATTGGATGATTGTACACTCCTTATCTCTTATTTATCATCATTTTATACATAAAACCTCACTGAAATCACGCTGTACATGATTCAGTCCTTTTGTATGAGTTAAACTATAGGGTTTGGGCTTATTTGAGACATATTGACTTGGGGAGATCTGTTTATGTTGGCTAGAGTGATTTGTTTCATCTCTAATTCTGCATGTGAGTTGCATATGATATATTATAAGGGATCCAAGTCCCATTCCTCACATATATAGCGTTATTTTCTGAAGACAACCGTTTTATGCCCTATATTGCTGCATTTCCCCACTTGGGAAGGAGGATATAAGCCATATTTTTGCTGAGGTTCATTCATCTGCCGGTGATATGTTATTTCACATCTAGTGAGCTGATTTACATTTCCATGCTCATGATTTTCTGAAGCTCCAACTTTGGAATATCTTCAGATATTCTTATTGTTGTAGATTTTCCCTATTTTGGGATATTACAGTGGTATCAAAGCTGCCATCTTGGCTCAGCCTGTCGATTTCAGATCCAATCCATAAGATAATAAGAAGAGGAGATAATAATTATGGAGAGGATGAGATTTCTCTCATCAATTTTCAGATCTAAGAAGAGCCTCTCCAAGGAGGTTCACCAAATGAAAGAAGAAAGATGCAATGAAACTTCCGGAGGGTTTCAAGAAGGAGAAAGCTGTAGTGAGACCTATAGAAGGTTTCAAGATGAAGAAGAAGACCCATGCACTTCCTATTCTCATAGAGGAAGTGAAGAGAAAGAATACCACTTAGAACATGAGATCCTGAGTGGATATTTGGCAAAGTACAAGTGCCAACCTAGAGCTTTCAAAGAGACTTTAGATCTTCCTTAGTTTATCCAACTAAAAGAAGAAAGGAGGCCACATAGCAATAGGATGGTGAAGGGTGCTGGTTTCTATTGCCCACTTTTGATGGATCACCCATATGTACAACAAGGGTTTGGGTGATGAAGTTAGAAGCATTTTTCCTACTACATCTAGTAGTGGAAAAAGAGGTTGTGGAGATCTCAGCGCTGCACTTGGAGGGTAAGGCAAGCTCTTGGTGGTTCAACCATGTGAGTCATGCAAGAGTATCTACTTTTGCAGATTTCACTCAAAGAGTGATCAAAAGATTTGACAGTGAGAGATCATAGAAGAAGGAGACCTCATCTCCACCCGAGGAGACATTTATCAGCGCTGTCACATTCATGAGGGGGCAACCATACATATCAGCAGTTGGATTAGCCAACACATTGAAGAAAGGAACTCTTGCATCCATACAAGATGTTCCCAAGACTCACCAAGGTATGCATAAATTTCCATTTCCTATCATTTTAGAAAATATTATGGGAAACTTGGGAAATTTGTCCTCACATGGTCAAGGATCAAAACACATTGCTGAGGTGGAGCAACAAGCTTGCATTGCACTGTATGACCTTGGTTTAATTAAAGGAGGAATGAAAATTCATTCCCTTGCACCTCGACTGAGTTTCATGTAGCATGAGGAGTTAGGGTGTAAGATTTTGGAGCGCATAAGGAGTGTTGTGCCACTTTCTGGTGATGTTTTACTTTTAGCACACTCGGATCCTGTTGGATTCAAGAGGATCATTGATGAGAGGTCTTTTCTGAAATATCTCCAAGGGGTTGCATCTCAACTTACCATGAGGTGTGAGGAGGAAGATCTTATTTGGGAGATTGGTAGTCTTCATTGGGAAGATACCAAGGGGGAGAATGATTGGAGGCATCCACATTTGGATGAATGGAGATGGATGGAGAGCAGGAGGTTGGTGAACCACTTGCAGATCTATGACATAGGACAACAAGAAGCAAAGCTGCGCTGGCTACTCTTGAGAGAGTTTGGCCATCTTGGGTCATACTCTTTGTTAAGGAGTATGTGGTGGATGGAGGCGTGGCATGGTGCCCATATGATGAAACATCAAAATACTTGTTTGTATGGGGCATCATACAAGACAACCATCATGATCTAACTCTATCGCTTGTATGAGGGAGAGATGAGGGAACAACAAGAGTTTTTGTTGCTGTGGTTACACTTGGGAGAGTATGGGCAGAAATTTTCCCCTACTTTTCTTGATATTTCCAGAGAGAAGGAAGGCACATTCAAAGTGCAAAGAGGCTACCCTTCAACATTGAAGGATCATGAGAGGCTTCCATGTAGGAAGGAGATCTTCTCACATAGTAGCATGATGGTGGATGGCTTTGGCATATGGAATTTCAAAGGGAGGAGTCATGGAGCCTTATCACTAAGGCCAACATCACTGTCACATGGGAGTATGTTCTTATTGATGGAGTGTTCCAAGGAGAGTATGTATCCCTTCTTCTTGCAAATTCTTATGGGGAGATTCTCATGGGAGGACTCATTCATGGGCCTCACTCTCAGCCTACTCACTATGTATGGCAAGAAATGCATTTTTGTACTTGTTGTTTACTCTATTAAGTATTTGTATCTTCTCACCATATATGAACAATGCATTTCTCCACAAGAGAGCAAAATTATTTTTGGGTCTCATGGTCACTTTAGGGCCAATCTTTATAATGCTAGTAGCCCACATATACATGATTTTGGGCAAGTGTATTGTTTTGATTATGTACAACTGATATCTGTTGTGGCTTACTACCCCATGGTGGAAGAGTAAACATGCACAACTTGTAACTCATTGAAGAACCACTTGCCACATGATATTCTCAAACAACAGTTGGGGAGACTGTGCAGTATCCACCTGGAAAACCATTTGTACCATCCAAACTTGCACACAACCTTCAAAAATTTTCTGATTTGGATGCCATGTGGTGATGATGTGCCATTCATGTTGTATGGAATGGTTTGGGTTGGCATGGCTCATGACATTTGAGAGATTATCCTTGGAGATTCGATCTTCTTCTTTCCACTTGAGGGCAACCATGTTGCAGCCCAAGATCAGCATGCCCTCTACACTTATCATAAGTGGAGAGGTGGACAGTGTGGGGTAGGTCCTCTTTCCTATCATGTGCATCTATTCAGCCCACCTACACTTCATGAGCCAAAGGTGGAGAAGATTCTTCATGAGTTACCATCTTGGAGGGTGACTCATTTCATATGGATGATAGCTTGGGGGTGGAGGTTTCACTTGGGAATGAGAATTTCCCATGCATTTCAAACTCCATGCCTTGAGAGGACCTCTAGATAGCACATAGTTGTCTCCTTGAGCATGTTACTTTTGCATGATGATAGCCATTTGGTAATGTACACCAAATGCTAATTTGTTTGCTTGGGAGAGGCACTATGGAGTTTCATTGTTGAGACAATATCTTATTCTTTGGGGGAGCTCATCACATGAGGATGCTACAGGAGGAGGGAAGGAGAATTTCTAGTTCTATCCTTGTAGTTGCTTGAGGACAAGCAACTTTTGGGAGGGGATGACTGTAATATTCCTAAAATTAGCATGCAAATAATAGGAATATTAAATTTTGATCTTTGCACCTAGTAGATCAATAAATGGGGAAAAAGACCCATACTTATCTTGTATTAGCACAAAAAACCCTCTTGGTGTGAAAAGGGGACATTCTAGTGGCTGGATTTTGCACTTGCCATGGATGAACATGAAGAGGCTCATGCTGATTCAGTCAAGTTGACCAAGTCAACAACGTAGTGTGGATGAGTAGCCTTGATAGAGCTACAACACAATTTTGGAAGGAAAGTAACCATGTGGTGTTGGAAACCCTAATGGGTGGGACCCAAGGTGAGGAGGCTCATAAAATTTATAAGGAGGAAGATAGCAGACATTTGAGGTTAGCCTATGGATTATTGATCTTGGTATGCTTAAACTATTGAGCATTCTTTAGTTGTTGAGTTGAGTATGCAGTGCTGTTCAGCACAAGGCATTCCTGCTTAGAGATTCCTTATCCTTCATTGAGTGATCTCTTGGAGGAGTTCTGTTCTTAATTTTCCCACATCTAGGCTTGAGGCCAAGCATCCTCCTTCAGCCACAACGTTATTCCTATAGCAAGGGACATGTGTTTGCAGGGTGTTGCAGTGGGAGACTCACAAGACCAGCTCCTGAGCTTATCTTTTAGAGGAGGGAGCTCCCCTTGCTTTGTAAGATCTGTAAAGGATATTTCAGAGCTCATTTTGGATCTTGACATGTGGCCAAATCATTTCCCCTCTTCTACAGAACAGTTATTTGCAGAAACTACGTCCTTTTCCAGAGTGTTGCAGTAGCAGGGTTTGAACCCTTGCTTGTGAGATTGTTCCTTGGAGGAAGGACCAACCCTCCCAGAAAGATTGTATATCATTATTCTTCTCTTTCATGTACATTTCTAGCTATATATATATAGAGCTGCAGAATAATACGTTTTCTAGATCTAGATCTGCAGATCTACTCTTTTATACATTGTATTTTCATTGAAACCCTTGCCGGGTTATTCTTGTTGTGTATAAAAGGGGGGGATCTCCATTTTCTCAGCCATTGGATGATTGTACACTCATTATCTCTTATTTCTCATTATTTTCTGCATAAACCATCACTGAAATCATGTTGTACATGATTCAGTCCTTTTGTATGAGTTAAACTATGGGGTTTGGGCTTATTTGAGACATATTGACTTGGGGAGATCTGTTTATGTTGGCTAGAGTGATTTGTTTCAGCTCTAATTCTGCATGTGAGTTTTATATGATATATTCTAAGGGATCTAAGTCCCATTCCTCACATATATAGCGTTATTTTCTGAAGACAACCATTTTATGCCCTATATTACTACATTTCTCCACTTGGGAAGGAGGATATAGGCCATATTTTTGCTGAGGTTCATTCATCTGCTGGTGAGATGTTATTTTACATATAATGAGCTAATTTACATTTCCATGCTCATGATTTTCTAAAGCTCCAACTTTGGAATATCTTCAGATATTTTTATTGTTGTATATTTTCCCTATTTTGGGATATTACAGAAAACCCATTGTTAACATTGTTCATTTAAGTGGTAAAAATTCCAGTGTATGGTCTAAGCCGATTCTTAATTATGTGAATAGCTATATGCCTTTGGCTAACTCTATTGCGTCCATATGGGAAAACCAACCCCAAAGTCAATTTGGGCAAGGAGGCAACTATTACACTAGGGGAAACCAACGATACACCCCTACACCCCTACTATTTCCGAATGGTCAGCCAATACTTCCTTGGCTAGATCTGGGGGAAAACACACAATTGCCATTTTTGGCAACTATCGAAATCCCCGACCTCTACAAATTGACCAATGATCCCATCAACCACAACCCACTCTAGCCTCTAGTATCGCACAAGATTCTGTCTGACATCCCTAAATTCGACGGGAAACAAGGTAATGATCCGGCTACACACGTCACCACCTTTCATCTATGATCTGTTTCTAACTCCATGGTGGATGATAGTATCTGGCTTAGAATTTTCCCATGCACTCTCACAGGAAACGATTCCAAATGTTACATTGAGTTACCACGTGGGGCCATCAATAATTTTGGTTCCTTAGCTATGGAATTTCTTATCAATAATAGGCAGAGGCTCGTCAAAGCGTCAATCTCAAATCATCTCTTATCCAACTAGTTTTTAAAGTCACTCTTTCCACCCCTAGCTAAAGATGTTTGCTTGTTTGGTGCAGTCAAGGAAGACCAATCCATCTGTCGTGTGTAGCATTTAGATCTTATCTATTCGTAATCTGGCACGCTGTATAAATTAGTCCCCCATGCCCCTAAAAATCTGAATATTCCCACTACTCAATTACTCGGAGCACATTCCGATGACATCGTTGGTGCAACCTCCGGTGTAGTCATAAAACGACTTAGTGGGCAAACCTCCTAGCCATATTTGGCTGCCACCACCCCTAACCAATCGACTACTCTTCCTACAGCTGAGGTAAACTCTATGTAGTCTACACAAAAACCTAGAAGCAAGAACAAGAAAAATACCTCTCCTTTTGAAGAGCAGTTTGGTACTCAGAATAATCCCAATCAGAATAATGTTGCTAAGAACGACAAAGGGAAGGAGAAACCCATGATATTTCATTGTAGAATCTGTGCAGAGGACCACTTGACATAAAAATTTCATCGGCTGCAGGAATGCACAGATTTTATCACAAACAATAACTCTGGGAGGACACCTGTCGTCCTTCGTAATCCATTCCCTAATCCATAGTAGCAACAAAAACACATGGTTGCAAACCCACCACAATCCCTGCAAAGGGGAAACGGTGTTACTCATCCTTCTAGTGAAGGATCATTTGCCATTTATGGTGTAGAAAGTGTTGAACTCTAAACCCAAGCTAAACTCTATGGAAATCCAATCATTAAGGCTCAGGAACCTGGTACAAGTTCAAATCCACTGTCGCCCAACGATTTTCATATTGAAAGGCTTGCTGCTGACCTCGCGATTCGTCCCCCCAAGGGGACACTTTGACGCACAACTCATAACACCTTTTCACATGCTGCCAAAAACTACAATATTGTAGAAGATTTGGTGCAAGAATCATCAGCCATGTCTACACTCGAAGTATTGCAAACCTTCCCAACACAAAGGAAACCTATGCTTTTGGCCATTGGTGGAATTGACCCCCATGATTCTACACTAGCCATATTCGACATGGAGAAATCTAAACCTTGCCTCTCACACCAACTTGATTTCCAGGTAAAAGTTGTGTCGGAAGGGAGACCAATCCATCACATTGTCATAGCGAAGGTGCTTCGACCTGGGTTATGTCAACTGTGTGCTGGCTCGCTTTGGGTTCTCCAAATTTCTCTCCATTGTAAAATTCCCTTAAAGCTTTCAATGGCCACACTTTCTTCCCAAAAGGATACCTTGCTAGCTTTCCCATTTCTCTTGGTGGGAAAACGATAACAATGGAAATAGAAGTCGTAGACCATCATCTCGACTATAATCTGTCGTTGGGTTGCAGTTAGTCTTACCCAATTACTGCCATTGTCTCTTCGATATTCCGACTCATCCTCTTTCCATTGGATGGGAAAATAGCCACAGTGGATCAGTTATCCTTTTGCACCCCAAATTATTTCACGTTACCAAGTAGCACTATACCCCTAGTAGTAGGGGTTCTTGACTCGTACGTTAGTGTCTGTACCGGTCTTCTAAAGGCATCTTCCCTAATGGGTTGTTTTCCTCTCCCGTTGCCTGAGGTTCCACACATGATTGCAATGATATCCACCATTATGGATGGCTCTATCGATCCGTGGATCATACCGACACCTTCAGATATTGATTCCTATGGAGATTAGATGCTGCTATCACCGGCCAAGTTGGCTTATCAAGCCATCCAAACCACATCTGAACCCTCCACTACTTTGGTTTCGACCAATGGTACCAACCTCTCACCTATCACAGTTCCTTCTAAGGATCTCCTCGATGAAGTCCTTCCTACGAACAAAGCTATTTAAGAGATCATGTCTCTAGAAGAACGACCTTGGGGAGAGTTCCATCATCGTGCTTCAATGTTTGATTCAGACACGATCACTACTCAAACCCCATATTTTGACCCACCTGAGATCGTTCCCTCCTCTTACACTACTATTCACACTATCGATATGGAAGGGAACATGGGAAATCTTTCCAAAACTATGCTCATAGATATCTAGGTCAAAACGGGTATCGTGGAAAATATTCAGATTGGAGCTAATTGCAATCCAGAGGAAATTGCATGCTTCACATCCATTTTTAAGGAATTCCGCAATGTTTTTGCTTGGTCTTACGATGAAATGCCTGACATAGATTCGTCTATTGTCGAGCATGAAATCAAGATTTATGTCAATGCCAAGCCTGTCTGGAAAAGACTCCGACCTGTCCTCCCTCGCAAAGCAGTTGCCATCAAGACTAAAGTCAAAAAACTCTTACACGCTGGTTTCATCTATCCCATTCCTTTAATGGAATGGATTTCCAATCCAGTTCCCATAGATAAAAAACAAGGCACCATCCGGGTCTGTGTTGATTATTGTGATCTGAATGCCACTTGTCCAAAAGACAATTATCCTATGCCATTTATAGATCATATTATCGATGATTGTGCGAGATGTGAATCTTTCTCCTTTATGGATGACTTCTCTGGCTACAACCAGATAGCAATTAAAAAATATGACCAGCATAAAACTGCCTTCATCTGTACTTGGGGCACATTTTCGTATCATAAACTCCGATTCGGTTTGAATAATGTGGGAGAAAATTTTCAAAGGGCTATGGACTTTGCCTTTCATGATATCCAACACATTCTAAAAGCTTACTTGGATGACCTTCTGACTCACTCCATGAAGCGAACCCATCACCTTGCGCATCTTAAACAAATATTCATTCGGTGTAGGTTCTACAATATACGTCTGAATCTGCATAAGTGCGTAATTTTTGTCGAGTCTGGATGCCTTCTTGGATTTATTGTTTCCAAGCATGGGATTAGGGTTGATCCCGATAAGGTTAAGGCGATTATTGAATTACCTGCACCACAATACATTCTGCAACTCCAACGTTTGCAAGGGAAGGAAAAATTCTTACGTCGTTTCATGTTAAACTATACCAAGATGATGAGAGGCTTTATGCGCTTGCTTAAGAGAGGGATACTGTGTCTATGGGAAGACCAGGCTCAGCTATCATTTGATGCCTTGAAACGAGCACTTGTTTCCACCTCACTTCTTAGTACCCCTAACTATTCGCGTGACTTTCTCCTCTGCCTGGCAGCCTCACCATCCTTGTTAGGAATGGTCTTGGTTCAAGTTCACAATGACGATAGTGAGCATGTGATATATTATTTTTCAGAAGGTATCATTGAACCTGAACTACGATATTCACATGTTGAGAAAATATCTCTTGCGGTGGTCTTCGTTGTCATCCACCTTCGACACTATATATTGTTGCGACAGACTAACGTAATTTCTTTTGAGAATCCCATGCGACACATCTTGTCTCAGAAAATTATTGGAGGAGAAAATTCAAAATGGATTGTAATCCTCCAACAGTTTGATTTGGTTTTCACTGCTGCCAAAGCAAATAAATCTCTAGTCTTCGCCGAATTAAGGTCGGACCTTCCCAGAATCGATTTGGAAGAAGTAGCTCATGATCCATTTCTAGATGAATTTGTCTACCTAGTCAATTCTTCTGATCCTTGGTATGGAGAAATTTTGGTCTACCTCCAAACTCAATGGTTTCGCCCAAGTCACACGTCACATAACTGTTGTCGTATTCATAACCTAGAGAAACACTACCTTGTGCTAAACGATACTTTGTATCGCTGTGGTGTCGATACTATTATTCGGCCTTGTTTCATTCTTAACGAGGTAGAACACATTTTAAATGACTGTCATGCGGGGGCGTGTGGCAGTCATCTTTTTGGCATAGCTACTACCCATAAAATATTGTGTGCAGGATAACATTGGCCCACTTTGTTTAAAGACTGCATCGCAGCAGTCCAAAGGTGCTATATGTGTTATATTTTCACGAAGAAATGCATGCTCATCCAACCCCTCTTCATCCTGTTGTCTCCGTTGGTCCTTTCGCTAAATGGGGAATTGACTTCGTCACATGCAATCCCACTTCTGTGGATGGACACAACTACATTGTAGTTGTGGTTGACTACTTCGCAAAATGGGCAGAAGACATTCCCACTTTTAAGGCTGATGGAGAAACTGCCGCTCTGTTCATGTTCAATCAGGTTATTTTCCGTTTCTGTGTACCCCTCTCAATATTCACAGATCATGGGTCACATTTTTAGAACCATATGATGACGGAATTAAATTCCATGCTAGGTTTTTGACAAGACCAATCTTCATCCTACTATCCGCAAGCGAATGGTCAAGTCGAATCCGTAAATGGCATCCTCAAAACCATGATATGTTGGTTAGTTGGCAACCATAAAACCACATGGCATCAGAAGTTATACTCTGCGTTATGGGAATATCGAATGCCAATAAAAAATGCTACCGTCTTCACGCCATTCCAACTAGCATTCGGCCTGGAAGTAGTACTTCCAATCAGGTGTGAGATTCCATCACCCAAGCTTGCTGTTGAACTCCTACCTGGCACCACTGTCGAAGAAGAGCGCTTGCTCTTGCTTGATCAATTGGATGAAACTCGTCGAGATGCCACAATGGCACTCGAAGCTCACAAGCACCGAGTAAAGGATCAATATGAAAAATATTTCATGCCTCATTCTTTCCAAGAGGGTGATCTCGTTCTACTCTACGATTAGAGACATGACCTCTTGGGGGCAGGAAAATTTCAACCATTATGGCTCGGTCCTTACGTCGTCACAAAAGTCCTTTCAAAAGGAGCTTATGAACTTCAAGACTATAATAGAATTCCACTCATGGAGCCCCACAATGGGCTCTATCTAAAGAAGTATTTCACCTAGTGTTCCACTAGGCATATGCTTTGTAATTTTATGTATATCAGTTTTGTCTTTGTTTGGTGTTTTTGGATATTTTGGGTTTTTGAGTGTTTTTCTCATGAACACTCTCTTATTTTAGACAGATGCCTTTGTCATTCTTATCATACATTGGATACATGGATAGTGTGAGTCATCATACTCAGAACATTGTATCAGCTGCTTGGGTCCTCTATACACTTGAGTCAGAGCTCCTTGGTTCTGGGGGAATCTTCCTAGGAAATGCCACCAACAATATTTTTGAGTACATGTCGGTGAGTGATACAACTCCTCACGGAAGTTGCATCTTGCGACATCTCCAATCTGGTGGTCAGGTTAGATTCCCAGCTCATAATTATGCATTTAAACAATTGTTATTGCATTTGTCATCCAGTCTTATTATGTTATTACTTAAGGATACGAATTCTAGAATGTCAATTTCAAACCATCACATTTGAGCTTATTCCTAGAGAATTTAATACATTAGCTGATTCATTGGAAAATTATGCGTTAGATTGGAATTTATCGCATTTATTATAGAAGGATTCATACATGAGTGTATATTTTTTCACCATTAAAAATACACAAAAATTAAAAACACTAGAATCAAAATCGCCAAAATATATATATATATATATATATATATCTATACGTCATGTCCAGTCAAGTTACATAAAAAAATTCCTCAAAAACTGGGTGTTTTACAAAAAATTAGCTCCGCTAAGCCTCGCTCTGACATTTACACATTTATCCACTATTCCTCCTGAGCTTGTTGCTCATGATAACAGATAAATGCTTTGGCTAACCTCCTAAGAGGCACCAAGAATCTCTCTGGCACACCCACTATGTGCTGTTGTAGGTTAGCTGGGATCTCCCTCATGGGAAGAGATGGCACGCCCATGCTTAGACCCTCGAGGTTCCTAGCAAGCTCATGCAAACTACATGCATCATCACCCTCTTTGACGACTGCTGCAGCCTCTGCTGCTACGCCGACCCAGGTAGCTGCATTCCTCACCTTGCATAGCGAGGGGCTCCGGCTGGATGGACAGGTGCCACATATGTGTCAAGAAATAAGCTTCATGTCAAAAAAAAATTCACCCATTAAACAAAAAAGTTTCATAAACATTCAAAATATAAAATATACTTCAACACCAATCATATTCCTTCTTACCATTTGGACCCCACTGAGTGCCTGGTGGCAGTATCAATTCCGGATCCCTTGTGTAGTTCATCCCTACATAGGGATAATCTTCAATCATCACGATCTGGCCATCTAGCCACTCAAAGAATGCATCATCAAAACAGTGATGGATTGGACCCTCTCTAATCCGCGGTATCAAAGCTGAACAACGAGCCTGTCTTGGCTCCCGTGGTCCCAATGCATCCGTGATCATGCTTGTCCTCATTACGAGCATTTTCTCTAGTATGAAGGACGCGATCAGTGTGCCATACCCAAACTATCTTTGGGTCTGGGTCTTACATGCCGTCATATATTCTCTAACCTAGCGGACAACACCTTCACATCAATCGAAAACTTGTGGCTGCATGCAATCCAATGCCAACAATAACTGGGCCTTGGTGGCCACATGATGACTCTTGGCTCCTGCCAAGCGAACTATCATCCACAAGAGAGAACTCATGGTCTCATGGCCACCTGTGCTATAAGAACCTGGTTACTTACTGCCGTAGTATTGTTTATGTAGTGAGTTTGGATCATATCCACAATAGTGCATGGATCAACCCTGGAACCTATTAGATTGGGCCTCGATCCTCTGCATGACAGATTAGTCAAGCAGTATATGTCATCTTTTTTTATTGAGATTTCATTACCCTCGATATGAAAGACATGTTGTTGATCATCCCACTGTTGGATGATCCATCTCAGAAGGTCTTCCTGCCCTCTCATCAGCTCCAAATGAGCATACTTCAGTAATCTGCATATGCGGAGAACCAACAAAGTAGTTGCATCGGTAACCATTTTGCGTTCTTCGTGTTCATGCTCTCTTTCGTGCCAAATACTCATGGTAAAATTATTCACACCTACACAAGAAACATTTCCAATGGATTAGTTTTAGGTTGAAACACTCTAGGATTGAGAAAAATAAGTTTAAAAAATGTTTCTGCCAACTAACACGGGCCCTATTGCAAATCAGTGCGTGCTAATGCACTATCCCTTAACGGGAAGTGCGTTTAACATGGCCCAGACACTAGGCACCCGCGTTAGCTGCTCAAAAATTTTAGGGCCTGCTAAAAATCACAATTTGAGCCAGTAAAAAGAACTAAAATGACAATGGAAAGCTAGATGAAGGTTCAAGCTCTTACCTGGATCTTGTGGAATAAAAAACCGTTGCCCAGTTTGTCCACAATCGACAAAAAAATTTTCCCCTCTTTTTCACTCCAGAGCTCTATCACAACACTCAAAACAGTGAAAATGAAGGTATGTTGTCTTCTTATAGCCATTCAGGAGGTATGAATCACTCAATTAGTCTGTTAAAATTGGAAAATTATTGCTATATTTTGTCGTAACTATTGGTTTTTACAGTGTTATCGATGCTCTGATGAGTTGTTATTGTTCATGTGCAAATTTGACTGTGTTCGACACGGTGTCGAGAATTATTTTTAGGGACTTTTTCTAGCTCGTAGAACTGAAAAATCCCCGATTTTCCTTTGTTGGGCTCGTTAAGCTACTACGATGAAGAAATATGAGCCATTCTTTCTCCGTTTGACTCGTTAAAAATTCACGGAAAGCATCGAGTTTTTCTTCGTTGAAGTTGTTAAAATTTCACGAAGAACATTGAGTTTACTCCGTCTCCTCGTACTCATAACCAAATGAGCCATATGTCCATTGAAAATAGGTTTCTCACTTTATCTGGATTCAATGGAATAACTCATGGAAAAAGAACTGTTTTGGGCTTACTATTCTCCCTTCGTTGTGCCCGGTTATCAAACATGACAAAGGTACCCCCCAGAGTTGTCTTTTATGATGTTTTTCAGACTCTCTAAATATGAAAAGATCACCGAGTTTACCCATTTGGACTCGTTAAACTTAATCAGATGGGGAAAATTTGGACAAAGTGGATACTTATTCTGTTATATTTTAAAGGTTTATTTGGCAGCACAAATTCTTGAACATGGCACTTCCTAGAAAACTCACTTGCAATTAGTCGAACCCTACCATCTATGAGTTTAGCCTTCGTATGCCAATGTTCTTACATTGGTGAATCCTGACACTCTTTGGTGTTCATTAAGCCTAAGCTGCCTAGTACCTTGTTATAGTGCCTTCTATTGTTCAAGAGGATCCTGCTATCTACTGCTCCTTGTATCAGCCAAGCCATCATATACTAGAAATTATTGGTCGTCAGTTACTCCCATTTTCTCTTGACTATCTCCAAAACAAAATCATCTTTTCCCATTTTGTGTCGATTGATATAGGATGCCTTAGTGCCTACCTTTCGACAGATCTCTTCCTATTGACCTCAACATCTTATCTAGGAAGTTGATCCAGAAACACATCAGTACCCGGGTACTTGCAGACATCAGTGGCATGTCACCTTGTGTTTGGTTGGGGGTTCTCATTATTGGCTCTCGATCGAATGATTCCATGAGTGTTCGATATCAAAACCTTTTATTCACACTCCCTATATTGTATTGTGCATCTTGGGAACCATCATCCTTATCGGTAACCACCCTCACGTCTGTTAATAGTTTTTGTTATTTACTAGTAATCAGACGATTTCCAGCATGTTCGACTACAACTCCTTCATTCACATGTGCAGAAATATGCAGTTTAGTGAAGCGGCGACCAATACCTTGGGTTGAGGCTTACATCATTTCAGCTATGTTTCCTCTCCCAAGATGCGATATTGTTTTCAGAGACAAATTATCAGTTTGATCCTGTCATGACACAAGCTTCCACCTTGTACTTATCAGTGGACACACTGGTCATATCTCTATTTTAGAGAAATCATTTTGATATAGCTACTGAGCATGGGAATGCCCAACTCAAGACAGATACTATATTTTCTGACAAATGTTGTTGTTTTAGGTTTTCCTTAGTCCTCCAATTCCTCTCATTCTACTACACTTATTATAAAGTATTTCAACCATCGTCTTCGCCTCTGACCTCACACTTTAGGGGGCATCTGTTATAGGATAAATGACCTCCTCATCAGCTCAGAGGAGAAGGTAACATGGAAGGAAGAAAATGACCTAGACAAGACCCATTTTTTTCCAAGGTAATGCACCCTAGGAACAACTAGGCAGAGTTATAACACACCCTAGCCATGCAAAGGGAGAATTAATGCCTAGGATAATGCTCTATCTTTCCCAAGGGGAAAAATTGTCCATGTTTGAATGTGAAAAGGGAAATATCTTACAGAAAAATGACTGGTATTTCCAGCTTTTCCTCAGAAATATTCAGTTCAAAATTAGAAAGTAATGGCACAAAAATTTTATTAGACATTTCTAAACACAACTGAGCTCCTATGGAAGGAAAAAGTAAAGAAAAGTGAGGACACATCTAGATCTTTCCCGATTTGAACTGGTTGAAAGAGTGGCAAGGTTTGTCCTCTCCATTTCCTATAAATTGGAGGTGTGGGCTCTTGGTCTAAGGTTGAAGGTTTGATTATATGTGGAGCAAAATTTCATTGTTGTAGTGTGAGGCTTGAAGATCGGTGAGGTTCATTGAGGACTCTCTACCTTGAGCATCATCACACTCAGATATAGAGAAAGAGAGAGAGGAATTGGAAGGATGAGGAGGGCTTGGTGCAACTGACGGTTGTAATCCTCCATTTTATAAATCAATAGAACTGTATCTGTTTTGTCCATTCGATGCCTCAGTGTCACATTTCTTGTTCATTTGTCTATGTAGCATGATATGAATGGCTTAGATATGCATAGTTAATGTCACTTATATACTAGTTTAATTGTTAGAAAGCTATATTTTCATGAATATTACACAGGTGCTTTGATTGGTTGCAGGATCTAGATTTGGAGCCGGTGAAGAATGAAGTCTACACCGCTTCTTAGCACTCTCCATAGGATTTGTTGTCCACAAAGAGGTAATCATTCCAAATATTTATTTGTCAATTTCATATTAGTATGAACATGTATGCAGTATCTTTAGAAATTTACAGCTAATCTTATAGTCTACCTTGGGCACGGGAAAGCCCTGAGAGGTATACCCCATAACCACCACCCAAGCATATCACCCTATAGCAGAAGATCATAACAATAGTGACTATACTGGATTTGAAAGGATGAGAGAGTACACAAAATTTTTCATACTTGGTAAGTCTATCAACTATCACCATGATGACACTCTTTCCTTTGGACTTGGGTAAACCTATGATAAAATCCATTGAGACCTCCTCCCAACAATGACTTGGAATGGCTAATGGTTGTAAAAGACATAGGGTCTTAATTTTTGCTGGCAAACCAAAACAAATTCCACAAACTTCTGAATGTCATATTTAAGTCCATCCCAAAAAAATGCCTTCTTGACCTTGTGGTAACTTTAAAAAAATACTGAGTACCCTACTATAAGAGAGATGTGCAATTCCAAAATAATTTTTTTCTTGATTTGTGAGTTCTTACATAGGTATGAGCAATCTTTGTACCACAATGAATCATTTTTCTAGATAAATGTATCTGATGCACTGGGATCTTGTTTCAAATTTTGAATGAGTGTCCACACCTCTTCATCATTATTCCATTCATCCCTTGCTTCAGTTTTCCAATCCAGCTGGATAATAGAAATGGCAGAGATTAATGCTTCCACATCCTCATACATTCCTGGGAGTGCATCTACGACAACACTTTTCTTCCATTTTTTTTAGATGATTTCAAAATCATAACCCAACATCTTTGTGACCCATTTTTCGACTCTTCTGAATAAAAAATTTGTTCCAAGAAGTATTTAAGACTATCATGATATTTTTTTACCTTGAAGTGTCTTCCCATTAGGTAGGGGCACATTTCTTCAGAGCATGTAGTATTTCAAACATTTCCCTCTCATAAATAGGTTTGTTTAAATACTTTCCCTTGATTGGATTAATTTCAAAATAAATGGGTCTTCCTTCTAAGACTTGGTGATATAAGACTTTTGCGATCTAAGAATTTTATATTTAACCTTTTTAATATTTCTTGAATACTTAAATAATCCCCTAACAACTAATTAAATAACTAATAATTATTTAAATGATATCCTTAACAACTAATTAACAAACCATCTCAATAATGACTAGCTTTCTAACGACTAGTTTTAACAGCTATATTCGGGCAATGTTGCATCGTTACTATTTATTCATGATGATTGATTTAATTTTTTCACCTTGTCTTGAGGATGAACCACATTAGCTGGTTTGAAACTTTGACCAAATCATAAGAATGTGATTAATCTAAAATACTTCTTTCTACCCTATAAATATGTTGAACATGATCTTTCCAAGACTTGTATATTAGTAAATCATCAAAAATTGCTAACACAAATTTTCCAAGGAAGGGTTTGAAAATGGAATTACTCAAACCTTGAAATGTGGAAGGTGAAGGCCAAAAGGCATGACCCAAAATTCATGATGACCTTCATGAGTTATGGATTCTTTTTTTGTAATGTCTTCATTATAATTTGATGATATCCTAAGTGAAGATCCAACTTGGTGAAGTAAATTGCTTTGTGTAGCTCATCCAACAATTCATCAATGACAGGAATGGAAAATTTATCTTTAATAATGAGCGTATGGAGCTCTCTATAATATGGACACATATGTCATGGTCCATCCTTCTTGTGTGCCAATATTACTAAACAAGAGAAATAAATTTGGCTAGGTTGAATTATGCCTACCCGTAACATTTCTACAACCATACATTCAATTTCACTCTTCTGGGTATAGGATATTTGTAAGGTACGATGTTTTGAGGAACACTTCCTAGAATCAAGTGAATAACATGATCATGATCACGAATAGGTGGGAGACCTTTGGGAGTCTCAAATACATTGGAATAATTGTCAAGGACTCTTTGGAGATCTAGATAAATGGATGACTTAGATGTTTTAACATATAGTGATGGAAGGGTGATGGTGGGAACCCATGGTTCTGGTTTCGAAATTAACCTCCCTTGGGAAGGTTGAGGCACTATCGTAGGTATTATGAATGGCGAAAGTTACCTGCCATTTGACACATAGAAGTAAAAAAATTGTAAAAAATTATATCACTTAGGAATTTGTGTTGCTTTGTTTTGGTTTCCTTCCCAAACGTAGGTCTTGTGAATGGTTTAGTTTTCATTACAAACGACTTTGGCATTTCTTTTTCTTAGCACCACAGCTCAAATCACGGGTGTAGCAATCAGTTGTGGTTCCACGGGGTTTGGCTCATGTGGTAAATGGTCTTGATTTACTCTCTCCTTTATTACTGTTAACAGTGACATGGTGTCTTTTACTGGGCTCGGCAGATTCATCGTTTTTACCGAGAAGGAAATATGGTTAAACCTAGAGAGTTTTTCAATCTGGAGTCAGAAGTGGAGGATATCCTAATTTTCTCGGGGATGGAGCCAACTAAGAAAAACTTTGCTAAGTTGGCTCTTCCACCTCGATATATAGATGGCATACAGATTGTTGAAATGTTCTCGTGGAGTTTGGGAGATAGTTTGGGTCCTTTGGATGTTGTTGACTCTAGTCCCTTCAGAACGTTTCCTAGAAGTCATGAAATTTTTCCTTTGGAGGGTCAGAATCCTATTGAAAATGGGCAAGCTAGGTCAAAAGGTGTTGCAAAGGTTCCTCAAGTAATTCATTTCCTTTCTCTTCAAACCCTTTCTCCTGTTTTTCCGTCGGGTATTTTAGAAGATATAATTTATGGTGTTGGTCTGGGTTCAAATGTGAGGTTGAAATTATGCTTATAAAACTTTGGGGATAGGAATTAGATTTTGGGGAATCCCTTATCAGGTGCTCATATAGGTGGCTTAGGAACACAATTTTTGTTTATGGGTTCAAGTGTCAAACATTCACATGTTACGGAAGAGAGGCTTGGCGATGCTATTTCTCAGGAAATATGGGGACGTAGGAGGTTCTTGGCAGAGAATTTTATAGAGAGGAGGTAGGGGAGAAACTTGGTCTTCAGTCTCATCGAAAGGGGGATACGTATGAAAACCCTTATTATTTATTAGCCTAGGAGGTGGGGGTTTTCCCCTAGGGTTTAGCCTCAGAACCAGAGGAAAAATTGTAGTTACCCTGGGTTTTGCAACCGGGTTAGAGTAGGTGGAAGCGTGGCTTAGATCAAACTAAGTAGAAGGGGTAAAGTATTCAGATGTTATATCATCCTTAGTCCCAACTCAAACTATTATTTAAGCAGGGTCGAAGTGAAAAAAAGGGAAAGTAATTAAGAAAAATTTGAGTCTCCAAGTCTGGTATTAGGTGTAGAAATTCAAGTCGACATGGCTATGGAGGCCTCGAAGACCATCCTAGTTGGTAGAGCACACAAAAAATTATTCTTTGCCCAATTTATTTTTGAATGGATTGAAAAATCTTAGGGGGAGGCCCCAGATAAGGAATTGGAAGTGTTAACCTTGGAAAAGGGATGGTTCATGATCAAGTTCGCAAACAAAGAAACCTAATGGGTGTTGGCACACAATTTTGGTTTTGGAATTATTCTTATTCTTTTCAAACGGTGGACACCTATATTTTCTTGTATCTTAGTTTTCCTAGTCCCTATAAAGGGTCTAATCGAAAAATCCATTTACATATTGACGGGTATTCCTATGTGCATATTATTGATTATGAGCACTTACCGTTCATGTGCCATAGGTGTCATAAACATGTCCACTTAGTGAAATAATCCCCACTGGGAATCAGTAGGAGGCATAGACAAAGGGGAGGTATTAGGAATTATTATCGAGCTCAATTGGATCAGTTAGATCTGAATGAAAGGTTCGAACAGATTCAAATGGAGGAGGAGTTTCAGTAGCATGAAGAGGGGTCGATCTCGATGGAAGGAATGGAGAAATAGATCATTTA
This sequence comes from Pinus albicaulis, assembly GCA_034641835.2. NCBI lineage: Eukaryota > Viridiplantae > Streptophyta > Pinopsida > Pinales > Pinaceae > Pinus > Pinus albicaulis. The sequence continues at coordinate 176,565 of JAXQQM020066846.1, read as the reverse complement.
ATCCAGGGATCCCCATTGTTGGAGTGATGAATCAAGCCTTGGTCATCTTGGACCCTGCTAAACCCACAATGGATATGGAGGGTACTGCTACTCGATCCCCACCTATCCTTGTTTCCCTTGATCTTTTATTAAATTCTATTCATTCTCCTGGTCCTTCTAGGCCTCATGGAAATGAGCTTCAGTGCATAAAAAAACTTTCTATGGCCATGGAAAACATTATTAGTACCATCCCAAAACTATCTATTAACACTATACCCTACAAATTCCGACCATGGGATAAATTTTTTTTTACTTTTGATGCCATTGGTGGGTTGGGTTTTCATCCTACACTTGATAAGCCTCGAAAAATAAGGGGTTGTAAAACTGATATATCTAAAGCACAATCAAAATTCATGGTTGACATTGTAGATGAGAAACCATTATTTCTTAAAGGGATGCTTAGAGCGATGCAAACCCCCGTCATTGCTTCTAAATGATCCTATTGTATTTCAATTGTAGAGTGTTAGCTAGCACCCATAAGAAACTAGCTCTAAAATATTTCTTCCTTAATTATTGTCCAGATGTGATTATGCTACAAGAGACTCTGGGACAAGGTGATCTAGTTGTGGCATCCCTCCAAAAAATGCTACCGGGTTGGACATTTATGACCATTGATGTTAAAGGAATATCCAGAGGTTTAGCCATGGGACTAAAAGACAGTGCTATAAAACTAAAAAAATCTTGGGGATCTAAATTGGTAATTGGTGCAGATATCATTCTACTGAATTAGCCATATATTTCACTATTGTTAATATTTATGGACCCTCTCAGGAGATATTTTCTTTCTGGAACAATCTTCTCCCAAAGTATTTTATGCAAGGTCCCAATTTGGTGGTGGGTGGAGATCTAAATTTCTCCCTAGGCATGTCTGAAACTTGGGGTATGTTGGCTAGAGGGAAGATGACCCAGGTTCATAGTTAGTGCATAACCAACAAAAACCTCTTACTACTGGCCCTTTCGGCAATGACATGATTGCGTAGGCCAAAGTCTCACCCAAAGCAGTATGGGGGATGATGGAACCAGGTTTCCACACCCCGAGAGAGAATTAAATGAAGGAGGCACCTTAATATCTGCTTTAACACACATACTGACTTGTGCACTAGAAACCCTAACCAGAAACCCTAAGTTAATTATCACCGTTTAATCCTGTGCGTGCACACAGATAGAAAATCCACAATTCCTTAAACAATTCTAACAGTGTGATATTCATCCCTTACAGAACTAGATCTATGCAATTAACATTCAAGTCAACAGTAAAATAGGTACACAATCGATCTAATCACAAATAATCTAACTCATATGCATGAACAGAAATCATATGTGAAAAGATATAACATAAATAGATTATAGATGCATTTAGTACTAAGAGTTACCCAAACAGTTCTTTATTCATCAATAGTTTTCAAAACCCTTACTATCCTTCACATCTACCCGTGCACACAGCTAGTGGGGTCCACACATAGTCCAACTGAGGTCTTCACACACACAGCTAGTAGGAGCCTTTTAGACACAGACGCTTACACACATTCGCTTTAGAGCTCAATCAAAAATACCTAAAATTTCATCAAAACTATCTTATCTGACTCGATCTATACTTCTACTTATACCTTATTCTGCGCTCATCCTAAGGTCCACAAACCATGGTTTGAGACTCCTAGATTTACCCTTTAGCCCATTAAAAAACATGAAGGGACTTTGACCCACCCCAAAGCCCCTTGACTATGCATTTCTTAGTGCGCACAACTCAAAACTAAAAAAAATACTATTATTTACTCCAAAAAATGAGGTCCTAAGGGACCCTGCTCCAATATTCCCCCAACACAATCTTGTGTCATCCCAAGCCATAGAGGCATTGGGGTCTTCATCTTAGTCTTCAACTCCTCGATGGTGGTGGTGAAGGGCACAAGGACGTCGATGCTCTAATCAGTAGCACTTTGAGCTGTATCTACCAACTTCTAAGAGGTAAGCCCCTCTACTGCGAGACTGATACTTTTTGTAAGTCTACATCAGGTTCTTGATAACAGCATCTATGTCCTTATATAGTTTCATTGATTCATCTGCCCACAACTTCTTTTGGGTGGTCAAGATGTCTTTCTTCCTTCGCAGGTCTTTAACTTCATCGTGCAACACCTAGGTCATCTGCAATCATGCCATTATCTGAGCAAGAAAAAATGTGGCCAGCACCTCCTAAATCTCATCGAACGCCTGCTCTTTGGCGCATAGTTCCTACGATATTTTCTTCACCAGTGGATCGATCTGTACCGAAGTCCACAAGCCCATATTTTTTTCCAGGAGTTAAGTACCCTTTGTGACTGTTGCTGTTATTATTTTTGATGCTTCCTTAACTAAGGCAGCGCGTTGCGCTCACACTTTCGACAAAATTTCTTTTTGGAGCTTCATCTACAACTCCACAATCTGCTGCTCAAATTCTATCTTAACTGCTTGCACTTATGAGTGGGAGGCCTTCAGGGCTGCCACTAATCCTTCGATTTTGGCTTCGGGCACAGCAGAAGTAGGGATAGAAACCTCAGGAAGGTCACCATAAATTCAATCAATCAAGCTTTCCAATTTTGTGCATTGTGCCACCACTGCTTGCGGAGTCATATGAGCCTGCAGAGAATCTTCTATGCGCGCGACAACCTTCTACTCGGCCTCTCAGAGCTGCTGGTGCATGAGCGCCTCACGACACTGCAACTCATCTGTGATTATTTTCAGTATCACATGCAGCTTCCCGTTGGGAAGCATGGACTGGTTGATTTCAACCTCTAGACATGTTTGTACTTGTGTGCAAAAGGCTGGTTGTTCCATGGTAAGTGCGTCTCCAGGGGATGGGAAAATTCGTCTATCTGTGGTGCTGATAATCATACTGGTGCTCACACTCAATTATCCGGCCTCGCCTGAGTCATGCTCGGTTGAATGTTGTCAGTTTTTAGCTGAAGGACCTGCAACCCGGTCTACAGTGACTCTACCATAGCTTCGCACTACTCTTCGAGCACAGTCCACCAATCCTAGGAGGCATATGCAACCACATATGTGATTTTTTCCAAGTCATCCTCCTTGAGGGTGACTTCCTCCATGCCTCTTATCTTTGAGACTTTTCACTTATTGCACGTGCCCTTGGGGGTTTCAGTGTTGCGCTTGGTACCTCTGGGGGACTCAGCTCTAGTACCATCTTGGCCATCTGTGCCACCAAGATTAGTGTACTGCTTCAAATCATCTTCCTTCTCCGCTTCTTCCTCAGCTTCTTTATCTTTGTCCTTCTCAACGACCTTCTCCGCTTCTTCCTGCTTCTTCCTCGGCGGTGTTTGTTGTCTCTTTACCAGATGTTGAGGCTGTGATAGGCTGGGTGGAGCCTAACCTAGTCTTCCATGCATCGGGCCAAGTCATAATGACTTGGTTGATTTCAACCTCTGTCACCATGTAAGGCTGGTTGTACCATACTGGATCTTTGTGCGACTAGATTTGCACATTGTGCATTTACACCTTGAAGTCTACAATGGCCTTGTATTTGTCATGCGTAGCTGTGGAAAACCATGGCCCTGAGTCAATAGCTATGGCTAATGCGCCTTCGAACAAGACCCAAAAGATCTTATTCTCCATTATGCGCTTTAGGTCTGTTGAGTCCCACAAATTGGCATAGCGCTCCCCTTCAAAAACACTAGGTTCGACTTCTAGGAGGACTGTGCTCTCTGTGTATTATTCCCAATTAGTCCTAAACTAATTGGAATATTTGTTTTAGTTTTATTTCTTTTTTTTAAGAATAAAAGAGAAAAGGAGGTTCATAATACTCCTTAAATAAGAATAAATCAATGCCAAATGTGAAAAAGGCGAAATCTTGGTTGTTTAAACCAGCACCCTTAGGTGTGAAAGGGGTTGGATATTTTGACTGGGTCAACCTTGACCAAATCTACTGTGCTGTCATGGAGGAGTGGCCATTAATGAGACACAATGCAATTTTAGATGGAGATGGCTTGTGTGAAAGAAGTGATCTCATTGGAAGTGGTTTAGGGTTTGCAAGCTCTTAACTTATAAAAGGAAGGGGATGGCAACATGAGAAGGTTTTTGATGATTATGTTATTTTATGAATATATTGTCTATTTATACATATATCATTCTCTTGCTGTTTAGCTAAGAATAATGTTGTTTAGCATTGGGTGTTCCTGATCGGGAATCCCACCTCCTTCCTTGAGAGGCATCTTGGAAGAGTTTGCATTCTATTGTCCACTATCTGGCTGTAGGCCAAGCTTCTTCTTTCAACTACAACACAGATCCTGTTGAGGGTTTGGTTGTTTTTGCAAGCTGTAGCAAGTGGAGGCCATTTCAGTGGAGAAGAGTTCTATTCCACTGGGAGGAGAGTATTAGATGTATTGAGCTTCATTTTCTGATCTTGGCATGTGGCCAACCACATTCTAAACCCTACAACACAGTTTTACTTCCAGATCTGCATTATTCATGTAGGTGCTTTTGCAGGGTCTTTTGGCACACCATCTAGAGAGTTGGTTTTCCATTGTTGGGGATCTGCCCTTCACTTTGGAGATCCATTGGAGGGATCATTCTCTTTTTCATACCAGATCAGATCCAATTCCATATCTGAATATTTATGTAGATCTATAGTCTTAAAACTTGTTATTATGAATCCTTTGTCGAAGTGTACGAAAAAGGACCACTTTAGCTACGCATAACTAATAGCCCTAACAACAAAAGTGGCTGCCAATATCTTCAGATCTGCGGTTAGTTGAACATAAAAGAGCTGCAAAAACCAGATCTATGCATGGAAAGACATTAAGCAGAAAAAATAAGGGTTTGCTCCATATACCAATAGACAAGACAAGAACAATTTTTTGAAAGAATTTTTGTATTAATTGGGCACCTGGGAGGAAAACAAGAAGGCGTATCCAATTCTCCTCAGTGGGATGGGTTCTTGGAAGTCCTCAGCACTTCAGATCTAAGATTTCTCTCTCTTGTTGGTGTAGAAAACCCAATGCAAAGAATAGAGCTCAAAGGGAGCTCACACAACAAATAATGGAAAAATGTGACCAAGCGTATAGATCCAGAGTGATCTAATAGGCAACAAAAGGTGAAGAATGATAGGAAAACCCCTCCTATTTATAACAAAATATTGGGTCATTCTAGATCTTGGTGCATGTTTAAAATAATGTTAACCAAATCTAGATCCACCTTTTATGGAATATTTTATTATATTTGTTGGAGGGAAAAGGTATTTGACTTGGGTCAAATCCCTAGATTTGTCAAAAATAAATAAATGAATGATTTATTTATCTTTTTAAGAAAGTAGTTGAAAGATAATCAAATAAATAATGATTTATTTAATTATTTGTGGGTGATTTGGTCATATTTAACAAGGAATATTATCTAAATAAGATTTAAATAATTATTCCTAGAAAATAATAAGATAAATAAAGGTTTATCTAATTAATTTCTTTGTTTTGGGTTAAACATGACTAGGAATAATAATTAAATTATGGTTTAATTAATTATTTCATGAGGAAAATCAAACAAATATAGGTTTGTTTAATATTTCCTTTTGGGGTTTCCTGTTTAGACCATAAACAACCTAATAAATGTGGTTTATTAAGTTATTTTACATAGTGAAAGCAATTTTATTTAGGGTAAAATTGGTCTTACATGGTGTACTTGGGTCCATCTAATGATAATAGGTTATATGACCAAAAATTGGTGTAACAGATTGCCCCCCCAACGTGCGAGTGTCAAGAGAAAATCGTATGACCGAAGTACGTTGTAAGAACTCAATCACTAGACAACAAAAGGGAAGTTAGAGAGAGAAATGCAAGGTAGATAGTGTGCTGAAGAACTAGACCCTGAGGAGACGAGACTCGCAGGTGCAACAAGTCTCTTTTTATGAGAGGGTACCTGTGCTGAAGGCAGCGGGGGAGGCATACCTATGCCCGCCGAGACAAAGTACAAAAGAATAGTGTGTCCAGTAAACAAGGGACCGAGCCATAAAGTACAGCCGACATAATCATGAGCCAGATAAAAATACAATGAGGAATCCCACATACATGCTGTGCCTGGGATAACAGCCAGGACTTATAAAATAATATCTGAGTACATGAGAGACAAATACAACCCAAATGCCCCCTGTAAATGGGGAAGGGCTCACAAAATCTGACTGATACATGCAAATCAAAGAGGCGTTGCAAGTGGCTAAGGCCAACATCATCAAATATCTGGAGCTGCATCGAAGGCTGCAAGGAGGAGGTCATCCGAGCATGTGGGGGGCTACCTACAGGGCCACCCCCTCATGAGGGTTGAGACATATCACACACACCCAGGGATCATCAAGAGTTGCTGCTGTATCACTGAACCATCAAGTATACGGATCTTGGTCATGCTGAAAGGAGCTAGAGTGGAGAAACAATCAAGTCAAAGGGAAATGAGAGATTCCTTTGCCTGATCTGAGGCACCGAATAAGAGTGGAAGTTGGAACCAAGGTACACCGCCCTCTAGACCTGGCTTCTGGAATGAATGAGCTGATGTCGACAGAAGGAGGTCCGCCATAGGTGAGGCAATGAGGGGTCCTCAACTAAGGCACGAGAGAAAATAGTAGAGCGACGGACAGACTGACACTAATGATGATGGTGAAATGGAAAGGACTGAGTAGCGAATGGACGACTTCCCTTAGTAGAGCATAAAGGGCATGAATGACATGGCAGCGACTGACGCAATATCATAAGGGATAGGGGACAGTGGGACTGAAGGCCATAATGTGCAACACAAGAGAGAGACCAAGAAATGAAGGATGGAGGGCTATAGCGGGGTACAAAAGGACTCGGGATAGACTCCATGAATGCGATGATGACTCAACTTGGATGCTCTAAACAAGGGTGACGCGATGGAGCTGCCACATAGGAAAGGCCTGATGGGGGACCATGAAAACATGAGTACAAGATGGTAACTGATGATGAAAATCGACACGAACGAAGACAAGTAAGGGGGAAAATGGTGCTCCAAGTACAAGTGTCGTAAGTGAGGAAGTTCGATTTTAAGGAGAGGTGAAGTGATCCTTCTTGGACAAAATAGGTCCTAGCAAAGGATGAAAGTACAAAAAAGATGTTGGCTATCTAACAGAAAATAAAACACGCATCTCAGAAGGGAAATGCTAAGGGTAATATTTCTTAAGATAGAGTGCATTACGAGGAGGAGGAAAAGGATTGCCTTTGAAGTCCTCTAAAAGGTATGCCCCCTTACCAAGATCCTTATTGATGACGTAAGGGCCTAGCCATAATGAGTCGAACTTCCCGTGACCAAGGACATCATGGGCCTTGTCATATACTAGAACAAGGTCGCCTTCGTGAAAAGGACGAGGCTAGAATTTTCGGTCATATTGAGCTTTGGTGCGTTTCTTGGCCGCTTCCATGGTTTGCAATGCAACACGGCGGTCTTTAGAGGCACACTCAAGCATGATAAGTCGTTGTTCTAGTGGTTGGGTGTTAGGGAGAAGTTCAACAGCCAGATGAAGGGAAGGGATTTCATACTCAATCGGTAAGACAGCCTCCTCTCCAAAAACAAGGGTAGGAGGGTTATGATTGAGGGGCATAGGTGCCCCCGAGCATGGTGTGGTCATGCCAAAATGTATCTAGAAAAAGGGGAATCTAAACACATTTTAATGATGTGGTGTGCCATTTGTTCTCGTTATGGTTATGCAGTTTGAGAAAGGAAATGGAGGATTACCAATCTCTGTTGGTACTGCATATAGGGACAAATGGACTTTAAGTTTCCAAGTTGGCATACCTGGTGTCACTATCCCAAAAAGAGGATTGGGAGATAATGAACGGATGCTCTCATAGAAAAGCTATAGGTTGGTCAACAATAATGTCTAAGAGACTGGGTTGCTCATGTAATATGAGGGAACGATAAGGGGTATCATCCCTAGAGTGATCTGAAGTGATATGGGACTCTAGAGGTTCTTCTAAATGTGAAAGAATACTGGGACTAAAGTCAACACGACCAAATACGCTAGGAGAGTTGTGGAGAATTGCTTCTCTTGGTCTCTCAAATGTGGGTGCCCCCTTACCCAAACATTGGGTTTCAATGTAATGGCCACAAGGTGGATGTGGTGTGAACGCCTGGGTTCATGGGGTGAGTGAATAATGCACATCCGGGTGGGATTTTTTTCCATAATGTCGGCCATCGTGATAGAAGATGGGGTGACCGGTAGAAAGACTACCTAACGTAGAAGCGACCCGAATCATCATCATGAGAAGAGAGGTTCACATGCGCATCGTCACGAGGGGTGACCGAAGAGTAAGTAGATAAAGGATCTACCGATGTTGAGCCCAAGATGATCGCTGAAGGAAGGTCAAGCGAAACAACAGGGGAGGATTCAGATGGAATGTTTCCCGAGGGTATCATGGATGATGATAGGTAGAAAATGCTGGACGAAGGCTCCGTCATCTCGACATTAGGAGGGGGAATGTCAATGGGAGCAGTCATATCTAGTAGTTCTGCTGAAGCAGAATGCGCAAATACGGGAGAGGTGGACTCATTGCGCTTGGCCTCGAATTGGTGGACCGCGGCTAGAGAGGGGCGGAAATCCTCGAGGCGGGGACAAAGATGGGTGTAATGGCCATGGAGATCACACAAAGCACAGGGGTGGTTGGTGTGAATAGTCTTTGGGTTCTTGATCGTGGTCGCGGAAGGAACAGAGGCTTCCGGGACCGTGGACTCAGGGAATGTGACATTAACCATGGGCTTGAGATGAAGCAATTCAGGACAGTTATGGGTGGTGTGGCCGACAACATCACATAAAGCACACTGGATGGTATGCTTTGGAGGCCGAGGAGGGGCAGGGTTTGTCGGGGCAGCCTTGTCCTTTGATGCCCCCTTGCGAGCTTTGCCCTTCTTACCCGAAGCGGTCGCAACAGGAGGTGGTTCCTGTTGAGGTGACTGAGGCACTGTTGTAGCGGGAGAAGTCATGGGGACCATTTGAACCGAGGTCAAAGCAATATAAGGTTTGGGTTGACCAGGCGGGGTTGCAGCTGGAGGATCATGGTACCAGACGGGAATCCCAAGGTTCAAGTTAGGAAGAGAGAGGGTGGCCATGACCGGTACCGTGTACACTCCTGGTGGGGGAGCTAGGAACGGTATCTGACCAGAGGGGTAATGGCTAGGTAGGATGGCTCCTAAATGGCTAAGGCTTGGAGGAACCATGCCAGGAGGATAAAGAGGCTCATGACTACCAACTGCAAGTGAAGGGCTAGGAGCAGGTTGTGGAGGGCAAGGTTGCTGACCAGCCGAAGCAGGTTGCTTGAGAGCAGCCCGAGACGATTGGAGCATGCAAACATTCGATGAGCTGGGGTCAGAGATAGGAGGAGGAGGAAGACCAGGGAAGGTTCCGAGCAAAGAGGAGTCTTTGTAGACGCCAGGAGAGACATTGGTCAAGGAATCGACGGTGTGCTTGTTGGCTACAGAAGAGATGGTCGTCTCAGGTGAGGTCTGAGATTTTGGCTCATGATATGTTAACTGGTCAATGGTGACTATCTTTCCATTGTGAGGAAAAGACATCTTACGAAAAACTGCGGACGGGACAACAGACATGGCATAGGTGTAGCTTCACCCCAATAGAATGTTGTAGTCTAGTGGGGCGTCGATGACTTCGACGTCAACGCAAACAGTCTTACGGGCGAGGGTGATAGGACAATTACGAAACAGGCCAATGGGCTAGGAGGCGTGGCCGTCCCACGCTCGAAGGGTGATCGTGGAAGGGGCCAACTCAGGGGATCCGAGTTGCTTCCAAACCGAAGCAGACATCACACAGGTGGATGCCCCCTCATCAATTATACACCGGGAAACGTTGGCGTTCTGGATTTTGACTGGGATTTGGAAGGCGACGAAAGCAGGAAGAGGAGGATGGTCCAATTGATGGGCGTCGAAAACAATCATTTGGTCATCAGCAGGATCTACAGTGCCCATGGCAGATAGTAGAGCCTTATTTTGGGAAGGGCATGACTGGAGGAGTTCCAGTGTGGAAATGGCAGCAGGAGATTGCGCCAAAATCATCTACTATACGAATGAGCAAACCCCCGACCGTGCGCATTTCGACGTAACTACGCAGACCCGGTATGGATCAAATTTGGGTTGGGAGGGATATGTAAGGGACCATTGGTTGTTGGAAGAGGCTCTCGTAGAACCGGAAGAAGGGGACCCGGCGTACCGAGCGGGAGGCGGGGGGCACTGACCCGAGTTTGGCCAAGAATACTCGTTAGAGGCGGGATCGAGTTCGTTCACAGGATCCGGTAATTGAGGAACCGTAAGGAAGGGAGGGCCACCGTCCACAGTGCTGGGCAGCCATGAATTCTCGTTGTGCATCCACCGAACAGGGGGGGGCGCACGCTGTTGCAGAAGCTGAGAAGGCAAGGAGGCGAAAGCGCACATGGCCGAGGCCGCGCACGGTGCCGCGGACATGGGTAATGGTTAGGTTGGGCAAATATTGAGGTAAGTAGGAGGTCGGGGCAGCGATGAGGCATGCCGCATCCCGGATGCGTGCTACCTGGGAGGGGAGAGCAAGGGTGAGTAGCCCCTCCGAGAAACCACAGGCCTATGAGAGGTTGGGATGGATGGATGAGAGATATCCAACGCACGCGCCATGCAAGATGAGGCACTTCGGTGTGCGGGGCACGTCCTCGCTAGGGGACTGTGACAAGAGATCACAACTGTTTGCCGAGATCACGTCATACTTTAACGCCACTGGAGGCATCTTCGGCTTGAGGAAAATGCGATGCGACATTTTTCTTATAGGGGACAAGAGAGATATACAGACCAGTCCAGAGCACTACCCAAGGAGATTGGGATAGACTCCGGGCTCTTCTTCGCCATTCTCGGACATGGGTAGAAAGGGTCACGAAAAGGTTCGCTTAGCAAAGTCAAGAGTTCGATACCGTGTCATAACGAAGGGAAAGCCAGGCGAAGATAAAAGCTCCCGTGAGCTAGGGTATGGAGGGCGGGCTGACCAACATATCACCAGAAGTCACCCCTGCGCTAAAAGAACAATCTAAGACAAACAGTCATCGGTAATGGAGGTAGACACACCACATGTGGAAAGATTGAACAGATTAAAGATATTCTTCAAAGATGCTTTCAAACTTTGGGATGTCGTAAGGGAGCTTGTCGGATAGCAAAGCCAACTAGCGTCATGGTGTAGAGACACGTGTCAAACTGGGCCTAAATTCCGGGGAGGTCACAGGTCTCCGTTGGCAGGGGGGATGGGGTGGCCGAGGTAGTTCCCGTGGCGTTTCCAGAAGTTCCCGCATGAAATGGGAGCACCTGGCGAGTACGAGGCCCCGGACCGTGTACATAGTGAAGGTGATGGCAGGGAGGAACTTAAGGAAAAGGAGAACCCGATGAATCGTGAGAGGAATTAGAGTGTTAGACTCGAAGGAGGATCGGCTCGACGACCGCGGGCAGTAGCAGCTTCCACTAACCGGAAACCGAGGTGAAGGCCAAGCCCCCGGAAAGGCGCCTTGGGGCTATACGATGACAGGAAGAAAGGAACCGACAAAAGGCGTAAAGGTGAGAGAATTGCAGGTTCATAAAGGTACAAGGCAGCGGATACTATTTGTCTTTCACGAAAGGTGTTAACCGTGCGCTTCTTCACTTAGGGTTAGTGTGATGTTGTGCGTTAATTTTAATTTTTAAATCTCTTTTTCGCTGAGAGCAAGAAAAGGTACCAGACCTCAAAAATAACTAAGAGAGAACAAATATATAATGCTGAAATAATAGCGAACAACTAAACATGCATCAATCTAACCTAAAAAAGGGATCAAAAAACTACCTGATCAAAACACACTAAAAAGAGTTACCAGATCTAGGGTCAAAAGGGACAGATCAGGGGAAAGGCAGGTGCGTATCACAAAATGAAGAGACAGAGGCAGAGCAGAAAAAGGGAAGAAATTGAAAGGTGTTAGTGGATAAAAGAGAGGTTCCAAAGAGAGGTTCAACAAAATGACAAGAGGTGATTTGAAAGAAGGAAGGCTGATTTAAAGGGATCGGAGGATGAGGTATCATGACTGGTGAAGGTCGAAACTCGAAAAAAGCAAGACACCGAAACAAGCCTAAAAACTCTTCCACTCAAAAGTGAGGTACCAAGCCTAGGCTAGGTCTGTAACACCTAGATGAGAAAAGTAAGATCATAAAATGGGTGTCAAACCGTCTTTGACAGAGGAAAACCCCGATAAGCCTTAAAAACCTGCAAAAATTTCGTAAAACAAAGAAAATGTCCAAAGCCGCAGCTTGACCTGTTTTTTCATTTATTTTGGGGTGTGTCACACTGAGCCCAGGTTGCAGCTTTTTGGGCCAAAAGGCACTGCATTCCCGCGCCCCTGCCGGCGATTGCAAAATGTCGTTCATTTACACGGAGCAACGACACACCACAATAGCGTAAACACGCAAGTTAGAATGGAGAAGGCGATATGTTATAGGGCACGAAGAAATAGGAAAAACAAAAAGCAAAAATAAACCCTAGGGTCCTATGCTATTGGATATGTGAATATGAAAACGACAATGTATCGTAATTTAAAACCTTGGGTGGAGTCGCTGTATTTGTTAGTATGAATCTCGTCGCGGCATGTAAAAGGACCACTTTAGCTACGCATAACGAATAGCCCAACAATGGTGGTCGCTTAACATATTCTGATCGTGGTTAGTTTAATATGAATGCGAAAACCAGATCTATGCATGGAAAGACATTAAGTGTAAAATAAGGGTTTTCTCCATACCAAATGGTAAGACAAGGAACAATTTTGAAGAATTTTGTATTAATCGGCACTGGGAGGAAAACAAGAAGGCGTATCCAATTCTCCTCGCTGGGATGGGTTCTGGAAGTCCTGACATCACCAGATCTTAAAATTCCTCTCTCTTGTTGTGGTAGAAAACCTACACAAAGAATGGAACTCAAAGGGAGCTCACACAAGAAATGGCAAACAGGACAAGTATCATCCAGAGTGATCTAATGGCAACAAAAAGAAGAATGGTAGGAAAAAACTTTCTCCTATTTATAACAAAATATCGGGTCAGGCCCAAGACTCTGTGTATGGTTAAACTTGGGACTAGATTCATTTTTTATGGAATATTTTATTATATTTTATATTATATATTTTTATTCTAATAAATAAATGATTTATTTATTTTAAGGAAGTTATTAAATATATCCAAATAAATAATGATTTATTTAATTATTTAAGGAAGGAGTTATATATTAATTAAAATAAATAATGATTATTAATTATTTGTGGGTGATTTTAATATTTAACAAGGAATATTATCTAAATAAGGTTTAAATAATTATTCCTAGAAAATAATAAGATAAATAAAGGTTTATCTAATTAATTCTCTTTGTTTTTGGGTTAAATATGACTGGGAATAATAATAAATTATGGTTTAATTAATATTTTCCTATATAGCATTCATGTGTATTTATTAATATTTTGGGGTTTCTGTTAGGACCATAAACAACTAATAAATAATAATGTTATTTAACATATAAAGCAATTTTTACTTAGGTAAAATTATTCTATATGCAAATTTTGGGTCCACCTAGAACACAATAGGCATGACCAAAAAATGGTGTAAATATGTGTCTTGGGCCTTGCATGGTCATTATCATGACATTTATGGTTGAATTAGGCTTCGAAGCCTTCTTAGGGTTTCCACCTCCTCATTTGCTCCATAAATAGAGCATGAGGCTCTTTTATATTTTATGATGTTGATGAATTATGCTGAACTAATACATAGTCCTTTGAAGCTCTCGTAATGAGAATGATGTCTTGGAGTTTGTTGGTGCTGATCTGGACTACTTTGTCGAGGTGAGGAGATTCTATCCATAGGCCTGGTTGATGTAGTTTTCTTACAGGTCATTAAGTTTCTCATATGTTTTCCATCCATCTATGCGTCGTAGGAGGACAAAAAATTTAGACTAAGATATGTTTGTTGATAAAATCTTAGATCTGTTTGTTTCCTTCACTCAGCTTCTAAATGTTTTCTTCTCGTTTTATGATATATGAATTCATCTTTTGCTCTCTAATAAGTTTTTGGATTGTATATTTTCTTGAATGATTTAGATTAGTTAGTATCAACAGGATTTAGTGGTAGCTTCTGCATATTGCTATCTTCCGAAGTACTCGTTCTTTTAAATCATCTTTTGAAGCAAGAAGTTTGCCCATAGTTTGTCAAAGAAGTCCTGCTTGAACGATGCTCTTGTCATTTAGCTAAAAATTGTCTCAAGGAATTCTCATATCCACATCATGGGATGCTAGGCTTGTCTATTCTTCTAAGGTTATAGGCTAGTTTTGGCAACTCTAAATGTTTTTCTCATTTACATAGGATATAAAATCCACAAATATTAAATGTTTTTTTCTTTTCATGTTTTGACCTGACATCTTTATTAATATTTATTTTCAAACAAATAAAATGGATTAGAAAGGCTTAAATCAATTTCATATGCTTATAAATATTCTAACTCTCTAAGTTTACAAGCATATAAAGATTCTACTTCTCTCCGCCCTTTATTAGCTTTTGTTCGGCTTAATGTCCATCTCATGATCCTTCATAACCTTAAAGATCCACCAACCAAGTTAAATTTCCCCAAAATGCTTTTGAAACCATTGATGAACTCATTCATGACCTTGTTTGACTCCATTGCCTAATGAATTAACAATCTTCCTTGTTTTCTATCTAAACCTATCCAGAGCCACCAACCAAAAACAATCAAAATATCCTGACTTAACATCTAGCCTAAAATCAACCCTAATCAAAGAAACAAGTTCACATATTTTCACCTACTAGAGAGATCCCTCTCCGAATCCAAAGAACTTATGATTCCAAAGTTTGGTTTGATGTTACCTTGTCTATTTGTATCTCAATCAATCTAGCAAATTACAGCTAATAGAAGACTTGACTTAAGGTGCTTTTGAAAACATATATTAAGCCATAATTTCTATTCTATTGCAATAGAAAGATGACACAATATGTAAAACATGAGATAACAAGAGAAAAATGAGAAAGAAATCACCATTAGCCATGTTCATGAGTCCTGCAAAGTGCTTCGTCTATTTGATATTCAGCCTGCAAAAATCTTCACAATGCTCCAAAACCAAAACTTCAAGGAATCAAAGTCTATGAGGTTTTTCTCCACAATCAACCAACATGTACAATGAGGCCTCACGCTGTATTTAACCTGTAATGAGGAACAAACCAGTAATCAGTTTCCAATGCCATTAATACATCATAAATTCCAAATTTGTCCATTAAGACCATGCAAGGCTCAAGGCACAAAATATCTAATTTAATAAATGAAAAATAACTTCAAACATAAACTCGAGCTAACTAGGGATATTTGCCTCAAAATTCCCGAAACATATTTTTCCACAAATTAGCCCTTTGTTGATTTTGGCAGCAAGGGCGCAACGCCAAGGCTAAGGGGCAAGACCGCACCGAAAAATAGCCTTGCGCCTAAGTCAGCTGCCTTCTCATGTCCAAATGAGCTCCATGATAGCTCATTGGAGCTGGTTGTCAAAGTATAATTTCCAAAAATCCCTTTTGTTTTTCTGATTGGACTCATTGCCTACCCAAAAACTAAATCTCCCACAGACTTCTTAGGGCCATGCCGCCGCCAGCTTTCGAGAGGGCAAAGGTTGTTTTTTGGGTGTTTTTGGCAATCTTTTGGAGGACCAAATTCGCTCCAAAATGATCCGAAATTTTGTGTGCATGATGCCTCTGGCACGACGAATCCTGAAAATGTAAAACCGATCTCAAACGGTGCTCCCAAAAAGATATCGCGGCACCATCGGCTACTCAGCTCAAAAACCACCATTTTTCAAAAGTTGCCAACTCAATTTGCCTTTTCCATGGTGGTTAGGGATGCCTGTATGGATGCACTCAGCCTAGGTCCAAGGTTTTGATTCATCTCTAACCTCCTTGGTACCACCGATATTTTTCTACAGGCTTCATCGCAGTAGCCTTACTGATTTCTTCACGCTCCTCGACCCACCGTCATCACCGACCTCTTCTCCAATCGGGCCTATGCACTCACTCATTGCTCTGTCGCTGTCGGCTTCAATTCTTTCCATCATCATTTCTCGCTTCCATTTTATTGATATGTACCACACTAACCTCTTCTCTCATTGTTTTCTTCTTCTACGAAATTTTCCTCACAACCTACTGTACTGCTTTATTCAGCTCACTTGATTCCTCATTTGCACGCCTCTGCTGTCCTTCCTTTCTTCACTGCTTGATTCATTATTTCCCTCTCCCTCATCTGATACTTTGATTGCTCATTGTCATTTCCCTAGCACCATATGAAACTCGATTTGGAAGAGGGTAATGTAATGGAGTTTTTACAAGTTGAATGAGGTGACGAATGAGGGTGTAAGGTATATGAATATGAGTGAGAGTAGGAAAACTCAATGACCAACCTCATGTCGTCTTTGTTAAAACCATCGTTTTCGAGAATGTAAATCTCGCACTGGTGTCAATTTGAAAATGAAATTTAGATCAACACTAGGTGAATGGGAAACTTCCAAAAATGTACAATCTCTCCGTTTATAAACTGAACTTCTATGTGTCAGAGCAGATGGTAGTACCTCAAACACATGCTTCTGAGCTCAAATTTCTAGGCTCTGCTTATGGTCTCCACTTCCTACTAATCACCATCACTACAAATGCATTGAAGAAGGGCTGACAGTCAGGAAATTTACCATCGTATCAAAGCTTGAAAACCTCTAGTGATGCTCGAGAAAATTGAGCGCTGATCAGTGAGTTTTAGGGTGTTAGGAGGCCCTCTCACAGTGCCGTAGCGCCAGCGCCAAGGCAGCTGAAGTTTCAGGCTGAAGTGCAAGGCCGAAGGTAAGCCGGGATTGGACTGGGCAAAGGCGCAGACCAAGCCAGCATCATGGCACGCCCGTGTACACGACACGAGGAAAATTCTTCAAACGCATGCTATGTCGGTTTCCAGGGCTGCCAGGCTAACCTAAGGGAGAAGGCCAAAACATTTTGCCCAATTATCGCTAAAAATTCACATAATTTCTTCTCCCTTTTGAAATTTCTAGTTCTTCCAAGGCAACAATGAATGTCTTAAGAATGGCATGCTTGAAGGACAGATAGAAGTTTAATTAGTCTTTGAAACCCACTTCCTACTATGTATGAACCTTCTTCTGCCCTCTTCACGATATTTTTTACTTTTGGCTACTTGGCAGTGCGACTCAGTACACTGTCCTGGCTTTTGCTTTTACTCCCTTGAGATTTGTCAGCAAGCAGTTTCTGATGTATTCTTGCAGGACGATTACACATAGTAGCATCTTCAAAATCCTTTGCTGGTTTTCATTGCGACTCAACTCAATCCTTTTCACCTTTTTCTCACTAACCTTTACGCCTGTTTATGCGTGCAAGTAAACAACGATGAGTTTGACTTTTCCATGGAGTGCATGAAAACGATTTTGACACCTTGTGCCCAAACACATAGGCAACATCTTCGCAAACTTTGTTCCCACCCGGAAACTCAACTCATATTTCTGCACGATGCACCAGCAAGCTCTTTTGAACATTTCCTTTTTAGGATTATCATCAGCACAGACTTTAAACCTTTCATCCTGCTTTTGCCATGAGTTTTTCAACCATGTTTTTACCTTCTTTGACATCTGATTTGGTGGAGTGCAAAACACTAACTGGCCTTATCTATCGATACTCTTCACACTTTCTACTTCTTGAGGCATGAGATACACTCACCTTTTACAAGTCCTGAATCCGATCATCAAATGCGTTCTCTTTGTAATCTTCTCTTCCTGTCAACATGAATTCAACTCCTCCTTACCTTCTCTCGTGGCATTTCTACAATTGATAACTTTGTTGGCACCGTCAATTTAACTATCGCGAAACCCTAGTTTTCCCTCTAAGACCAACTTGTTTCTGTCTTTGTCGCAAGATGTCTCTCATTTAGGAGCATACCTCCTGCCTCACCCAAATTTTGGGATAGACCTTTTTAGCGTCTTCGCAAAAGTGTCAAAGTTTGCTACTGGTCTGTATGAACCCGACTTGACAAGGTAGTCTTCTTTCGGAGACTTTCAGATACTTTTCTTGAGTATCCATGCCTCATTATTTCCAATACCTCGAATCCAGATTCTAATAAAGAAACACAATGTCCGAAACATCAATGATCACCTTGGATACATATGAAACCCTAATTGACCTAAAGGGACGTATTGAATCTGGCTCTGACTCACTTAAAACATTGTCTTGTGAATCTTCTAGGTGTAAAACAGAGTATTGACAAAGTGAAAGTGCTGAAGATCCAAAACTCACAATGTACTTGATTTATCTAAAGAGCCTCACAGATAGATAGGCTTTGAGACTCATCAATGCTTTGAAGAACCTCGTGGACATGGGATGAGTAGGCTGGATAGCAACCCTGGGACAAGTGGAGTCATGGCAAGGGAAAAATAGAGTAATGAGGTTGTATGTGGGAAAAAGGATGGAAATGAGTGCACAAGCCCATATGAGTTCTTAGAGTGGCAGGGTGACCATGGAAATGGAAAAATGGTAGAATAGTGGAAAATTTTCTCATAAGGATAATGTATAAGCAAGAGATTTCTAAAACCCACATTCAGGAATTTTGTTTGTGAAATTTAGAGCCAATATTTAATCATATACGATAGTAAAACAATATGATTAATAGTGATGTTTAGAGGGCAATCCTTTTCAGGAGGTGTCCAGACCTCATGAGTCTCGACTCTCAATTTTGAAGACCGCATCTTACTTGTACTGTAGATCTCTTCCTTCATTTGTTGATGTTCTCTAGCTATGATCTATAAAATCATGAAAAAATGATTGCTTCATCTCGCCTTCTACCTACCATCTTACTTTGTCTAAATTTTTTTCTTCTTCGAAAAATTTGACTGGAAAACCCTTTGACATTCTTTTTCGTTTGAAAAGCTAAAACTATCGTACTTGTACCTTATATCATCCAAAAGTTCATTAGTGCTTAATGAAACTTCTTATTCTCACTAGTCTACTCCCTGTCAAGATTAAAGTCAAGCTTTTTGACAGTTTTATTCTCTAACCTATTGACATGAAATTCAAAATATGTCCAAACCAAGATTAAGTATCCGATTTACATGCTGGTCAATGGATTTGACAAGCTCACACATACATTATTTTAATAAGTAAAAACTAGAAACCTGAGGGCTAATAATTTAGAATTTGTCATGCGACCCTCACATCTTTCTTTGTCCGCATGTGCTTTGAGAACCAACATCTTTTCCTAAATCTAATCTCATCGACAAGTCAAGCTTAAATGATTTGGACAAGTCCTCTTTCACTAACCTATCAATAAAATTTAAAATATGTCCAATCATGATTAGGCTAGATGACCGAACAAGGACTCTCACAGAGTGGCATTTAGGGCTTCGCACACTTTCAGAAATACTTCTTTGGGTATGGGGTTGTACTCTTCTTTACTTGCTCCTTTCTTTCTGTGTTTGTGATTTTTCAAAAACAATCTGAAAACTCAGCTAGAAAAGATGCTCATAGGCCGAGCTTATTTGCATACCTATCTATCCTAACTAACCTACATAAGATACATACTCACTATGAGAACTCCACTTTTCCAATATAACCATCAATTAGATGATTCCATGAGTGATTCTGTTCAACACTCTCGAGGGCCAAAAAATTAAAAAGGCCACTCCCACCTCACTTGTGTTTGTACAGTAGTGCCTAAAATTTCTCTAAAACTCTGCACCAAACCTGCTTCGACATATTTTACTCTCTTCAAATGTCTCTGCGAGCAACTAAAAGTCCCTGAATAGCTGCCCTAGCTCTGATGGATTTGCATGGGCTTTCATCCGTGACTACCTGCTTTTCCTCCACTTGGCTAAGCTCGGATTCTTTGAGAAATAAACTCCACCTCTTCTTCATGATCATCTCAGTAGTGGCAACTTTCATCAGATGACAATGTTGTCTTCTAGCAAACGATATGTCTTGATTGACTGAATGGGATTAATTCTTGTAAGTATGCTTTTACTCGCAAGCACAGAACAGGAGTACTCTTTGGAAATAAATCATCTTTGATAAGGTAGCACAACAATCCTTCGAGATTATCAATTTCCAAGCTTTCTATCTCGTAATTTGAAATTCAAATGGAATCCCATGGCCGCAAATCAGGTCAAGGAAGATTCTGTGTCGCAAATGATTTCCCCAACCATTTACAGGAAATGGCTCCTTATTAACAACTTCTTCTCAAGAAGTTCATTATCTTCTCAACCTCAACATCAAATCCAGACACCGCCATCGTCCAATCACAGGAAAGGTTATTTCTCTTTGGATGGACCAAATGAGGTAGAAACGAAAGAGTCGCGAGATCCTTCACTTACTTCCAAATTTTCTAGACTTTCCTCATCGTTGCTCATAGTCGATATGTATCAATGACAGATTTTCAAGTTGATGAAACTGAACTTCCTCCCACAAACCAATCCGATCGCTCCATAGCATTAGCTTCTGTCTGGAGAATCATCATCACCGTATTCATCAAACTTGAAAAATCATCAATATAAGTAATGTCACCAAAACATACATACTGGATTATCGACATTGTTTCTCCTTGAATTGATCTCACAAATCCATTTTTCTGATCACATAGTTGGAATAGGGACTACAGAAACTGCACTAGAAATTGTCATTCATGCAGGCTTTTCATACCAGGTTGGTCGTGTAGAATACACTATCTCCTCTAAACAGGATATTTTTCTCTTTCTTTTGGAGCATAACTACAGAATAGTTCTCTTTCTTTGTATTTGATCCTCAGTGAATGGTCTTCTTGAGCCTCACCTAGAAGAGATGGTGAATCGTCACTCGTGCCTTTCAGAGACTCTCGAGGATCTTCCTTTATTTCCCGATTGATTTCATCCTCAAACCAATTCCTCTAGGCTATCATATATTCAGCATGAGGAGTAGCTCAAAGAATTTCCTCCACTTAGGATCTCGAGGATGCCACTTTCCTCAAATCCTCATCAATGTATCTACAAGGTATGGTATGAGATCTTCGAAATTGATCACAACAATTTCGCCTAATGATAGAGATGGACAATATTACTTTATAATGTTCATAAAATGCCTCGTGGAAATCCTTCAAAGAAAACAAGGTGCTGAGAAACCGGTGCCTTCACCATGCTTGCCCTAGTCTACTACTGTCAAGCTGCGTTACGTAAACATTTTCACAGAGAGGTAGTCCCTGTGCCATTCAACTTTAACCTCCATACATGTATATGAAATTGATGAGATATAACAAGCGGGTCATCCAAAACTTTTCATCTAGGAAAACGATAGGCACGTTTGAAACCCACTTTATCCTGAGGAGTTTTGTGTGGGAACCTAGGATGTGATCTCTTTTCGTTTTGTGAGCATATGCCTCTTGCGTTGTATCCTTTGATCCACTATTTATTAGCCAACAAGGGCTACCGCTACCTTTAAAATCAGTGCTAGGTTCTCCTACCAAAGGATTCTTTAGGTGTGGCTGAGATTTCAGGAGTCATGCGGTGGAAGATTTTCAACTTTTCTATCCACTGATCATCAAAGAATATTAGGGATTTGATTAATGCATTATTATGCAGTCCGTGGAGAACTAGTGGGGTCAACGAGCTCACTCTAAGAACAAGGAGTCACTCAGGTGAGTATGCCTACCGCTATGTGATGATACTTGACGTCCACCATCAACACTGAATACCAATACAGGATATTGGAGTTTTACTGGTGTCCCAAGGAAGCACTTGTATTTAAATGATTTATCTCCAGCTAGGAGTCATTTCGAATCTGGTGATGAATCGCTAGATACTATTCTCGCTAACACTTGACTGGCTAAGTTTGAGAGTGATTTAGTAGAGTTCTAGGTACAATGATGATGCTGTACCACTCTGGAGTCCCACCGTGATCGTCGTTGTGTTAGGTCCCTCGAAATTTGTCTGACATTATGCAAGACCAAAGTCGTACAAGGGTAACATCAAACGATCTTGGAGTCCTAGGATCTAGCCTTTCTACTAGACCCGTAGAGGTGCTCTCTGTAGATAAGAGATATGTAATTTGATAGCTTTTAGGTTTTTGATTTTAGGCTAAGTCATGCGGATTAGGGTTTTTGCCTGTCTGTTTTGTCTGCTGTATTTGCTTTGCCAAAGCAGAAACAGTATGAGTAGGAGAGGTTTAGACCATTGGGCTATGGAGTCTGCAAAATGTCCGTAAAAGTACAACAATAGGTCAAGTTTGAGTGTAAAATAAGGGCATAACAGAGCTTTCAAATGGATCTTCATAGGCTTATGTGAGTGAAGCGAACATTAAATTGTGAACAAAGTAGGAGCAAAGTGACAATTAAGAATCATGAAAAATACTACAGTTTCAAGAGGGGCCTAAGATCTACGACATAGATAAATGTCCAAAGACATTTGTGAGACATATACCATACTTTGTTTACTCAAACCCTACAAGTAAATGATCAAGGCTTACTCAAACAAAACCCTAGAGAGCAAATAAACTTGTAAAGTCTCTATGATTTCACCTTTCAGCAAAGAATGGCATTTAAGAGGTTACAGATAGTACTGATCAAAGAGTAGGAGATCCTAAATTCCTTAATCAAACCATAAGGAAATTCAAAGAAACCATTCAAGATGCAGAAGCAGGTATGCAGCCGGATAGACCTCTTTCAAAGTCAAACCCTAATTAGCAATACTGAAGACAGGACCTTAAAAACACTTGCTGAAGTGAGTCCGAAAGGCAGGCTAACCACAAACTACTTTGGCATCGACCCATTAAATACTCTTGAGATAAATGAATAGAGTGATTAGAGAGCTACTTTTTGGAATACCTCTAAACTGACCTAGCGAGACAAAACATGGAAGTACAAGTGCATTTAGACTTTAAGGCAGTCTGGACAATATCTCTAAGCTAAAATTTCTACTCTATCGCAAGAGAAAGATGACACAATATGTACATGAGATAAACAAAGAACAAAATGAGAAAGACATCACCATTAGCCATGTTCAGTGAATCCTAGAAAGAGTATGTCTCATTGATATTCAAGCCTTTCAAAATCTTCCATAATGCTCCAAAACCAAAAACTCTCCCAGACTCAAAGTCTACGAGGGTTTTTCTCCACAAATCCAACCAAACATGTGCCAATGAGGCCTCAATGATGTATTTAACCAAGCACATAGGACCAAAACCATAACTAGGGTTTCATGACACTAATACATCATAAATGCCAACATTCCATTAAAGACCTATGCAAGGCCCAGCACACATCTAATGTACAAATGCAAATAACTGCAAACATAAATTTCCGAGCGACCAGGAGTGATCTCTCAAAAGTTCTCTAAAATATATTTTTCCATAACTAGGTCTTTTTTGACTTTGCACTACAATACACATACATGGCTATACTCAGTTACTTTTAACAAAATAGTCATCTAGTAGATGAGTTTTGAAGGCCTTCTTTGGTGTCTAAATGAGTCTGATAGCTCATTGTTTTACCAAGTCTAATTTCCAAAAATGCTTTAGGTTTATGATTGGACCCTATTTATTGGATCAAAAAATAAATATCCCAATATATCTCTGTATGCAACAACTCCGAAAATAGCGTAAAGGTGGTTTTTTGGGGTGTTTTTGTACCCTTTGGAGTGACCAATCTACTCCAAATGATCCTAAATTTAGGTATGATTCCCTTGCCCGATGAATCTAGAAATTTAAACCAATCCCTAAAAGATGTCTTCAAAAGAGCTTAGTTCCAAAGTGGCGCTCTATGCCTTTGGCCCTCTAAATCCTACCAAAAACCAAAATTTTCAAAAAGTTGCCAAAATCTCGAATTTGCCTTACTCATGGTGTTTGGGGATGCAGTGCATGAGAATGCCTGAAAGTTTAATAGTTTGTCTGATCTTAACCTCCTTGGTCCCACCATATTTTCTTTTCATAGGCTTCATTGTTAGTAGCCTTACTACTTTCATGGCCCTCTTGACCCACCGTCATCATCACTCTTGTCCCAATCGTCATCACCGATTTCTTCTTCATTTGCCTTTGACTCCATCGATAACATTCTGGATTTAAGATCTTTTCCATCACTATCAGTTTCCTTTCTTTGTTTATATGTGCCTCACTAACCTCTTTCTTCATTTTTTTCTTCTTCTACACACGTCTCACAACCTTCAATGCTCTTTTTATTCACTGCTTTCGATTCCTCATTTGCATTAGCCCCCTCATTTCCTTCTTTTCACCCACATTCACATTTATCTCTCCCTCATTGAAATTTTATTGCTCATTTTTACAGTTCCCCAAGACTAATATGAAACTAATTTAGGAAAGAGCGTAATGGAATGGAAGTTTTTGTAAGTGAATGAGGTGAATGAGTGAGGGTGTAAGGTATATGAATATGAGTGAGAGTAAAACTCAATGACCACCATTTTTTTATTACAGTGAAACTTGCTTGAGTAACACACCTTACCTATGTCAATTTGAAACAGAAATTTAGGGACAACTTAGGTGAATGGGCAACCTCCAACAATGTGATCCTCTATTTATAACTCTTTATAAAAGATCATAGTATTCAAACAAGGTTTAAGTTCAAATCTAGGTTTCTTCGAAGGTATTCAATTTCACTGAACAATAATCACTACAAATGCTCTAAATAAGGTCGATGAGCTGTACTTACCCCTACCAAGCATGAAATCCTTGGTATGTCTTGAGGAAATTCTGAGTTGGATTTGAGTGTTTGTAGGGTTGCAGGAGCCTCGGCCAAGTCTGGCGTGCCTAGTCTAAGGGCATAGCGCCAAAGGTAAGCCGGGGGTCGGTTTAAGAAGGCTAACCGCCTTTCCAGGTGTGCAACACCACCTCCCAGGGCAGTATTACCTTGTGAAAATCACCAAGAAAACTTGTCAAACGCACAACGCCAGCTTCAGGTAGTAAGCAAACATTTTGCCGAATTCCACTTAAAAATTCACAATTTCTTTCTCCCTTTGAAATTCTAAAGCTCCTCTCGCAAGGCAACAATGAATGTCTCATGTTATATGAGCTTGATGGGTAGATGAAGTTTAATTTAGTCTTTGAAACCCACTTCCATCACCATGTTGAACCTTATTTTCTCTCTTCACCGATATTTTTACTTTTGCTCTCGTAGTACCGAAAACACCGTATTGGCTTTGCTTTTACTCCCTTGAGATTTCATATGCATTTTGATGATCAGATGATTACACATAATAGTAGCTTCAAAAATCCTCTTCTAGTTTTCATTGTGAAATTCAACTCAACCTTTCACCTTTCAAACCCCTTACATCCATGTTTTTGCATGTAGGTTACTAAAATGATGAGTTTGAATTTTTCCTTTGTTCTCGAGGCAGAAAAATGATTTTGACACCTTTGGGGCTCAAACATAAGGAAACATCTTCGGTAATGTCTTTGTTCCCACCTTGAAAACTCAACTCATACTTTTCTCACAAGCCAATTAGTCATGGCAAGATCTTTAAACACTTTTAGAGATTTCTCATAGCAACACTTTTAAAACCTTTTTCTCGTTTCAGAAATATGAAGTTTCAACCAGAAGTTTTTACCTCTTTTGACACTTCCGATTTGAAGGTGGCTCGAAACACTAACCTAGCCTTCTTTATGATATACTTCACACTTTTACTCTTTGAGGCATGATACACTCACCTTACAAATCCGGGACTGACTCAGTGGTACCTCTAATCTTCCTTTACTTTCATCATGGAGTTCAACTCCTCCTTTACCTTCTCTTGTGCCATTTCTGCAATTACAACTAGCACTTCCGCCTAACATTAGTTGAAAACCTAGTGCTTTAAGACCAACTTGTTTCTTTGTCTTCTTTGCGGAAAGATGTCTTCATAGGAGAGCATACCTCCTAATTTCACCAACTTTTCATAGCCGATAGACCTTTTAATACTACAAAGTGTCAAATTTTGCATTTACTGTAGAACCCGAATTTGACAAGGTAAGTCTTCTTTGGAGTCTTTTTGATCTTTTCGAGTAACCATGCTCCATTATTCCAATACCTTCAACCGATTTCAGTGAAACACAATGATGACCTTCGGGAACAGTGAAGTCCCACTGACCTAAAGGGGAGGATTATTTTAATTGCCTTTGACCGAAAATTGGTCAGAGTCTTCAAGGTAAAAATGGAAAGACAAAGTGTAGCAGATCCAAAATCCAATGTACTTGATTTATCTAAAGAGCTCACAGAGATAGCTTTGAGACTATCAATGCTTCTAGAACTTAGTGAACATGGGGATGATTAGGTAAAATTCCTAGATGGAAAAGTGGAGTCATGGGCAAGGGAAAAATAGAGTAATGACGTTATAGGTGGGCGCGGATGGAGAGAGTGGAAAAAATCCCATAAGGAGTGGCAAAGACCATGATGGAAATGGTAAAATAGTAAAACATTTTCATAAGGATAATGAAGACAATGAGATTTCTAAAAACACAATATTAAGGGAATTTTTTGAAATCAGAACCATAATATTTAGTCATCTATGTATAAGAAAATTATTGATGACTAAAAGCCCATTTGTCAAACACTACAGGCTACTTTTGTTGCAGTGGGCATTTTTATTCACATGCGCGACGGCCTTCTTGCCCCATATCGTGTGCTTTGCAATAGTCGTGAGAGTCGTTATCCAATGTGGGCCACCATAGCCCAGCCTTCAAGATCTTTCATCATTTTCCTCGCGTAGTGACCTCCTCGCTACGCCCCCGTGAGCTTATGCTAAGATTGCATAAGCCATGCTCTAACACATATCTTCACAACACCTCGCTGTGCCTCGTAGCTTATACAAGATGGCATGATGTATAAATATACGCGCGTGGGTTACCAAATCTTTCTTCTGTTGTACCGAATACTTGTAGGTGCCATCCTTGTAGTCACAGAAGTGAATGAGTTTTAAAAGTTCACACCATTTTCCTACCTTAATAGCAAACATCTCAGGCATCGTGAAATCCTTCTTCTAGGCTGGTCACTTCTTCATCACTTCTCAATTCTGGATAAGTGGTTCTGCCGTGTTATTCAACTTCGGCTTGACGATGATCTCAAAGTCATATTTCCAACAATAGTAACCATCTATGATATTCCCCCCCCCCCAACACAGTTTATTCACTAGGTGCTCTTCTAAAAGCCGAGGATTTGTAAACATCTTGAAGTGCCCTCCTAAAAGATAATGCTAGTATTTTTGTGTGGTATATACCATGGCCAACCCCTCATGTCTAGTGAGTAGTTACGTCCGCACCGTAAATTTTCCTACTACAAATGCAACTAGATGGTCAATGTCTGTTTCCGGTGTTGCGTAAGGACAACTCCCTGTGGTGACCCCGATGCATCTACGTGAACATGGAAAACCTTCACCCACTGTGAAAGATAAGAATAGTGAGACCATCTTCTCTGGAGCAAACAAGCTCTTTCCGACACTCGTCGTCCCAAAAACGAAACGTCCTTCTTTAGTAAGTGCTTGTTGATGTTACATTAGCGCGTACCCTCGAATGAACTTTCCGTAGTAGCCCTGTAACCGAGGATATTAACCCGTTTCTCGCCAGGTACTGCCAAGTTTATGATAACCGGCTATTTTTTTTGTGTAGTTGACCATCGATCCTCATTTTGACAAACTATAGACCGCAGCAAGATCCCGATATGCAACAAATATGCACTTTCTTGATATTCAGTGAAATCTGTGTGCTTTCGGAAGGTGGATCTGAACATCATGCACAAGTTTGAGAGATGCTTTTACTAACCCGAAGACGGTCCAAATATCAAAAGAAAGACACTTCCAAAAACTTGTGGATGAAGTCCTTGAATAATGCGACTACTCACCCGCAAAAACATGAAGGGGACACTTTGGATTTCACCATGAGGGTGAAACATCTCATTCAAGGGCTTAAATGTGGTTTTACTGTGACCTCACAAGTGCATCCCCCGATCTGAGTTGCAGCTCTTAGAGAAACCATCCAGTGAATGAGTACGCTTCACCCCCCATGATATCAGGATTTCATCGTAGAATGGCGTAAGAAAGGTATCATGACACATGAATCATTCATTCTGTATAATGCAAACACATCCGTATCTCTCCCTTATTATTTTTCTCCCCGAACCACCATAGACTTACCCAATATGATCGTTCGACCGGTTGATGATACTCCGCGACAAGCATTTTGTCGTACTTTCCTCGACTTTTAATTTGTATTTGGGGTTCAACGATATGTCGGTTTGGGTGCGCATAAGGTTTTAAAGTGATGCACATGACCCCCAGCCCCCGCAATCCCTTTGAGTTCCAAGAATTTTGTCAAGAATAAGTCTTGGTATTCTCCATGAGAGTCGCAACTTCAACGATTATCATCCGCAGTCCCTAATTTTAGCTAGCTTAGGCCGCTTCTCCCTCCCTTCCAATTTTAACTTCTCACAGCCTTTAGAGGCTTAAGGACATTTATAGTTCTGTTGGGGTCCAACAACTATGCGCTCTCCCTTCGATTCGCATGGAGATCTTGATCTTCATCAACAGAAAGCCCTCCATTGATGATGTTGACACACCCCCGTATCCGCGTCCCCCATGTTGGTGCCCCATGTGCTTGCCAAGTATGATTCATGAAATCCTAAGGCATTCTATATCCGCAGGGTTTTACCAGTGCCCGTTCCTCCTATCAAACCGAATGTCCTTAAAACTCGTCCTTCAGAGCCCCCCATGGTGCACTTCGGTGTAATTATGCATCTAAATACCATGCGATCGGATTGGCCCCAAGGCACAAATGAATAGGTGGACCATTCCTCCATAGTTATTTCACCCCATTCTTCCATCCATGCCACAAGTGTCCCGCAGGTCCCCCGGCCCTAAGAAATTTTTTACGCGTAGGTGAATGCAGGTTCAAACCATAATATGGTCATGTCACGAAATTATTCCCAATATTAAATGTCCCCTTTACAAGTGTCCCACCACCTCGTAGGGTTGCGTGTACAAGTTAGACAGGTCCACCCTCCACAATCACCACTGAAATTGGTGTGGACCTTAACTCTCGTGATATCAATCATAATCTTTGACAACCTTCCAACGGTATGATCTTCGTTGCTGGCCATGCGTGCCTAGATAGTAGACCATTCCAACTTAGGCTCTCCCATCCACCTGCCAATTTTTCTTGGGTAAGTATGTTCGCATCCGACCCCGTGTCCAAAATAACCCAATCCATTGAATAGTCACCAACTGTACTGTTGTCACATTTCCATTTAAAGGCATTTCCTTATTCTTTAAAGTTTGTGCACATACTTAATTTCCTATGGGAGGGTTGTCTTCTTCCAGGTAACCGTTTATTAAAGGCTTGCATTTTCTACCGGCTTCGGGTTGCATAGAAACTTCATGCTCATACAAATGGTTTAACTTCATCATCGTTTTCCTAGGTTTGTCGAGATTTTGAATAGTAAGCCATCCTTAAAGTCTTTGCGAGTCATGAATTGCGTTTCCTTTTCCTTCGTAACCTGCTTTCCTGCTTGATAGTTGCTTTCCGGATAAGAGGTTCAACTTCTCATTTCGAACCTCCAAAGAGTTTGCTACCGTTGTTAGTGATGACAGACATTTTGTATCCTTCCATCACGCGGTTCCATCTTAACCCTCTATACCTTCTCGTAGGTGTCAGCCGCTTCCGCATTTTTGCTATCAAGACCGGACAATCTTCAATCACGGGTCCATATATACGAGCACAAAATTTTTCACCGTCCCCGCATTCCCCAACTCGCACTTGGAGGGTCATTTCAGGACCAATACGTGTCATATGTTTGAAAATAACATCCGCATCCCTTTTAAGAAGGCAAAATACCTCCTTGTTGACATTTCCTGTTGTGAGTCGTGAAAATCCCTATTTTTTCCTTTAATAGCAAATTTCTTTACCTCCTCCCACAACCAGGAATGCCAACATTGAGTTCAAGACCACTTAGCGTTTCCAGGTACAGTTAGACACCCGCGCCAAGCTATTTATGAAATTTTTTTTAAATATAGAAGTAGATGTTCATTCAAACACCTCGTGGATGAGCGCTGGGAGTGCTGAACCGAAACAACCATGGGCTCGCTCCTTTAGCGTAGTTTCCACCTCCCTTGGAACACTTGGAAGATAGTGCCCTCCCTTCCAACTTTGTAGGGATCCAAACCCTCCTCCTTTGCCTCTACAACAGTTTCTCTCTTGCGAGAAACTAGCCGAACAAAGAAAATTATACAACTATAGTACGAATTATAGGAGAACGAGCTATAGTTGAATAACTAAGCATGTTTAGAAGAATAAAGGAAGCAAATCATCGAGAGGGCTTCTATCCCATCCGTCCCCGATTAGTTTGAGGACGTGTTTACCAACTCTCAATGGAGACCGCGATGTCGCAGCATGGTTGTATCTCTTCCTTCTCTACTGACAATATAAGTGACTATTGTTTGTTCTCATCTTGTATTTGTATTTATTGAATGAAACATTTTATAGTCTTCTCTCGACCGACTAGTAAATTTTGGACGTACAAACTATGGGGGCGTGTATTATCATTTTCTCGATCTTTTGTGTGTAGGTGTTCAAGCACAATAAGCGAAGGGATTGTGACTTGCCAACCGGGAGCGACAGGAAGTCTTCCCTCATCACTACGATTTAAGCCACAACGACGTTAATTCACAGAAAGGAGGCCAAGGCGACGCATCCTTTTCATTCAAATATCTAGGAACCTAAGGACTCCACATGATTCCTTATTACTAATCTCCACTAGGGCTAGAGGGATCTTCTTCCGGCTCCCCAGAGAGGATTTACCTTCATAACAATAGTAATCTGGAGATTTTCAGCAAGGTCTTACACTTGTGCGTGCTTTATCTCCCTGTCATTGTATCGATCAATTATCCTCTTCCCCACCTATGCCTCCACCCCTTCCCCCGTCCCCCGCCCGGCTGGGGATCCCCCTACTTGAGGGAGATAATGGTGAAGAAGGGCCAGCTCCGTACCCCGTATAGGTTTCCCCTGATCTATCATCAAGTCGTAGGTCCGGAAATTATGCTCATCATGCCCCACAGATGTGACCACACCACGTTTCAACTCTAGGACATAAGAACCAAGATGACGGAGCAGAATACAGTTTGGAAACACGAAAATCAACACACCATAATACGGCCATCAGCCCCTACAACCTCCCTAGGGTGCATTAAGTGGTCCCTAACAGGACAATCCACCATCAGGGAGCATCATCTTGCATGCACTAGCACCCCCGCATCTTATGCACAATATAACCGTGAATAACCCTACTCCGTGTTATTTTCATGCATTCTATATTTCACATCGCCCAGCTTGTCCCTAGATTTTCCAGACTGGGAAACTGCATCGCCACAACCGTTCTACAACAACAAATCTTTCTCTTGCATTTCAATCACCCATTGACCCATAGGTCCACATTGCAGGTAGCAAAGACAGTAACAAACCATTCCTTGTGCCGTCTACTCATCAGAGAATTATCCATCTCTCGATAACCTCTTTAACCACCGATCATCTTCCCATAAAGACTCAGTCCTCGCCAAAGTCTTTTAAACACATGTACCAGTAGGACTTAGGATTTTAATTGCTATTTTAAAGTCAGTTTTGATCTCCTCGAATAATGTGGTCCACAGCGGCCCTATATCCTAATATACCACCAAGGCCCAACCTTCAAAAAAAAAAAACACAGGATATTACCGCCTTTTACACATCGCAGGGCCACATGTTACAGTCCATATTGATTTCACAAACCTAAAACTGTCCATATTCATCCCCTACACCCTTGAAGGTAGTTAGCTTCATGTGCATGGCTACATT
The DNA here is from genome assembly GCA_034641835.2 of Pinus albicaulis. Taxonomy (NCBI): domain Eukaryota; kingdom Viridiplantae; phylum Streptophyta; class Pinopsida; order Pinales; family Pinaceae; genus Pinus; species Pinus albicaulis. Next base: position 144,675 of record JAXQQM020066846.1, on the reverse strand, counting down.
GCCTTCGTGGCAAAATGCAGGCATGGTGAGTTCTTACCTCATGCCGATCAGTTGAAGGTAGTATTTATGACTACACAAGCGATTCTCTTAATGGACCGTAGATGGATCGATTCTCTTAATTAATGGTGATTTTCAATATCATGTTGTATTTCATTCGTGATGAGGTCATTCACTTCATTTGGCTACAGTATAACGTTCCTTTTTCAGACAACAAAATTTTTATTAACAAAGGCAATGTTTTCAAGAACTTACCTTAGAAACCTCAAAGGTCCCCTCTCGCTCTACCTAGAGTAGGATGAAATGATCGACCGTAATTCCATCATGAATCCTCCAGCACGCTATCTACCCAAAGATCTATAGGTAAGTATCTCATTGCCGTCCTTTCCAACCGTTGAATAAATTTTGCTCTACCACGAAACTCGATCATCCTTCTGGACACGCCCAGCACACACTATAACCACTCTTGAAGCTCGTGCATAAAGGTTACAAATAAATTATGAATTCAAAGAAGATGGCTTGTTCTTCCACTTTTAAATACAACTTCGTGCTACGATTTTGTATCTCAAAATTGACCGCAAAGTGCGCATGCCTGAAAACGCATTTTAGGGAATGGATGCTATAGGATTGGAAAATGAAGACATCCTTATATATGACAATATACACTTGAATCCAAGAGGGATTAAAAAAAATCCTCCTGTGTGGCAGATGTGCCCCCACACCTGGGCAACAGAAAAAGCCAAAGAAGGAACTACATTAATACAAAAACAACATCGGAAAATAATGCAGTCAGTCTACACAGGGAGACTTGATGGAAACTAATTTTTCAACTATACATCAAAAAATAACTTTACATGTAGCTTATACAATGTAAAATAAAGAGAAGATTTACAAGGACAAAACTCAGAAACAGGTACAACCACAAGAAAAGTCCATACGATAAGCAGTATTTTAAAGTGGTCATGAAGTAGTAATATATTAACCCGCATCTGTATATATCTCCATAATAAAATATGAGATCTAACTTTGATCTATATACAAATAAAGGCTCCTTTATACATTCCCTTGGGCATCTTTAAAGCATATGAAAGTACAAGAGGATCCTAGATCTAAGTCATAGACTTGGGCATATTCAGAAATCACATATTAGCAGTATATCAGATTCAAAACAAAGTTTATCATGGCGGCCAATCCATGGATCACCACAAGCAGAAGATCCAATCACTAGAGATATCTCCTCCAAGCCGATGCCTAAGTAGTTCTCTATAAATTTTGACAAGAAAACATGGGCTGAATAAGGCTGAGTCAAGGAATGTATTTCCTCCGAAAACACATCATCCTCAAGTCTCCCCGTATCTTCACTCCTTTTGATAAATTCCTCCATTGACTCCTTTATAAGGTGTCACTAAAAAATTGTACCCCAAAAGGCTCCCATTTTCCTCATCTCGCAAATATCCCATTTTAACCCTTTTTTCCCTTTGTCAAAGTCCCCTCTTTTACCCAACCCTCTCTGTTCCTTAAATTATCCCAAACCCCTTCAAATCCCACACCCCTTGTTTGGCCCAATTTCCCGTTTTCCCTCCATCGTTGCTCTGACTCCGCCCTCGTAACTGTACGAAATGGGCCGAATAACCATTTTTACAAGGGTTTAGCAATTTTTGCCTGTACCGAACCGTATTTCATGTGGCTCGGAGCTAGAACCACCCTCCACCAAAGGCGCTACCACAATTATATCGAGAGCATCTCCGGACTGTCGACGGTGTAGATTCCACGGCCGGCTGCCATTCCCACAATCAATTATTCTCAACCTGCTCACTCAATTGCTCACTGATTCCATCGCTCATTTACCCACAAATCAACGGCCCGAGTTTACCCGCCCGGTCCCTACACACCGCCGGCAATCGTGTGAGCCATCACACCACCTCTACAAAGTGATTATTAGCCAATGACCACCCACTTACGATACGGGCACCAACATGCTCCCAACCTCCCCCATCGTTGTTATCGTCTCCGTATTTGACATATATATACCTGCCTCACTACTATCATCCATCCGAAGGTCATCGCGCTCTGTACATGCGTAAATTAACCCAAGGCAACCATACCCCCGGCCCACCATCCATCACCCTCTCATGACAACCGTCAATCTGCCCCAGACTCATTATCCGGATGGATGTGTTCCGCCACTGATCGCTCCCCGCCACATCACCTATCCACGCAGGCCGACGAGGAGCCGCCCGTCCATAGTATGTGCGTTTGTGTTATCAAATTGTTTTATACCAAAATTCCCCGTTCTCGCCACACCCAACCGCATTTTCTCACCGCCACCATTCCCAAGCCTCCCACTCGCATTTTCCACCGTAATCCCGCACTTTTCCGCCATCTCATCACTTCCGCATGGCCATTCTCATCATCCCCGTTGACCCACCACCTCCATGTATGGTTTTCCTAACTGTCGGTGTTTTGCAGAGTTGGAGGAGGCGGATAACCGCCATGATCCGTACGCACTATTGTAATGGCACAAAGGCATTTAAGAAGCTAAATTTGGAGCCTAGTATTACAGAAAATGCTTTGAAGGTTCGCAATATGAATTTCAATAAAGGATGAGCTCAAACTCCTCGCAAACCCTTCGTGCCATTAAAGCCTCTGCTGGCCGACGCAGATAGAAATGGAGCGGCGTAGAGTTCGAGAACGTAATTGAAGATTTTTGAACCTTTTTCGTGATTTCAGAAGGCAAAGGTACTAGTTCAAGGACCCCGAGGATCTATCGTGGTATCCATAGGCATGTTAATAACAAAGGGTTTTCACATCATAAGAAAGTGTCTCTTCATAAAGGACTGCGCCCCGCGCGCTTCTCATCCATGTTCGTAGAGAGATTTTCTAGCCTTGACAAATGCCTCCCATGCTACCGCAGCATTTGATTTCACAAAAGTATGGCACCCTAGCATCTACTGCTCATTTACCCTATTCACCAAAAGTACTGGCGGCAGTCACGTCGAAGTCAAAGAGTACACCAAGAGACATACGTGAAGTAAATGGAGGCCTCGGAGAAGACCACTCTTTTCCACCCAAAGAGTGCCATGGAATTGAAATGCACGTACTCAAATAGAATGGGCTTTGCGCCCTCTTTATTTTCCAGTTTCTAATGCTGCATTTAGTGTTTCACCTACCTTCCTCAGCCCTCCACCTTTGTTTGCTTATAAACTTTCGTGAAGAAACTAATTGTAAAGGTTGTTGACCGCTATCGCAGAATGCAAGTCGTTTCTTTTGAGACACGATACTGCTTAAGTGTAAAGTTGTAAGATAGGCGAGGAAGGATGTATTTCAGCTCGAATCTCTGGCCTCGTGGGCAATGTTTGTACATGACTCGGTGTTGCTATTTTAATATGACAAGCCACATTTCTTTGATCCCTTGATCTAAAGCAAATGGGTGATAAGTCTTTTTCTATCTCCTGCATTTGTGTTTCACTCTAGGTCTGTCACTTTCGTTTCATCGCTTGCATACGTAAATAACACGGCATAGGACTATCACCTTTTGGTTAGGCACCCTATGTTTCGCGTCTCCTTGCCTCTGATGTTTTCTACTAAATGTGTTATCTAAGGATTGATTTCAGCTGATTTAACCAAGCAGTAGTGGATCTCGCATGTCTGCTAGCTGATGTATGAACTACGACTCGCTACTTTAGATGTTCTTGCTGTAGATTTAGCCGGATGAGTTGAGGAACACCGATTTAGAGCTCGCCGACCACGGATCCTTTCCATGTCAACCACTCTCCAAGTTCCCTCAAGATGCCCTCCCCGACAGGTCCAAGCGTCCGAGAGTCCATGACCTCCCGACCCGATCTATGCGTCTTAACTGCTAGGCTCTCACATTTTTCACTTCTCTAGCCCTCCTGTACCAAGCCACACAATCATTCTTTAAAGATCCAATTTCTTTTAGATGACTAGCCCAACTAAAAGCATGCACATTGAACAACAAGTAAACCCTTTCCCCGACTCCATTGCCCAATGGCCTTGATGTTCTCTCGAGTTATCTACCTTAGCCTAAAATCCTCTCTGCTCATTGCCTTGTCTTATATTGAACCCTTCATTCCCGATTCCCAACAACCAAACTCAAAATAAACAAACAAACTCCGAGCCTTATAACTAGCCTAACATCTTAACATTTGAGCATTCAAAGACATAAAAATTTGCTTATATAGAGAGATCCCTCTCTGGACCCAGGAGGGCTAGATCCCGAGTTCCGAAAGTGGTTTGATGTTGTCTCATCTTTTGGTCTTGCCAATCTCGCCAAAAACATGGGAACCCCAACATAATGGCAACCATACCGGGGAAATTCTCGAGTATTTTTCATCTTACTAGACTGTGAGCCTCTAAAACCTACAATATCCGTTAGGTTAAGTAAAGAGAATACTCCTATTCAAGGAAGAGATCAACCTCTATAACATTTATTGTGGTTTTCTCCACACTCTGGCCACCGCAGTCCGGAAAGGGCCGTGGCTTCCAGACACACCTTTTCGCAGGTGACATATCCGGTAAAAGCCCTCCCGGCTCAATCAAATAGATTTGCCGTGTTTTCGTGATATCCTTGGAAAGGACATCCTGCTGGCACCTGGGGAGTGGACAACACCCCTCCGTACATCCCAAACCTTCCACCCATGATCGACAATTCCTAAATGATTTAAAGACTCCACCAAGATCGTAGCCCTCGCCTACTATCTTGGTCACATTAGACTCCACCGGGAGACCGCAGCCCATTACAAAACAACACACACAGGCGAACAAGTAGTTAAGCTGCTGGTCGAAACAACATTCTGGATTCAAGAGCTATCTGTACGAAAGAGCTTATCCTAACCCAACCCCCCCGAAATAGTTGATAACCCCCGAGAGAATCCTCAAGAGATCTCCCCGCACCTAAAAGACCAACTATTTCCAGCCACATCCATGGACAATTTCTGCACCAAGACTTTACAACTCTATCGTACCCACGCATCTGGCACTAAAAAAAATGCTTACCAAGAACTAGGTCATTTAGTGTCCTGTAACAACCGTATCTGAGTTCCTCGTTCGTCCACCTCAAAGCAAAACCTTTGGGATAGATAGACCCCTCCATCTACACCTCCCTTGAGCCACTTATTCAAAACTTGGGGCTCTGCCATCTGCACCGCTCAACAAGCCTCTCGTTGGTCCTAGCATCCCCGTCATCCATATACCAACAGAGCCCAAGGCGAACCTTTACCTCATCAAAACATCATCATGGTGGTTTGTGACAACGTAGTTTTACCTCATCCTAGTGCCCTTACCCAATGACAATCAAAGATCCCACACTTCGTCGCAAAAGAGTCCACTGCATGTACCAACACCATGTAGATAGGATGGAAGATTCTTTTTGACTACATGGAAATAGATGATGAAATATGTCAAATATAATCTTTTGCCTTTAGCTTAGGAGGTGATGTGAAAAATTGTTTAAGGGCCCATTCCTGGTTATATCCAAGACCTCCCAACCTTATATCGTACCTTCATAAAAAAATGGGAAGTATAAGGTGCAAACCTTCCAAATCTCAACAGAATACAAGAACCTAAAAAAGAAACGAGAGAGTGTCCAGGACTACTCTTAAGGTATGCTTAACAACATTTAAAGACACGTCCACATATGAAACCTCCCTAGGTATGGTTTAGTAAAGTACCCTAAAGGCCTTACGTCTAATAATGCCCCACCAACTTAGGGAGAGGGATTACAGCAACACATTGGAAGACATGCAAAATAGCAAAGTGAGTGTAGAGGAAAATCTCGATTGAGAAGAAAGCAAGATTGAGAGTCGAGAAAAGGTACACATAGAGATGACAATGTAGCTTCCACATCCGACCCCAATAATGACTCCAGATATCCAGAATGAGAAAATCTACAAAAAATGGTGGAAAATGCTGCCGCTGTATTAGTAATCTAAGAAAAACCAAAAACCACATCAACCAAAACTTTAGAAGAAATACAATGCCATACTCCCAAATGTACAAAGAGAATCAGATCAAAGAAGTTATTCCCCCATTCCAAGAGAAATTTTTAGATGAATATGAGGGCATCATAGAAGAAGATCTGAGGGAAATACAATAAACATAAGCTTAGTTTAAGATCTAATCACCAATCATTTACACATAAAAATACTGCACTTCTCACCCTCGTATTGGGATGAAGAATGCCAACCTATGATTACAAAGTTAGGATTTGAAAATGCCAAGATGCAAAGCCGAGAAAATAATGATAAGCTAAAAGCCGTGATAATTCAACCAAAAACTTCTCGAGATTACCACTGCATAGCATTCGAGAGATTCTAAAGCAACCGCCGAGAGCAAAAATCATGCTCGAAAGTTATGGAAAGAACAAGGAAGATAACCAAAACACTTAGTGCACTACAACCAAGAAATATTAACACCTATTATAACTCGATAAAATCAGCTTAAGATCGTACATAGTGAGAATCAAAGACATCGATTCAGCCCACTACGTGAGACTACTGCAACAGAGTTGAACATTCCAAAGAGTCACTCCACTTTCAATTTTAAGAGATAGACGGCAAAAATTAATATCTCTGTTCCACTCTCTCGAGCCGGCCACCAGGATAGAAAACAAATTTTGAAAGACCAAATTAGGAGAAACAACAATGACACCAACTGAGATGATCAACCTTTCCCTTCTGCCATCCAAAGACAGAAGGAAAGTTTCAAGAAGGTGGTGCCACCTTTCTATATCACTTCGTTATCCATGATAAGATTCTCCACAATGCAATGCATGATTTTGGGGCATCACACAACCCGATGCCTAAAGGAAGGGATAAGAGCTAGCCTGGGATAACCCATCCCTATAAAGACCTATATCGCTTCAGACTCTTAGCAGAAAAGTCCTTACCAATCAAAAGACTCCGTGTAAGCTTCCCTACCCGCATTCAGCAAAATGTATGGTCATGGATGTTGTGGTATCATGTGCAACCCAAGTATGGCATGTTATTTCCAAGATCATGGGGATCCAAGTTGCAAGGACAGAATTAAGGCTGAAGGTTTTATGCCGCAATCCGACCTTATTTTAACTTAGAAAGATCAAGCAGAGGCACAAACAGAATTTATGGTCAATAGCTCGAAAAGCCTCGAAAATTCACCTTTATACTCGTACACAGACCTGACTCCATCCTTTGTACGTATTTAACTTACACCAAGAGTCCAAAATAGAGATAAAAACAAGGAAATAGAGCCCGTGTATCTTCAACATAATGTATTACCCCACACTCAGAGGAGAAAGATGTAGAAAAATTTGAACAAAGGTAATCGAAACAAAACTCAAAGTGAAACATAAGAAAAATGCAACAACGATTAGTCACCCTTCACAGCATATCCACACTCAAGAATGTGAAACGATGATAGAAACTCGTTATCACTTAGATTTTCCTTCAAGTTATCGAGAAGAGGAAAGGGGTCCGAGGTAACCACAAACCAATCTTTTAGGTACATAATCTAGCCAGATCCAACGCAGCTCTATAATTCATTATTTTAGACGATATTAGGCTAGTTATAAAGTGCAAGGGTTTTGTCGGAATTTGGGTGGAATTCACAATATTGAAAGCATTTGGAGTAGTTTATTCAATCGGGGCTAATGGAGAAAAAGATGAATCTAACTGGACATTAAGTTCCCACGCATGGTTTCACATGGCAAGACAATCAAACAAAGAGAACAATTACAAATCTTAAAGTGAATGGAACGGGGATATAAATGGGATAAACTAATTAAGAATCTTTCAACACATTTACAAGAGGTAAAATTGATGGGGATTATTAACAAAGAGAAATTAAGTAGCCTTTATTAAATAACTTAAAATGTTAAACCGAAAACAAGCAATTAAGAATTCACTCGTTTAAACTAGTTTAGAAGAAAACATTTAGAATAAAATAGATTTAAAATCGCATTACACTTAAGCACTTTTTGATTTATTCCTTTTCATTAATCATTTGGGAAATGAAACGCGTTGATATAATAAACAGACATAAAGACTTTAAAACACAAAAGAAAAGATGATCATTGATCCGTAGTCCGACACATGAATCCCGTAAGAAAAGTATTTCGCATCACCTCATATTCAAATACTACAAAAATTTCTCCAAATGTAACACTTTATTCAAAATAGTCACGTTATAGAAAGTTCTAAAAATCACCAAAATACTTCATGAGTGAAGTATTTATACAAATTTTAAACTAAAATATCTTGAAAAAATATCAAGATTAGTTCACAAAATCTCTCTCCAAAAATCGTTTTTACATAAATAGAACTTAAGAAATGAAACCCAAACTAATGTATCCATTTAAATTATTTTTTATGTGATAGGTGACAAAGAGGATAATTCTAATTTGGATCCAACCTTATTGACGATGAAGCATCCATTACCAATCGCTTCTCTTTAAAAGAGAATTCTGCCTCCACACCCCGCAAACTTTGGGGTCCCAATGATATCTTTATTTATCAATCCATAATAGATAAAATTGAAATAGGTTATTGTAGATAAATATTTGTAAGATAAACTTCATTTTCCAAAAATTCCTCTCCAAATAGCATGTAGGCTTTGGCAAGATGTAAAACAAAGTTCATACAGAGGCCATTTTAACAGTATATGTGCATGTATCTCTGAATATGAAATCACCGTGGAAAAAGTGAGATAGGTTTTTGTAGATATATTTTTGTGAACAAAAACCTCCTTCATAATTATGTATTATGTATTTCGGATCAGCCACAATCTCTTCTCTCAGTCAGATATTCTTAACCCAATTTTCTCATAAAATGTTCTCTTGTTAAAGCTTTTCATCTTTTTATCTTTTGTTCTTTTAACTCGTTTTACTTTCACTTTGAGATAAACTTCAATGTTGGTGAAAGTATTACCCTCTTTTACTATTTAACGTCGTAATTACTTTTAACTTTCACTCGAATTTTACCCGATATACTTTAACCAATTTGATATACTTTTTAATCGTTATGCTCTCTAACTTCGTTTATCCTTTTTATCCTCCTTTATCATGACTTACTATGTACATAATCAAAAATTCATGTAAAGGATAATTTTACAAACAAACATTTTCCAGAACACACTAGCCGTATTCTCGGTTCTTTGCAACGTTAAAAAGTTCGAAGAGGATTTTCACCGAGAACAAGGTTTTTAATTTGGAAATCCCTATCTACTATGCGTATAGTCTAAATCTCCGTGAGGGGAATTTAGGTGCGACATTCAAAGCTATAGGAATTTCCATTTCTGTTCTTATGGATTCAAATGAATTGTGGGTTTCGATGAAAAACGAGCACACGACAGTGTCGGAATGCAATTGCAATTGAGGAACAACTAAAGACCGCCTTAAACTCGCTTCAGCTTTTCGTGTAGAATTTAAAACAAAGCCAAGTTTTTACAGAGTTTAACGGATCTAGGGTAAATACTTTTTTTTCCGGAAATAAATGGGTGACTAAACAGTTGCCATGGCGATGAACTTTGGATTACTTCGACTACAATTTTCTTCAAGGTGGCACGGATGGCATTCGACAGTTTTTCAGAGTTTTCTACATGAGACTGTGTTACATTTAATAATAAAAATGACGTGGCACATTTATTTTTTGTCAAAAAGGTTGGCGTTTTAATTTTATTAGATACGTTAGCGGTGCAGACGCAGATATCACAGGGGAGGCAAGCGTAAGTAGCTCATCGTCGCTTTGGGATAAGGTGGTTTTGAGTGATGGGCAGCGATTCCATACGATGAATGATTGTGGTATTGTATGATCCAAAAACAGCCTTGTCCATTGCGCGTTATCGTTCTGATGCGGTGGACACATGATATTGATATCAATCGTAGATCCGAGATCGATTGACTCGTACGGTTTTCGGGAAAGGGAGATGACAGTAGTTAATAGGGCAGGCCCGACGTGATTTATTATGAATTAACGCATCGTAGGAGAAATTTGATTGGTTGATTGCTATTAATTAATCGCTGAGGTCACATCCTTTATAAACACGGGGAAAGTGACCTAAAGGTTTTAAACTCGATTTCAACTTATATTTATCCTGCGTTAAGGGATGCGTATCAGGAATTTTAACAAAGGATTATAGTTTTAACCCTCAAAAGGGAGTCGAGAAAAAAAAATACACAATGGAAGGGTTACTTTGAAGTTTGGTTTAAACAAAACTTCGTTATTTTAAAACACGTAATAAAACATGTTTTAACTTTTTCTTCAATGTGTTTATATTATATGGTAATTAAATCAAAGTAATCTATTCATATTTAAAGGGATTAATATAAAGATATATTTTAGCCACAGGCGTGATAATTGAGGTGTTTTATTCAAATGGTATCATTTGACTGAAATTATGACAAATGGGTTTTTTCGGTTTTTTATAAAGGAGTTATATATAATAGGAAAAGGTCATTTTTATAGGGATTTAAATAATAAATTAGTTAATATGGAAAATGAAATGAAGCATAGTAAAGAATTAGGTTAATGTCTTTAACTTATGCTTTTATGAAATAGGGTTTTTATGAAATATTAAATTTAATTTCTAGGAAAAATTTTGTATAAATGAGTGAATGTCATGATGAATGGTTTTAAGTACTTAGGCTTTTCCACTATTGGCCTTCAGGTCCAGCCTTCCAAAAGTCAAGGAAATGCCTGAGCCCCTTTAATTTTCAAATGCCTTCTGCACTTAGGGGAAATTAGTAAAATTTTTAGGGAAAAAATGAGAAGGGAAGTTAATAATTTGACTTTTTCCTTACTGAGAAATTCTTCCAAGAAATTGTCCTGCCTTTGCACTTGGTGACTAGGTGCAAATATTTAACACATCTAGAGCCATTATCCATCACATGTATTTCTCGCAACAACACTCATCTACCCTACCTACTTTACTCTACCATTTTTCATCTTTATTAGGGTGCACTGAAACCTGTAAACCCTTTTCAAACTTTTTCTTTTACATATGGAAATCTATCTAATTCTAACCTTATTACATCCAAGGGCCTGGACTAACCGTTGAGCTCTTTTATTTACTCTACCTATCTACTTATCTCAAGATTAAATAGTTTGGTCGCATTTTATTCTCTATCTCTAAAACATAAAATTATAACTAGCCAAGATTAAACCGTTTGACTATCATCATGTTAAATATGTTGCACAATTTGTTTATTACAAAAGAGTAAAAGTAGGCATTTCTAGACTGTACACTTCCCTTGGCCTTTATTTTAAAAATTATTTTTCTTTTACTTTTTTTGGGCCATTTTATTCTTTTCACCTTTGATTTTTTCTAGAGGTAAATTCTCTTACATTTTTTAAATTTTTTGATTTTTTAAGAAATATGGAAAACCTTTGCAACAAGAAAGGTATGAACATATTACATAAGGCTCATCAAGTCAATCATGAAATATGACACCTATTGGTATAGGAGTCTAACACCGGCTCCACTGGGGATGGCTTTTCCCGTGAAAAGTTTCAAGAACAACAAAGCCCGCTTAATCCCCAAAGTAGTTATGACTGAACCATGGAATCTTTCACGTTTGTTGCTTATTGTATGTATGAAAGCAACATTTCTCAAGCTTAGGGCCTTCTCTGGCTTCAACTCCAAAGAGACACATCCAATCCAAACCGATGCATTACAAGGATATAGTAGACATGTTAAAAATCAAGATATCCTAATAAATAGGATCAAAGTTAAATGCTTAACATTCGACCATTAATCGGACCTTCTTTCATACTGTCTATCCAAGTTTTTTAGAAACAGGTATTATTTTGTAAAGCATGAATGATGTATGTCCTTTCCATAGAAATCAAACTTCTGTATGTTTTCCTTATCCTCTCTTCTAATCCACTGTACCCTTGTCTTCCAATTGAAATCTTCCATTGGTCCTTTGCTGCAAATTTTCTTTAGTTTCTCCCATGTAGGCAACTCTTTGGGATATTTGATAAACTTCTTCTCTCGGTCCGCCGCAAATTGGATGGTCCGATTTATTCTTCTAAATATCATTTGGTTCACGGAGCTTCTTTAAAGTAGTTTCAATAGAACACCCAAGGACACATGAAGAATATCCTCAATACACTATAAACTAACTGGCAAGGACTTGTCCCAACAGATTTTCGGTGGTGAATCAACGCCACAATGCATTTATAAGTTTCTGTGCCAATTTCTTTTTTTTCTTATTTTCTTCCAATAGTTTCTTAATAATATTAATGAGGCTCTTATTGGAAGATTCAGCCAGTCCATTACCCTAAGGGTAATAGGCTATGGAATGGCCTAGAGGATATGATATTTATTATTTAAACTTATCATCTTTTTGACTGAAAAGCAGAAAGATTACCAAATAGAGAGATTTTTCAGATATAATCAAATCTTGATAGTATATTGTTTCTAGGAATCCTATGATCACAGCTACGTTTGTCCGGAGGGAATTGCTTCAATCAATTTAGTAAAATAGTCTATGGAAGTGAGGATCCATTTGTGTTGCTTTAAGAAGGAGGATGGATTTCTCCAATGAAACTAAACGACATTGTTAGGTGCATAGTTTTTCTGGAAATTAGTTCAAGGGTAAAGGTAATAATTTTCTCTGTCAAAAATTCCACATTTATGGCAAGTAGTGACAAATTTCTTTACATCAGAGAACAAGGTTGGGCAATAAAATCACGTCTTCAGAATTATCTCATTATTTCCACAAAGGCGTCCACCATAGTCTCCCGCATGGAATCACTAGGAGGCTTGTCACTTTATATTGACATTAAACAATTTAATAGAATACCATCAAGGATTTTTCCAAATAGGAACATTATCTAAAATAAAATATCAAAGTATGTCATCTTTAAAAAACTCTCTTTTCATTTTGGATAACCCTGGAGGAGCCCTAGTAAGTTTAACAATACATAAATTATAGTGTATCAACATACCAAGGTATCTAAGAAGGCATGGCTGATTTGTGGAGTTGCCATCTCCTGCTATCCAGCTCATTAATATCCAGGGCTTGGCAATTTGTTTGTCATGAGTTGGTTTTAATCTCAGCTCCTTTACTCATTATGAGTGGTTTTATCTCAATATCATATTCTAGCGATATAGCAATCCATTTACCTCTTTTTCCATCAATTCCATCTTGAGTTAATATGTCCTCGACAACAACATTTGGTACATAGGTTATCACATAAGAATACAATATATATCTTCAGAAATCTTTGATGGCTTTTATGAGTGCAAAAGCTTATTTTTCCATGATATATTTAATGATGCACCTTAGTGCTTTACTAAAAATGCTATAGGTTTGTCACATCCTGATCATCCTTTTGTAATAAAACAACCTACAATATGTTCGACAAATGAAAATATTATGGTTTGATTAAATTGTGGACCTGGTAAGAATTGGGTGTTCTAAAAGCTATTTAATATATTCAATGATTGGCTATTTCCCCTACTATCAATTTAATACTCAAATCCTTTCTTAACTGTTAGTACAATCTAATTAATTCAACCTAAACTAGAAAACAATCTTCTCAAAAAATTGATTTTTCCTATGAAAGCTTGGTACTTTGATATTTCTGATGAGGTATCCGCAATATGGCTTCTATTCTAAGATTCAATTCTCGATGCTCATCTTTGGAAATGATATGACCCAAGATTTTACCTTCTTCAAGACCAAATAAGGAATTTTTGATTCAAGAGATTACATTTTGTGTATTTTATGAAGACTTGTCCGAGATGTTCCAAATGTTGTCGATCCGATTTAGAAAAATTAGTTAAATCATCCAAGAGTATAACAAGAAAGTCATGAATTTCTTTTCGCAAATGTAATGTCCATTGTTCTTTGGAAGGTTGCTCCGCATTTTTGAGCCCAAATGGAATTTTAACGTACTTGAAAGTACCCCATGTGTTGTAAAAGCTATTTTTTCCTGTCATTCAGATGAACCGTATCCGTGTCATATCCTCGAGAACCCATCTAGAAGAGAAATCCTTGAAGCAATTCCATTACCCTTTGCAAAATGTGATCCATTTCTAAAAGGATAATTATCCTTCAAAGAAACTTTGTTTAAATTTCTTAAATCAACACACAATCTGATCTTCCAGCTTTCTTCCTAGTAGGGGACTAGATTAGACACCCACTTTGAAAATCAATTTATAATTATCCTCGCTTCATACATTATTTTGATTTCTTTTTCAATTGAAGGAAATAGTACAGGTTGATTCTTCCAGTTTCTCGCTTAAATTACTTTGGACTGTTTTAGAGGTATTGTATGTTGAATTATAGATGTGTCATAGATGATTTTAAATCTTCATAACTCTAGGCAAAGACATCTCAATTCTTTTATTAGTTCAACATATTTTGATTTTTGATCCTGGAGGCAAAGATTGATATCTTTATTATTTTAGGATTTTCTTCTGGGCCCAAGATTATATTCCTCAATATCACTTTTCAATGGTTCCATTTAGGTTTCAAGGAATGTCATTAGAGTCAAAAAAAGATCCTCCAAAGGAGTTAATCCTTTAGGTAAATGATTATCTTCGCATTAATGATTTTAGATTCATCTTCTATAATCTCATCAAACCTCCATTTCTTGAAGGTCCCTGATATTTTTGTGAAGTTCATTAGATAGCGGCATTTAGAGTTGCACTTTTCTTTGAAGCATTTGTTTTCTTGTTCATTTATTTGACTGAGATTCATTGACTGATCTTTCATCTATGCCATCGTTAGAAAAATGCATCCTCTAAAGTTAGAAAATTGTTAATCCGATTGTCACAAACACTGCCACATTAAATTGTCCGGGTATAGTCGGTCCGTGTTTAATCTCACCGTGAACCGATGATTAGGTTCAAACAAGAATTTACAAGTGCTAGCAAACATTGCAAGACTAGTGAGCATGCAAATTTCATTTTTGGTATTTGGCAAGTCGAGCCCGTAGAAAGGTATTAAGAATTCTACAACCGGTTTCATTTTACACCTGGGATCTTTCATTTAAAATTCACCTTGATCTATTGAAATGATTAAACTTATTCCTACATTTATACTCTAATTGCTCCTAAATTTTTTTGAAGTTTAAGCCCTAACAAAAGAGCTTCATATTCTACCATATTATTAGTGCATTTAAAGTTCAATCTGTAAGCATGGCCTTCAACAGATCATTTTCAAGGTTATGTATCCAACGTATCCCGCTCCTAACTTATTAACTAAACCATCAAATTATAAATGCCAAAAGAATTTCATGTACATATTTTCATCAAGTGCTTCAGGACCAGGAGGATCTGATTTTTTACTTTCTGCTTTTCTGGTTTGTTGTTTTTTCCTGTGACATTTCTTGGATTTGAACACCAGATTTACTTGCGCTTCTTTTGAAACCATGCCGGTGCTTCTAGTTCAATGGGAAGATCATTTCAGCATTATAGAATGAATGAGTCCATCAGAGAGTGTACCCAGTATATAGGAAATTTCAGGTTTCTCGAATGTTCATCACATATTTCATCAAGGTTTCTCCATAGTCTCTTAGGTTAAATAATACGTAAATAGTAGCAGAAAGTATATGTCTAATTAAGAGATCCTCCAAGTTTTGCACCCCAGGATATAGACAACATCATACCATATTTTGGAGGAATGTTCCGTTACTACTATATCCATCAAAACATGAGTATTGAACCAATGTAACACACAAATATTTAATTAATCCTAAACATCTCACTTGAATTAATCTAAAAGAAAAAGACTTTTATATGGTCCGGTGATGTCTGATTTAATCTTCCATTGATGTACCTTGGGCATTATCAGAGATGCCCTTAATCAAGCATGGAATTATGAAGTATTTTATCATGTATATTCAAACTCATAAAATGGATATTCCTCCACTTTCTCGAAGCTTCATTTACCAGGGCCAAAATTCAGTTAATCATCAAAATCATTTACCGAATCATCACTTCCAATAATATTGAGTGATTTAATAATTATATTTCGAGACACTATGTTTAGCTAATTCAAACAATGGAACATCTATCTTTATTTTGCCTACTGCCTTCCGTAGATTAAAAAGGTTTTCGCCTTGAGTCTTGATGAACACACAGATTGTCTTTTCATGTTTTTGTGTTTTTCCTTTTTCGTGAGGGTTGTGTGTCAAGTTGTTTCCGAATAAACTTCTAGAGGTTCCTCTACATTTCCTTTGGGAGGAAGAGTATTGAAAGTTGTTTGTTATCTGGGGTTGAGTACGTATACATCTTCGATTATTGGATGGGTAGGGTTAGGATTTGATATGGAAAGAATATTTACAGAGGCGGTATTGATTTTACCTTTCGAGGAGTTGTTTTACAATTTTCTCGTTTTTACTCGTCTCAACATCAACTCTTCTCGCTCCTCAAATTGTATTGTTTATGAACTTCGTAGGATGGTCGTATCAGATCCTTCTTTAAAGTCAAACATTCTCCCACCAGTTTGGAATACGCAAGAATATGAGCCTCTTGATCCTCTTAGGTCAAGAAAATTTCGGTTCATTCTCGACCTTCAAAGGACATTGTTTATTTGAACATCTTCGCCTGGTTCTTCCGTGCTGAGCCTTCTACACAATTTTCCGGAATAAGGTCACATTTTGGTCAGACTAGTTTTTCCCGTATTGATTTTGGCTTTTCCGAAGTTCGATTTTCGCCGCATTGATAGGTTGGACCATCCCAAGGAGCTTTATTCTTTTCAATGATTTCTACTTCATCTCCATAGCCTTTCCATTTCTTTGATAATAGCATCTAATTTCTTTTCAAAAGATGTAGTTCTTAATTTACAGCATTCTTCTTTTCAAATTCTCGCTCTAGCTTGTTTCTCTCATTGTGTTAGCTTCAACACTAACAACTATACTTTGCATTTCTTCTAGAGTTTGAGGATGCCCTTTTCCCTAAGTCGATATGGAAAGAAAGCCCGAATCAACCATCAGGAATTTGATTAATCCTGAGGAGGCTCAAGATTTTGGGGAACAAATACTTTGTAAGCTTCATTTTAATCCGGTGACATAATCTTGCATGCCTCATTTGGTCCTTCTGTTTTCCAAAGTCTCGATAAGATTTGAAGAGGGTCTTTCTTCTTCTCATATATTTAAATACCATAAAGAGTCTTTCGAAACAAGAACACCTTTGTAGGAAAATAGAACCAAAATTCTAATTTCTCTAAGAAGACTCTGGACAAAAATTCTCATTCTTACATCATCAACATCTATTTCATACCTAAAATAATCGGTCATCTTCTTAGTATGTCATAGCAAGCAAAGGGCTTGGTTGACTCATGGAGTGATCTTACTTGGTAGTCTTGGGGCAGCCCTCGGATTGGTCAAACAGGATATATATATTGCCATTGAAAGAGGTATGGTGATATACTGTGTAGCTGTCAAGGTGAGGCTGAGGCAGAAGAGGTAGCTTGAGGTTGGGAGGTTGTTTGATGAAGTTAAACATGAACCAAGAAGTCAAGACCATGAAGTCAAGTTTTTCTAGATAAAAACTCAGAGCTTAATAGAATTCAAGCTTTAAACCAAGATGGTGGTATTAAATCCAAATTGCAGTCTCAGAAAACTGAATGGGAGCTGTTGGGCATCCAGATTAGAAAATTTGTAGAGCAACAACTGCTGCTGTGTTCGTCTCTAAGATAAATCCACTTCACCGGATAGGAAATTGATCTACAAAGAGAGGTCGGCATCCCCAGCTTTCTCACTATCTGCTCCTAAGCACTCGGGAATCCTATTCTGGATTTTCAAATGACAAGCAGGATTTGACTGATTTGTACTCATGGCTGAGTCCTTCGAAGCCAAATTTTCTAAGATATTTTGTTTTTGGTTTAAATGAAATTAATAATACAATCATTAACTTTTAAGAAGTTTCCAGATAACACTGAATTTTTCAAAGATTTATTTAACTGAGGAACCGATCAAATGTCCGAAACCAAAGTTTAGTTCATAAACTAGACCGCAGATAGGGATCATAACATTTATTACGTAATTGCGTAGAAAGCGCTTCAAAGGCTACTTCTAATAACTTCGTGCTCCGTTTGTAGCTTATAAAGTAAACAATAGTAACAATAAAATTATTCAAACCTCAAAGGAGTCGCCACCATGTTATCACTCATGATTTTCTCAAGTTGTTGAGAAGAGGAAAGGGGCCCGAGGTAACCACAAACCAATATTTTAGGTACACCAGTTGATAAAACGAGAGGGTCACAGAATTTAGATTTGTTTTAGGTATGATATTAGGCTAGTTATAAAGTGCATGGGTTTCGTTTGAATTTGGGTGGTGGAATTCACATTAGCCGTAGGCAAGATCGAGTAGTTTAGCAAAGGAATATTGGCCAATCTGAGTCAAAAAGGATAACTTCGAATCGATTAAGTCTTATCAGTATATTTTGTGAAAGATAATCAAACAGAACAACACAAATCTTAAAGTACGAATTGATATAAATGGAGGAAAGGAAATTAAGAATATTTCAACACAATTAGAAGAGGGAAAACTCAGTGATTACTAAATTATAATGAGCAATTAAATATTCTTGACATAAATAATAAACATGAAACCAAAAAAAAATGTTTATACTCAAGATCTAATATGAACTATTTGGTAATGTTACTGAATAACAATGATTAAAATCAGATTACACTTAAGCACTTTTTGATTTATTCATTTTCATTAATCATTCAAAATAAAAACATGCTGATATAATAAACAGACATAAAGACTTTAAACACAAGAGAAAGATGAGAGTGAGGCATGACTTATTGATCCATAGTCTCACACATGAATCCTGTAAAAGTCTTTTGCATCAATTCTCATTCAGCCTAGCCACAAAAATTTCTCCAATACACTTTATTCCAAAATAGTCAATGTTATAGCAAATTTAAACTATTCAACACTTCCAAGAGTGAAGTATTTATACAAATTCTAAAACTAAAATATCTTAAAACATCAAGATTATTCTACAAATCTTCTGGAATGTTTATATATAAATAGAACTTAAGCTAGTGACACTCAAACTAATGCATATATATGGGACTATTTTTTATGGATATGTGATGAAAAAGAGGATAATTCAAATTTGATCCAACTCTTAGTTGATGATGAGGCATCCAAGTCACTAACCGTCTTTTATTTGTATCTTCATTTCCACAATTAAAATTTGGGTCCATCGATATATTTTTTTATTTTCGATCTTAATAGATATGAAGATAGAAATAGGTTATTGTAGATAAATATGTTGGTAAGATAAACCCTTTAATTTTCCAAAATTTCCGTATGTGCACAATAGGCTTCAGAAAGATGCAAAACCGAGCGGCAAATCGAGTACAGTTTTGAAGATGGGCATGTAATTATTTCCGGAAATTCATCAGAAAAATGAGATAGGTTTTGAGATAGGTCTCTTAGGAAAAAAAAACCTATCATTCAATTTTATGATGTATTTTGGATTGGCCACAATATTCTCTGCAAAATGATGACTTAACCAGAATTTTCTCGCAAAAAATGTTCCTTCTTGTTGTGTTTTTCGTCTTTTCACCTTTTTTCTCTTTTGAATCGTTTTACTTTCACTTTAGATAAAATTAAATGTTGGTATATTTTCATCTTTTATCATTTTACCGCCTTTAATTACTTTTGAACTTTCACCTGAATTTTACCTCGATACACTTTAACCACTTCATTTTAACTGTTATTTCTTAACCCGTTTATCCTTTTGTCCTTTATCATGACTTAATATAGTACATAATAAAAAATTCATGTATATTAATTTTACCAAAACATTTATTTACCTATTTAGCTTTCGGTATTCTGGTTCTTTACAACGCCAAAAAAGTTCGAGGATTTTCACTCGAAAACAAGGTTTTTAATTTAAAACTTCATCACGCAGAGGGTGATATATAAATCTTTGTGAGGGGCATTCAAAGGTGCGACATTCAAAGACATAGACTTACATTTCGGTTCTTGTGTGATTCATAAATGAATTGTGGTTTTGATGAAAAACGAGCACAATCACAAAGTTGGGGAAGGAAATTGCAATTGAGGAATGAAATCAGATCAGCCTAAACTCGCTTCAGCTTTTCAGAATTTAAAACAAAGCCAAGTTTTTATAGAGTTTAACGGGAACTTAGGTAAATACCTATTTTCCGGGAAATAAACAGTGACTAAACAGGTGTTGGCTATGGCGGATGAACTCGGATTACTCGAATGAACGTTTCTCGCCAAGGTGGCAGCCACGTTGCCGATTGTTTCTAGAAATATGACTCTAATAATACACACGTAATAACAAACACGAGGAACATTTGTTTATTTGCAAACCCAAAGGTTATGGTTTAATTTTTTAATGATGACGTCACAGTACAAGAGATATCGTCTGGAGGGGCGGTAAGTATTTCATCAACGCTGGGACAAAGGTGGTTTTGAGCGGATGGGCCATCTCAGTGATAACGACGAAAACGTACGATCCAAAATCGTCGCTATCGCGCGTTATCGTTCTATACCCGATGGCTAGCGATATTTATATCAACCCTAGATCTCAGATCGATTGATCTTAATGCATTTATGAAAGGGAGATGACAGGAAGTTAATAGGGCAAAACACGGATTTATTGTGAATTATCGCATCAGAGAAATTGATTGGCGGATTAATACATACCTAATCTCGGAAGATTAACTTTTAAATACAGGAAAGTGATGATTGGGAAAGGTTTTAAATCAGATTTAACCAAGAAGACTTGGGGTTAAGGGATGCGTATCAGGAATTTTAATAAAGGATTATATTTTTGACCACCTTTTAGCGGGAGTCGAGGAAAAAATACAAAATGGAAGGGTTACTTTGAAGTTTATTTAAATAAAATCTCTTGTTATTTTAAAACACGTAATAAAACATATAATAACCGTTTTTTCTTCAATGTGTGTTTATATTATATGGTAATTAAATCAAAGTAATCTAATTACCATAAGGGGCGATTAATGGAGAAGATATTTAGACAAATAAAGGGAGTATAATGAGGGTGTTTTATTCCAAACATAGGGATTAAATACTTTGACTAAAATTATAATAAATAGGTTTTTGGGGTTTTTTATAAAGAAGGAGTTATATATAATAGGAAAAGGTCATTTTAATAGGGATTTAAATAATAAATTAGAAGTTAATATGGAAAATGAAATGAAGTGATAAGTGTAAAGCATTAGGTTAATGTCTTTAACTTATGCTTTTATGGAATATTAGATGATTTTCTTCTACAAATGAATTTTTACTTAGGAAATTTTTTTGCATGAGTGAATGTCATGATGAATGGTTTTAAGTACTTCATAGTTTTTCCATCATTGGGGCCGAGGGTTCGGTCCTTCCAAAAGTCAAGGAAATGCCTTGAGCCCCTTTTAATTTTCAAATGCCTTGGTACTTAGGGGAAATTAGTGAAATTTTTAGGGAAAATGAAAGCGGGGAAGTTAATAATTTGATCATTTTGTACCTTCCAAAGATATTGTCTCATGTTTTCTTGCACTTGTGATGAAAGGAAGATTACACATCTAGAGCCATTATCCATCACATGTAATTCTCATAGTCACATCTATCTACCCTACCTACTTTACTCTACCATTTTTTTCCTTTATTAGGCACTTAAAACTGAAAACTCTTTTCAAACTTTTTTCTTTTACATATGGAAATCTATCAAATTCTAACCTTATTACATCCAAGGCTCGCATTAAAACCGTTGAGCTTCTTTATTTACTCTACCTATCTAGTTATCTCAAGATTAAAATGTTTGGTCGCATTTTATTCTCTATCTCTAAAACATAAAATTGAAAAACGAACTAGCCAAGCTTAAGTTGTTTGACTATCTATCAATTGTGGCATAAAATACAAGTTGCACACAGACGCTATTATTACAAAAGAGAACAAGTAGTGGAATTTATACTTGCAATTTCCTTGGCCTTTCTTTTGGTGGGGTTCATTTTCATTTTTGGTCATTTTTATTCTTTCTTTCACCTTTCTTACATTTTTTAAATTTTTTTATTCTTTAAGAATATGGAAAAACTTTGTAATAAGAAAAGGTATGAACATATTACATAGCCTCATCAAGTCAATCATGAAATATGACACCTATTGGTATAGGATTATCAAACCCAAGAATGAAACTTATGGGAAATGAATTTCGATGGGTCATGCACCAAGAGAACTGTTGAGCAGGTGTACAATACGAGACATTTCACGCAGACAGCCATGCCTT
Source organism: Pinus albicaulis (assembly GCA_034641835.2). Taxonomy (NCBI): domain Eukaryota; kingdom Viridiplantae; phylum Streptophyta; class Pinopsida; order Pinales; family Pinaceae; genus Pinus; species Pinus albicaulis. Next base: position 122,450 of record JAXQQM020066846.1, on the reverse strand, counting down.
CAACCTCGCACTTCCATACAAAAAATATTGGGCAGAGTATGAGGCTCTTATCCTAGGCTTAACCATGGAGAAAATTAGGAGCCCAGGATAAATATGCGTGGGGACTCGAGCTAATCATTAAACAAAGAATGGTGAACACAACGAAACATCCTAGATCGAGAGCATATATGAATGACACCATGGATCTATTGAAACTTAAGAATAATGATCCGTGTTTGTCCTGGAGGTCGAACGAAATTGCAAATGGACTAGCCTCATGTTCAGTCTATATTATAGCCTCCCATTGACCAAAACTATCATTCAGACTGAAATTTTACTAGAAAAAAGCTATTAAATGAAAAATATAATAAGTGTGTTTTTGAAGGAGATAAGGATTGAATATTTCCCCGGTAGGAAGGAATGAGAGTTTAACTTTTGATTCAAAATTAAATCTGGGCCGCAGATGCCTAAGTGAAGAGTCCTCGTATGAGGAAGAACCACCCCAATATAGAACAACACTTAAACTAATGTAGATTATAACTCAACAATAATAAAACGTAGATATGAAAAAGACAGTTTACCAAGGATAAGAACATACCTTGAGGTTTGGCACCTTTAGAAGACCTTTTCGACTTTCGATGATGTGGCAAAATTCCACTATAGAACATGCGTACCTCGATGTTGAGGAATGAAACATAGGTACTCAAGACAAACCTGAAAAGATTAACAATAAGTCCCCTGCCTCAAAATGAAAAGAAATACATTAACCTATTCAATAATCATTGATGTGTTTGTCAAGTATGGGCACTTAAGGGCCCATGACACAAACATCATAAAACACAAACACTGAAAGAAAATCAAGCCCTTTAGACAAAAAAAAAACTCCAGGATAAACCCAAAACAATCGTTCGTAATTGAAAAAGAGATTAGAAAGGGCCGAAAGAGGCAGGTATAATCGTGTCCGTGAGGTTCTCTCGATTAGGTATCAAACTAGTAGTTGGGAGAAAGAAAACAGGAGATCGGGCCTAGGATGATTTCAGAAACGGAGAGATTTCTACCCAAAGACAAATTACCCTTTGCCTAAAATGGAACACATCCTTCGAGGGTAGTAGGCCTCAAAAAGGATCTCCCCGTTTTCAGATGGGTTTCTCAGCTACAACCAAGTTCAGTAATCCCAGAAGACCAACCCAAAACGACCTTTTACCACCCATAAAATTTTATATAAAGGAATATTTTTTAATATTGATGAACGTTAAGTAACCTTCCAAAGAGAAATGGACATAGCTTTTTGGTATTTTGAAATAGGACACTACCTCATCTACCGGATGACATAACAACACCTGTAAAATCGAGAAGAAGACCTGAAAACCTAGAAGAGATATTGAAAAAATGCACACGTAATCACACCAAACTGTGATCGTATTTGGGCTGCAAGAAGGAAAATTCTTATTGCTATCATATCCTAGGGATGAGATAGACCAAAGAGTTGAGGGAATACTACAAATCACACCGAGAAACATCAAGGAGTTACCTTATTGGGAAAACTGGGTCCCCTCGTGAGGTTGATCGCCCCAACTTAGTTGAGCATCTAGAAACAGGACTAATATGCCTGAAGTATGTAGGAGTTAAATGGACCGTTGAAGCAAGAAATATTTTAAAATCTGGCTAAAATTGCACTCACCGTGCCCCGTCCTAATCAGCCTAGATTTTCAAAAGATTTTGATTTTTTCATTTTCCTCCAAGGCGTTTATAGTTGCATTGAGCCCGCAAAAAATCCGTAGGGAATGGAACAACCCATTTCTTTCTTCAAATAAAGACTCAAAGACACACCTTGAAATACAAAATTATGAAAAAATAGGCCTATGCTTTCGTTAAGGCCTTGAAAGACTACACGTGGTGCTGATATCAAAGACCGCCGTCTGGGGCTTCATGTAGTCAACATAGTTGTTAAAGACATCTTGTCCCAAGACCTATGGGAAGAGGGGCAAATGGATTGTTGTGATCTTAGAGTACGACCTTGAGATAAAACCCACCAAACCCATCAAAGGTCAAGGCCTAGCTCAACGAATGGCCGAATAAAATCTACAAGCTCTGGCGCACACACAGATGCCTGATGAGCACAGGATTACCTAATCCCACCTGAGAGAAGTCAAAGCTCTCCTCAGTATTCGACATTCCTATGCCACACCTCACTGCCCCCCATGAAACGACGAAAGACCAAGGCCGTACTTTCCCAAAGCTAAAGGCCAGGAGCTATTGCATAATGAATGAAGGCTTATACCGGAGAAATCCAAATGGCCTTTTTCTTAAATGCTTCGAGTCCGCGTAAAAATATTAAACATAGACCCATGTAGGAGAGTGTGGAGGTCAACGGAATCTAGAAAGCCACTCCAAAATAAAATACTCGCAGTCAAGCATTATTGGGCTACACTCTTCAATGATATCCATAAGATGATACCTCCACCCAAAATGCCAGATTTTTAATAAAATAAACCCTCCCCTACCCCTCTACAACCCACTGTTGAAGGTCCCTTTATGCAATGGGGCCTAGATTTCATAGAGAAATCACCCAGCCTTTCTTCTCGTACAAATAATAAAATGGATCTGATGGCTGTTTACTTACCATGGAGGAGCATACCCCTTACTAGGAATGCCAGTGATTAAGTCATCACAGGTTCCTAGAAGGTCATATCCTCTTTGCTCACGCTTCAAGGAAAATAATCACACCGTCGTCGTGATCCATGAAAACAGTTGATTTTTTAATTATACTTAAATACACCGTGTCATTCAACTCACCCTGAAGGCAATGTGATTAGCTTAATCATCAAACAGAATGCGGACCATCACTCCAAAGCGTCGAAGAACAAAGTCATGGCATAACAAGTTAGTGCATGCCCCTGGGTACTGATATGCTTACAACAAAGAAATCCATTGGCATGTCACCACACGCTGTATATGGAACAAAGTCAAAGCTGTTTCTCTCACCGCCTTGGAATACTAAAAGGATTAAACTTATTCAAGAGATAAACAAGAAGATATATATGTGAGGAGAATAAACCGCATAACGGCATTCCATCAGTAAGGGTATGAGGTTCATAGAATATTACTCAAAGTTCAAGAGAAAGCAAAGAAGTTGTTTTGGACAAAACAACAAGGCCTCCTCGATTTCAAAAATTGGAGATAAAGTTCCTCAAGTGGACCACAGTGACAAAAGAAAGTACCTACGTTGATATTGGGGGTATGTCCCAGGGCCTTCATCCCAAAATCGTGGGTCCAAATTCCTTTTTCTACAAGGAGTTGGATGGTACAAGAGTCGTTTGGGGGTCATGTCAATGTCCGGATGATCATTACTGCCTATGTCCACCTGAGAAGCTTCATTTCCATTGCAATAATTTTCAAAGGAGCCATTTTCAATAAATAAAAGAGAAAATGTTCCAAAAAAAGAAAAAAGAAAAAAAGAGAAAAACCGAGAAAAGAGAAGTTCAAATGCTCAAAACATGAACTCAGCAAAGGTTAAGCCTGAATATGATCAAACCCCAGCCAAGAAAGCAAATATAGTCAGTCTGTATCAGTTCAAAGTCTCATTTCAAAGTATTAAAAGAGTTAGCTCTAACAAGCCCAAAACCAGAAAGTTGAAATTTAAAAAAAGGATTCAGACTTTAATGTTTCACAAAATTCAGTCACAAAGAAAAGCAAAGAGATGCTTCAAAACTTATAGATTTCAAGCCTTCAAGATTTTGTTTTCACCTTTTCTAAAGCTGAGGTCCATGTACCTTGTCTTTATGCTTCTTGGATCCACAGTCTAGACCGTCTAATCCAGTTTAATTATTTTTAAATTTCTTTGAGAATGATATTAAATTTACTTGATAGTTTAATCCCAAGACAGTTAGAATAGTATAGGCCATGAGACCAATAATCTGTCTCAAGGAGTAATATGGGTAGAGATAGAATAGGCTTTATTTTTCTTTCGTTTGTAGAAAATAAATGATGATGAAGGCGTCCTCCCAGTCCAAATCCACGTAATAATAAAGAAAATTTCCATGTTAGGATTGTAGGCTGGGTAGGTAGATTGTTTGGGAATGTCTGCTGACTGTCTCTCAGATTTGTAAGCGATGAAACTGAGACAGATGCTGCCAAGCATACTCGTGCATCCGGCCTACACCAAAGATACATTATTCTGAATTTCTTTGACTCCTTCAAGAAGAAGCCATCCCCATGTGGAGCCACTATTAGCCCCCTATAAAATTTCTTGACAAGCAAGCGATGAGGGCTGAATCGTTTTTGAGCCTTCAAGGAATGCATTTCCTCTGAAAACACATCATCCTTGAAAGCGTATGCATTTCTGCTTTGATACAAATCTTCCCTCCGCCGACTCCCTTATAAGGTCTCACTAAAAAATGTACCCCAAAAGGCCCTTATTTTCCCTTGTATCCCCTCGAAATATCCCATTTTAACCCTTTTTTCTCTTTTGTAAAAGTCCCCTTATTTTTGCCCCCAAAATCCCCTCCCCTTGTTCAAATTATCACAAAACCTCTTCAAATCCCAACATGTCTCTTGTTTGCCTAATTTCCCCATTTTCCCTCTATCGTCACTTCACTCCGCCCCCCTGCACCACGGAAATGGGCCGAATAACCATTTTGTTTATGTGCTTAGCACCCTTAACAACCCCAAACTATTTCCCTGTGTCTCCGGCGTCAGAACCACCGCTGCGCTCAAAAGTTGCACACTGTAATTGGGACGGGAGTACCGGGATCGTCGTATTCAGGTAGACCTGACAACAAGCCACATCCTCAAAACTTCCACCGTTCAAATCTGCTCACCGCCCGCGTTCATCTCATCTCCACCGTCACTACCTGCCGCACGTCCACCCGGAGCCATCCGTCTCTGTCCCCGCGCACTGTCGAAATTGGTGTCACTGGAGCCTGCCTTTGAGTGGGTGGGTAAGATGGCTCAACAATGATTCCACCGTGCTACGCGCATCGGTGGCACCAGTACCGTCCAAAACTCCCCCCATCATGCATTATCGTTCGGTATTTATTGCTTGCCACAGACATACACCGTCCCGAGTCCGGCGATCGTCCATCCACGGCCATCGTCGAAAGATGTGCGGAAATTAACCCAAGGCAATCGCACCGTCCACCATCCGTCGCTCGATGACAGCCGATCTCCTCCCCGAGATCGGACGGCCCGTATTTGATTGCATGTTCTATCGTTGACCGTTTCCCGTTGGCTCACTCCAGGTCTACTACCCGTATTTCGCCCATCCATGTATATATGTGTTTCAGTGCTTCCATTAATGTCATATTAAAATTTCCATTCTCACACCCTCCAATCGCATTTTCTCACCGCGCCACCATTCCCCAAGCTTCCCACCGCATTTTCCACCGTAATCCCGCACTTTTTCGCCATCTCACCAAATAGCATGGCTCCTCGTATGTCTCCGTTAAATCCACCACCTCCACACCGTTCTAATGGGGTTTTGTTTGGCAGAGTTACAGAAGGCGCATAAATCCGGCCAGATCCGCATGCACACTATTGTTGTTACACCATTTTTTGTCATCTAACTATTATTATTAGGATGAACCAAAATATCGATGTGTAAGACCACCTTTACCCTAAGTAAAATTTCTTTCATCATATAAGTAATAATCATTTGTTTATATTTCCGTCATATTTAACTAAATAAGAACTAATTTAACAACCCTTATTTATTTATTATTCTTAAGAATAAGTTATTTAAATACATATTTAAATAATATTCTAGTTAAATTTGACTAAATCATCCATAACAACAACCATTATTTATTTAATTATATTCAATGCTTCCTTAAAATGATAAACAGTCCATATTTAATATTAATTATTGAATAAAGAACTAATTCAAGTCAAAACCCTTCCCCCCCACTTCTGTCATGTTTCCCACTGCACGCTATTGGCAAAGATTATAAGTGGCATGCTGACCAGCCCACCCCTTCCGCCATACCACCTTTGCAAACCTCGCCCGTGCCTTCTTAATTGTTTCCAGCCTTCCCCCTCGTTATGACATCGAGAGAAATTCTGACTTTCTTTCCGTCAATCGTCTGGTCACCCGCCTATTCACCAGAAGAAAGAACGAGTAGAAAGAGCTTATTTCAAGCCCCTACCTTCGAAGACCGTGTCTATATAGGCTGGTTCTTTCCACTTCTTACCTCCCACGGCAAAGATATCGCATCCTACTTCCTCAAACCACACAGTTGTCTCTCCACAGCCTTGAAACATGACTTTGCCTATGTCAATCTGCTGGTGTTGACACTGTCTTCCCCGACCCCTCCCCACCTGGCACCACCGGCACCTCATGCCGCCGAAGGTATTGTTGGAGCCCCTCTCTGAACTATCTAGTCAACCTCCACAGAACTATGGTTTCCGGGAGAGGGGGCACCTCCCCCGCACTCCTCCTCCCCGTAGCACGCATCCGTGATCCGGCATGCCTCTCTGCCCAATCCCTCGGCTTACCACCCATAGTTTCCCAACCTCATTTCCTGTCCACATCCACCAGTGCTCCAGCCTCCTCCCGCATTTGCACCCCCGCCTCCTGCTTTCTCAACCCCGCAACAGTTAGCCACCACACCCTCGAAGAGTGTTATGGGTGCACAAAGCATGATTTGTGCTACCAATCCACCTCACCGTACCTGGTGAACCACTCGTGTCATGTCCTTCCATTGGTACCTTCCGACGCTCGCATCCTCATGATAATCACCAACCGGACCGCTCACCTTAACCTTCAAACTCGCTCCCGTCCATACCCTTCGGCCTCTTGCCCCATTTTTTCCAAGTCACCCTTCTCGGTGTTCCCCATAACGCCTTTTTTGATAACCGAATTTTGTATCCTCGCATATCCCTCCGCCCAACTCGAGGTTCATACCATGATCTTTATATTCATTACACCGCAAATGTTTTTCCCCCCGACCAAGCTTCCCATTCATATAGCATAGTATATGAGTCGTCCAACTCGTTTTTACCATGTCACCCCTGAACTCCTCCCGCTGTGGCCTCCTCTCAAAGAAAAGCTCTTACCATCTACCTTGGTGCCGTAGATCTTGCAGATGACCAATTGATTATTTTTGACGCCCACCGCCGAGTCTCCTCCTCCTCCCCGCTTCCGCAGCTCAAATCTCAAACAAATTCAGAATGCTAACATTTCCTGCAAGATTATTGAGCAGGGGCATCCACCCGTGTGATCCGTTTCGATTTGGAAACACCAGACTTCAGTTACCCTCCCATGATCACTCTTTTCGAGCGGATGCACAGCTCTCACCCCATTGGCCTTTTCCAAGAATCGTCCTATCACTAGCAAGACCGTTTACGCGACATTGAGCACGACGCCTATTGACTATAACATTATTTTGGGGCGTAGTTACACCTATGCGATGTCTCATCCCATCCCGTACTCCACCGCAAGATGTTTTTCCTCTACAATGGAAATATTGTCACCATCGACCAATTAGAAGACATCATCATGAGCCACCATCTCAAAGACCGAGTCGACCATCTCTTCTATAGTTAACAAGAAAACTAGGATTCTTTGACCGTTGCATCCCCCGCATTTATAAAGACCTCTTGCTTGGAACCTCCCTGCCTTCCTCATCCTCTGTCTCTCATCCCACCTAGTGAATGTTTAAGACAATCATCTTGGGCCAACCTCAGTGCAGCCCGTCAGCCTAGTCGCCAACCTCAACATCGCCCTCCGCAACCTCGCTCCCTAGCCTTCTAATTTCCAAATGCGAAACGCGGACCTCCTTCTCCGCCCCTTCTCCTACTCAATACCCATGCGCCTACCCTCCGGGTCGGTTCCACAGGTCTCACCATTTGGGAGCCATCCCTCCCCGGCCATTACCCGCCGCCACCATTCCTAGCTCCCCCACCGTGATGCACACAACACTATCACACACCCTCTCTTCCTAACTAGATCCCTGGGATTCCCGTCCGGTACCTTGATCCTCCAACCACTACCCCACCTTGTCAACCAACCGATATCTTGCTTTGACCTCTGCCTGTCCAATCCCCAGGACTTCCTCCCCACGCAACAACAACGACCCACTACCGTAACCCACCTCCTACTGGGCGACCGCTTCTGTGGCACTGGGCACGCCCGTGGGGGCATAAAAGGACAAGGCTGTCTCCCCGCAACCTCTCGGCCTCCAAAGCATACCATCCAAGGTGCTTTGTGTGATGTTGTTTCCGTCACGCCACCCATACCCGTCCCGAATCGCCCATCCGGGGTTCGTTGCCACGTTGCTATTCCTGCAGCCTTTGTTCCTTCCGCAACCACGGTACTGGGTTAAGAACCCGACACTATTCACCAACCACCTCAAGCGTAGTGTGATCTCCATGGCCATTACACCCACATTTGTTCCCGCCCACACACCCCCACCTCTGCCGCGACCGCCACCCGAGGCTAAAGCTATCCACCCCTCCCCTATTTGTGCGTTTTGCTTCGGCGTAATTACTGCACATGACCGCTCCCATTGACACCTCTCCGATGTCGGGCTACGACAGAGCCTTCGTCCGCCATTTTCACCACCATCATCCAGGGACTCCCGGGAACATTCCCTTTGAATCCTCCCATACTTCGCTTGACCTTTTCAACGATCACCTGGCCTAATGACTGCAGATCTGACCGTTTTGGCCTCTGGCCACCCTTGTGACGATGCAGTATGTGACCCTTTCTTCATGACATGACAGTAGCCGCCGCGTCTAGCAGCCCTTCCACCAACAATTCCATATTCTATCACGATGATGAGACATTACAAGAATCATTCCCCCGACCTCTGACTTCCTCCTTACATCGAACCCATGCGTTCACACCACATACACCTTGTGGTCATTACATTGAAACCCAATGTTTGGAGTAAGGGGGCACACACATATTTGAGAGACCAAGAGAAGCAATTCTCCATGAATCTCCTAGTATATCCGGTCGTTCCGACTTTAGTACCATTATTATTCCACATATATAAGCCCTCTAGAGTCCCATATCACTGTTGCATCACTCTAGGAGATACCCTTATCGTTCCTTCATCTTACATCAAGAACGCTAGACATTGTTGTTGACCAACCTATAGGTTTTCTAAGAGAGCATCAATTCATTATCTCCAAATCCTCAATTTGGGATAATGGCACCGTGTATACAACCTTAAAACTTTAAAGTCCATTTGACTCCATATATGCAAGACTAAAAGAGATTGGTCACCCTCCATTTCCTTTCAAGCTGCATAACCATAACAAAACAAATGGTGCACCACTTCATTCAAAATAAAGCGGATTCCCCTTTTCCTAAATACATTTTGGCATGACCACATCATTCTTAGGGGAACTGTAAGTCCCCAACCATACAAATCCTAGATCTTTTTAAAATTTTTAAAACAAGATCAACCCCTTTCTCTCCACAGGCCGCATCATTTTGTCATTTCTGGGAATAGTCGCATTTTTTTCTGCCTAAGACTCGCTACCTGCATCACACACACCCCCAAAAGTGCGACTCCAGTCACCATGATGCCTCCCTGGGTGCTCGTTAGTTTTTAGTACCTGATATTTTCCACAGAGGACATTTTTTCCAAGAAGGGTCTCTTCACCTCTCCTCAAAACTGATTTCTCTCACTTACAACACTTCACTTGAGGCACCATCATTTCCATACTTGTACTTGTCATTGTTGATTTTCGTCATGAGTTACCATCTTGTACTCATGTTTTCATGTCCCCCATTGACCTTATTGTGGGCGCGCACTCATCGAGTCGCCCTTTTGTTTAGAGCATCCGAGTTGAGTCATCATCACATTCATGGAGTCTATCCCGAGTCCCTTTGTAATAAAGGTTATAGTCCTCCACCATTACTTGGTCCCTCTCTTGCTCACATATTTTTCTTGGCCCCATTGTCCCCTATCCTCATGATATTGTCACTGCTGCTAATCCATTCCCGCTCTTTCTGCTCTGGTATTTAAAGTCATTCATCCGCGGTCACAAGACGTCTCATTTCATCATCATCACTGTCCGTCTCTGTTAGTCGCTCTATCATTTTTCTCCCCGTGCCTTAGTTGGTATTCCCTATTCGCTCTAATATTTTGTTATAAATAGGGGGGGGGAGTGGCTCTCACTGGTCAATTTCTACGTATAAATAAATAAATAAATAATTATTGTCATCATTTTAGGGAAATGATGTAAATATAATTAAATAAATAATGGTTTATTTAATTATTTATGATGATTTGAATAATAATTAATAATATTATTAAATAATGATTTAAATAACTTATTCTTAGAATAATTAAATAAAGAAGATTTATTTAATTAAGTTCCTTATTTTGGGTTAAAATACACCAAAGAAAATACAAACAAATATTATTGTATATGGTGAAAGAAATTTTACTTAGAAGCAAATTATCTTACATGGTGTACTTGGGTTCATCTAATAATAATAGGTTAGATGACAAAAAATGGTGTAACAATTGTAATGGCACAAGGTACGAAGAAGCTAAATTCAGAGCCTCGGTATTACAGAAAAATGTCCCAAAATGTATCTAATATGAATTTTCATTAGTATGACGCAGTTAAAACTCGCAAAACCTCTTCGCCATTAAAGCCTATTTTTTTTCACCGACAGAGATAGAAATGGAGCGACAAGAGAGTTCGAGGCACTAATGAAGATTTTTGAACCTTTTTTGAATTGAAGTGCAAAGGTACCAGTCAAGACCCCAAGGATCAATCAAAAGGTCCGCAAAAGAAAAATAATACTAAAGGGTTTTCACATCGGCGAAGGTTCTTTCCATAAAGGACGATGCGCCCATACAAGCCTCATCCATATTCCGTAATGAGATTTTCCAGCCTCGACAATAGTCCTATGCTACCAGAGCATTTGGATTCATAAAAGATGGGAAAACCTAGCATCATTTATTTACCTTATTGTTTATTCACCGTATAGTACTGCTGCAGTCCTCGCAGTCAAAGTACATCAAGTAGACATGCCCGGAGTAAATGGAGGCCTCGAGAAGACCACTCTTTCCACCCAAAGAGTGACAGGAATTGAAATGCACGTAATTTAAAATAGAATGGGCTTTCGGCTCCTCTCTCTCTAAGTCTTTAATGCTGCATTTAGTGTTTCACCTACCTCCTCCGCTCCACCTCATTTGCTAGCAAAACGTCATGAAGAAACATTGTGAAAGGATGTCGACCGCGATCGAAAGAATTGCAAGTAGTTTCTGCTTTTCGAGACACAGATACTCCTAAGTGTAAAGTAGTAAGATAGGCGAGGAAGGATGTATTTCTCGACCGAACGTCAGCTCGTGGAGCAATGCTGTACATGACTCGTGTGTTGTCGTTTTAATATGACAAGCACATTTCTTTGGATCCCGATCTAAAGCAATGCGGTGATGTTTTTCTATCTCTCTGTTTTCATTTCATTTCATTACACTTCTTCCGGCTTACATCGTAAATCCGGCATAGGATTTTCCCCTTGTTAGGCACCCTATGTTTCGCTTCTCCTTGCCTTTATGTTTTCTACTAAATGTGTTATCTAAGGATTGATTTCAATTAATTTAACCAAAGCGGTAGTGGTCTCGATATATTGCTAGTTGATGTATGAATTAATGGAATCGTATTTAGATGTTCTTGTTTAGATTTAATTAAATGAGTTGAGAACATTGGGGGGTTTAGAACTCGTCTCCGACTCACTAGGATATTTCCATTTCAATTAAACTTTCCAAGTTCCCTCAAGTTGCCTCCCCTGATCATGTCCAAGTGTGTCCGGAGTTAAATGACCTCCCGACCCGATCTATGTATTTACTGGATGGTTTTCCTTTTCACTTTCAATCCTTAATGTTCCAAGCCACACAATCATTTTAGGATCCAATTCTTTAGATGACTAGCCCAACTAAAAGCATGCACATTGAACAGACAAGTAAACCCTTTCCCCGACTCCATTGCCCAATGGCCTTGATGTTCTCTCGAGTTATCTACCTTAGCCTAAAATCCTCTCTTCTCATTGCCTTGTCTTATATTGAACCCTTCATTCCCGATTCCCAACAACCAAACTCAAAATAAACAAACAAACTCCGAGCCTTATAACTAGCCTAACATCTTAACATTTGAGCATTCAAAGACATAAAAATTTGCTTATATAGAGAGATCCCTCTCTGGACCCAGGAGGGCTAGATCCCGAGTTCGAAAGTGGTTTGATGTTGTCTCATCTTTTGGTCTTGCCAATCTGCCAAAACATGGGAACCCCAACATAATGGCGACCACACTGGGAAATTCTGTATTACATTACTACATCATAAGAGCCTCATAAACCCCAATATCCATGCATAGTTAAAGCAGTCACTCTTATTCAGCGCATCAAAATATATACCATTTGTTGTGTTTTCTCCTACACTCTTAGACAGAGTCCGGAAAGGCCGGGGTGCAGTGCCTCCGCATCTCACACTCTTCGCAGGTGAGCAGACCGTGTGACCTCCCACCCAATCTCAGTTAGATTTGTTGTGTTTTCGTGATATCCTTGGAAAGGGACATCTCATAAGCACCGTGGGACAAGTAGCATCTGCATATCCTAAACCTTCCACCCTCGGCAACCCATAATTCCTAAATGATTTAAAGACTCCACCGGTGATCGTAGGCCCTCGCCGATTATCTTGGTTCACATTAGACTCCATTGGGATACTAGAGCCCATTACAAACAATAGTTAGAATAAGTAGGGTTAAGCTTCTTGGTCGTAAACAACATTCCGGCTTCAACCATTCACACAAGAGCTTATCCAACCTAACTCCCTCTCGAAATAGTTGATAACCCCGAGAGCATCCCCGTGACTTCGGGGACCGAAATACTAACTATTTCCAGCTACATCCGTAGAGCTAACTCTGCACCGTAAGACTTTACAAATTTATCGTACCCATTTTTTGACCTAGGCACTCAAAACAGGCTTACCAAGAACTGGTCATTTAATGTCCTAGACCAACCTAGATTCCGAGATCCTGTCACCACTCAAAGTGGTAAACACCTTTGGGATAGACAAACCCTCCATATACACCTCCCTTGATATTCACTTCATTCAAAATTGGGGCTCTACCAACTTAAATCTTTCCAACAAGCCTCTGTCAGTCCTAGCATCCCCGTCATCCATAGAACAAACCTACTCAAGCTAACCCTTTTACCTCATCAAAACATCATCATGGCATCTGGGAGTGCACTCGGTTTTACCTTTTCTGCAGTGCCCTTACCCCACGATTATCAATCAAAGATCCCACACTTCACTCTAGGCATTCACCACATCTCAACACCATGTAGATAGGATGAACATTCTTTTGACTACACGGAAATAGATGATGAACAAAGAAAATGAGAAGCTTTGCCCGCAGCTAGGAGGTGATGTTAAAAAATGGCTTGTGGCCTACCCCTGGTCGCATCCGCTGACCTCAACCTTATATCAGACCTTCATAAACAAATGGGAAGTTAAAAACTCTCCAAATCTCCTAGCAAAATACAAGAACCCTGTGTGAGAATGAGAGATGTCCAGCAGACTACTCTACAAGGCTTAACATTTATAATGCTTTTCCTCCACACATGAAACCTCCCCAGTATGGTTTTTCTTAGGAAGTACCCTCAAGGCTCTTGATACTGACATGGTCACCAACTTAGGGTAATGGACAAATACATTAACAGACAAGGAAAAAAGGGAGCAACATATAGAGGCAAATCTAATTGAGAAGAAAGTATTTGAGAGATGAGAAAGTGGAAATATATAGATGACAATGTAGCTTCCACATCCACCCCAATAATGACCGCATATCCAAGAACGTAGAAAATCTACAACAAATGGTGGAAAAAATGCTGTCGCGCTAGTAATATAAGAAGCACCCAACCATGACCATAACCAAAACTTTAGAAGAAACAATGCGACCAATACAAGGAGAATCGATCATTGTGTTGTCTTCCATTCCTAAGAGAACTTTTTAGATGAAGATGAGGGGATCATAGAAGAGTCTCGAGGGAAATAAAATAAACATGTTTGAAGTAGAAGATTCAATCCACAACTGCTCCACAGAAGAAGATCAACCCTCAACCCCAGGCTGGGATGAATGGTTAACCTATATCATATGTTAGGATTTGAAAATGCCAAGATGCAAATGAGAACAATATAAACTTATAAGGTAGTAACCCAGATAATTTCAAACCCAAAAATTTATCATCAAGAAAAGACCTCGAGAGATTCTTCAATCACCGCCGAGAGTAAAAATCAGTGTACCGAGAGTTCCGGGGAAGAAATGTGAAAAAGGACAACCAAAACACTAATAAACAAGGTAATTCCAACAAGTAAGACTAACACCCCCCAGCTATACCCCGATAAAACACAGACACATAGTGAGAATCAACACATCGATTCAACTTACCAAGGTGGTGACTTAACAAACAGAAAGGAACATTCACAAATAGCCGGCTCCACTTTCAATTTGGAGAGTGAGATTGCAAAAATTAAAAATCTTTGTCCCACTCTCCTCTCGGCCACTCAGAATATATATAAAGGCCAAATTTGAAAGGATTAAATTTAGGTTAGAAATTAGTTGACACCGTAATTAAGTGATGATCAACTACTTCCCTTCTATTTCATTCTAAAGATAGAAGAAAGCCACATAAGAAATACCTCTATATCACCAATATCCATGATATCTCCACAATGTAATGCATGATTCTCGTGTATCACACAACCCGATACCAAAGAGACAGAAAGATTAGGCCTAGAGATAACTGTCTTGGTGAAGACTATTCATTTGACTCTAGCAGAGTAAAATGTCTTGGCCTAATCAAAGACTTCAGTAATCCTTAATGAGATTCCACTAAATTCATGACAGAAAATATGTGCTACCCAAGTACATAAGGTTATTTCCAAGATCATGGGTGTTAAGTCTTTGTTTTTTATTATGTTTTAAAAATTGCTAGGAACATTTTGAATTTGACCTTGAGTTGCGACATGGAGACATAGTCCACAGACTGCACGCAAACTACCAAAAGAGCTTCAAGAGCTATCAAGGTATGCGGAAGCATGAGATAAATTAAGAGAATGACAATGCGTCGCATGAAGAAAACACACAGCACATTTAAAAGCGAAATACACGTACAATGTGATAGCCCAGAGCGTACCGAGGAAAAGACAATAATAAAGAGAACCATAGTCGCGATGTTGTGTGAATAACAATGTCACCCGCCGGGAAGAGAAGGATGCGAAGAGGCGTGCTCGTGGATAAAGGATACCATAACCGCAGAACGATGACCTTCCTATGGTTCCTCATCTTCTCTATTCTACTCTTCTGCTCCGTTGCACTATCCGTTCAGACTGCATTTGTAAGCTATCATTGTGAATGCCATGTAATCATGTGTTTGGCCAAGAGATTAATACAATGGAAGGTTTTTGTCTCGATAAGATGTTTACATGCTCCGTATCAGAGCGTTGTTTAAAATTTTATTTGCAAATGTCTCGAATGCTTATTAAGTGATATTAAAAAGAGAATTTCGTATATATAACCGATGCACCGTCCTTCATGAGTTGCGATTTCTTGTTTTCTGCCATTGGATTCATCCCTCTTTCCAGATGTGGTTGCGCACTTCGCACTCAATCGCTCCCGGAGCAGAAATGCCTGCTGTGATCCCACTACATCGACCCCTTTTTTTGGCCACAACTCCTCGAACTCCGGGTATTGTCCGCTGACCCACTTCTTCGCCAACAAATGGTTCCGTTGCTGTGACTCGCATGTTCGCAGGAGACCACTGCTGGTCACCCCTCCACCGAAGCGTAGTGGCCGCCGCCTGGACCCGTGGCCACACCCCGCATCCGGCTCGACGAGACCACCGCCGCCAATGTTAGGGTCGACCTTGCCGAGGCCCGCCCCCGACATACCGACCTCCCCCCTGCGTACCTCGGTACCACGCAAAACCTCCGGCCGTATTCGCATATGGGTACCCTCGTCGGTGCCAGCGAGACTCAGTCCTCTCCTCCGAGACCTCCAACCGACCGCGGCCGCGGGCTGCATCCGTGGACCACGAGCAGGAAGCCGCAAGGCCAACAAACATGGGGCAGCACGCACTTCACTATTCACGCGGCGGCCCTGGGGCCATCGGTATTCATTCGTAGCCGGCACACAGTACCGAGCAAGACCAACGACAACGGTTACCGAATGTGTCACAACGTTCTCATTGGTGGAGAAGACCTACCTACAGCAGGTCACCACGCGTACCGACCCATGGCCCGCCGTAAGGGCTCATCATGCCTCACTTCCCCACAACATAATCGAGGAAACGGGCAAAACGGCTACCACCGACCGTTTTCACCGACCTGCGTGTGGAATTCAGAACTTCAAGCGGTGTTGGGCCGGACACGCCCACCCTTCGATCCAACATGTCTACCAACAGTGACGGCGGCGACCAGTGTACTTTGTAAGGTGCAACTCTCACTCCACACGGCGAGGCTTATGCCCTCCTCGAAGTCCGCAAGAGTGCTCACTCGCCCCTCACCGTCAAAATGATGCACTTGGTCTTCCGTTCATCCGTTACCAGTCTCCCGGAACGCCAGAGACCCCATTCTGGGAAGATGGTTAGATCGCCCTGCTCCGTGCGTATGAGCTTGAAATCCAAATGCAATGACTGAGGCTACCCCTGTGCAGCGGCCAAACAGTCATTCGGGAAATCCGTCCGCCCATTCAAGCGTTGCCAAATCCATACAATGTTCGGATAATACAGGCCGACCCGCCTACTACTGAAACAATATCTCGACGACTATAGAGGAGGTCACGGCCACCTCTAATCAATCAAGAAGAAAACTTGCTAATGCAGAATGAGAGCAAGCGTGCTCGACTCCACCGGCTTAAAGATACAAAGGCCTCCGTTATGGTCCCGAGTCAGTCTCTTGTCGGAACAACGGAGGAGCACAAAGAGAGGGTGGCACGGACGAAGGCACACAGTAATGGCATCGGGAGAAGGCAATGGAAGTGGAGATCAAGATGATCGACTCGTGGACGAGTCAAGGAATTGTGGTCGGGCCCGTTGGGGCCCTCGTTTTTTATTGTTTTTGAAATCTTGGTCAGAACATTTTTAATTTTGACCTTTTGAGTTGTGGCATGGAGACACATGGCATCCGCGACGCTGCCTGACCGTTACCGTAGAGTCGCGGAGCTATCAAGGTGGCATGAAGCATGAGAGACAGTCGAAGATAGAACACGCACAAGGCTGCATGAAGAAAACACACACAGTAATACGTGTGCGTAACACGCATAACAAGAGAGAAGTCGTATAACAGAAAGACACAGGAACCGATAGTCGCAAGAGGAAGTAACAACAACAGCCACCCGCCTGAAGAGAAGGATGTGGAAGAGTCAGAGGCTGCGGACAGGAAGACACGCAGCGACTGCGGTGAAGAACCATGCATGACCTTCAGTGGTTCTATCTCTCTATTCTGTACCCTTCTCTCCGTTCCGCAATTATCCGTATCATATTTGTAAGCTATCATTGAGAAAGGTAATCGGCGTGCTGGCCAAGAGACAGAAGGTTGTTGTCTCGATAAGATGTTTACATGCCCGTACCGTGTTTACGCTCGGGTTTAAAATTTTATTTGCAAATGTCCGAATGCTTATTAAGTGATCTTATGTATATAAATCGTATATATAATCGATGCACTATCCTTCAGAGGTGCCGCGGACTTCGTTTCCTAGCGCTGATCTCATCCCCTTCGCAGGGGAGCAGGTGACGCCGGTGGAGACTCAATCGCTCTCTCCGGAGTGGTGAAAATGCCGGCGTGATCCTAGACTACATCAGACTTTTCATAGCTACAACTCCCCAACTCCGGGTCTTGTCCGCGAGACCTCGACTTCTCAACAACAATGGGGAGCCAAGATGGAATGGCAGGATGGGGGCCACACAATCCCAATCTTTGGCCAACTTAGAAGATCGTACGTAGAGGCAGCCAAAATGAAATTTCTGGCCGTAGCCCCGAGCTCCACTTTTATACTCCGTACACATGTACCTTGACTCCTTCATCCTCCGTAATTATGAATCCTCGTAAGGGTCGCAGTCCAAAAATAGAGATAAAAACAAGGAAACAGAGCCCATGGAATTTCAATATAATGGCTACTCTAGACTCGAGGAGAA
Organism: Pinus albicaulis; assembly: GCA_034641835.2. Classification (NCBI taxonomy): domain Eukaryota; kingdom Viridiplantae; phylum Streptophyta; class Pinopsida; order Pinales; family Pinaceae; genus Pinus; species Pinus albicaulis. Next base: position 104,311 of record JAXQQM020066846.1, on the reverse strand, counting down.
AGACGTAGGAAAATTTGGAATGCTAAGACTCAAAAAACAAAAATCAATCAAAGTGAAACAAGGCATCGGGGAAGCCACCGATTGAACACCTCTACAAACACATACACCACCAAGAACAAAACGATGATAACTCAAGAATGAAACTATGGAAATACCTCAGCGTGGTCAAAAACAGAGAACCGTTGGACAAGGGTGTGATACATAACATGTAAAGAGTGACTATACAGAGCCAAGGCCGCAACCTACACTTCGATGTAAAAACAATATCGTATAGTATGAGGCCTATCCCAGCTAGAAACATGCTGAGAAAAATATATCGAGACAACTATGCGTGGGGACCGAGTCGATCATTGTCGTTAGAATGGTGAATACACACCAAAACATCCTAGACTCGAGAGCATATAGTACGGATGTCATGACCATTGGAAACCTTGTAGAATACGATCCGGTGTTTGTCCCTAGAGGTCGAACGAAATTAAAATGACCATTTCATGTTCAGTTCGTATTATAAGCCTCCCGTTGACCAAAAATCATCGTTCGCACCAAATTCTACAGAAAAGTGCATGAACAATGAAAATAATGGTGGTTTTGAAGGAGATATGGTGTGACATTGAATATTTCCCTGGTGGCAAGAATGAGTTTGAATTTCTCTCGATCTCGTACTCCAACCTGCAAGAGTCGCCTATAAGAGTCCCCTATGAGGAAGAACCACCCCGTAACATAGAAATAACATTTTAAACAATGATGAAATCAAAATAAGAATGTAAAATGACAGTAGTAAGTAGAGGTGTCACAGACCAAGGATAAGAACATACCTTAGGCTCCGGCACCTGAAGACCTTTTTGACTTTGATGATGTATAAAAAAATCCCACTATAGAACATGCATACCTCGATGTCGAGGAATGCAACATAGGTATTGAAGACAACCCAAAATATTAAATTTGCCATAAGTCCGCTCGCAAACATGAGAAAGAAGAATACCTGTCCAAGGAATTCATTGATGTGTTTTCTTGGAGTTAGAAGGACTTAAGGGCCTATGACACAAAAATCACAAGACAAAATATTTATGAAAATCTGTATTTTTAGACAAAAACTCCCAGATAAACCCAGAAACAATTTCGCTGAAAAAGAGATTAAAAGGTATGAGGCAAGTATAATTGTGCCTATGAGATTCTTCCGTCAGGTATCAAACCCGGAAAGCGTAGGAAAGAAAATGGTGACCGTGTATTGATTTTAGAAATTCAATAGAGCCACTCAAAGACAATTACCCTTTGCCTAAAATGGGAACACATCCTTCAAAGGGTAGTAGGCTAAAAAGGACTTCCCCGCTAGATGGGTTTTCATGTTACAACCAAGTCTTAGTAATCCTAGAAGACCAACTCAAAACGGCCTTACCACTCCATGGGGCACTTTTACATGTAAAGATGCCTTTTAACATGAACTACTGTAACCTTCCAAAGAGCAATGGACATAGCTTTTTCGCATGAAATAGACACTTCATTGTCATCTACCCGGATGACAATGGCCGGGGTACCCAAGACCGAGGAAGAACACCTAGAACACCTCGAGAAGAGTGTTTGAAAAATGTAGAAGGTTTGGTGTGTCACTAAATCCCAAAAAGACCGTATTTGTCAAGAAGGAAACTTGTTAGACATATCATATTCGAGAAGGGGATTAGATAGACCCACAAAGATTGAGAATACAAATCAAAATTCCAGAAACATCAAGACATAACTTTATTGGGAATGACTCTCCTCAGGAGGTTTATTCCCAACCTAGCCGAACACCTTAGAAATATGACTAACATGCTGAAGAAAGGTGTAGGATTTAAGTGGACTCAGTTAAAATATTTTGAATCAAGCAACTGTACCACCAGGATCCCGCTCCTAACTCAAACATTACAAAGATTTCCCCGATTTTTTCATTTGCCTCTCCAAGCATACGAGGAATATTTATAAAATTAGAAAATCCGGGGAGAATGGAACAACCCATTTCTTTCTTTACAGCACTCGCAGACGCACCCTTGAAATACAACATTATGGAAAAATGCAATAGGTGCCTATGCTTTTGGTTACGGCCTTGAAAGACTTTAGGGTGTACATACCGCATTCCTGCGACCTATAGGTCATGTGTACCCAACATATAGTCAAGACATCTTTGTCCCAAGTCCCGCATAAAGAGGCAAATGGATTGGTCGTGATATTGTAGTACGACCTTGAGATAAACCCACCAAACCGATCAAAGGTCGTGCCTAGCTCAACTAAAGGCCGAATAAAATCTACAAGCCCTCTACATTAACATGGTAGATGCCTGATGAGTAGCGTGATTGACTCGATCCCACTATTGAGGAGAAGTTTCGCAGCTCTCCCCGTATTCGACATTCGTATTTGCTTACACACCTCAATGCCCTCCCGAAATATCAAAGACCAAGGCTAGATTCTAAAGCAAAGATCAGAGCTATTGCATAATAATGAAGGATTATAATTGAAAATCCAATGGTCGAGACGTTTTAAATGTTTTCCCCCGAGTCTCAAGCAAGAAAGATTAAACAAGAATTCCATGTAGTAGAGGGGATACCAACTGGGAGAAGTTGCATCTAAAAATTATCGTACAGTTGTTATCATTGGCCTACACTCTTCAATGATATCCATAAGATGATAATGCCGCCACAAATGCCGCATTTCCGAAGGCAAAAGAAAACTCCTCCCTTACCTTCATACAACCATCATTGTTGAAGGTCCATTTATGCACAACATATTTCATAGGAGAAATTCAATTTCAGCTTCTTCCTGCATACCTGCCTGATCTTAACAGAAGATTTCTACTATGATAGAGGCCATACCTACTAGGAATGCTTGGTTATCTGGGCCATCATTAATTAGAAGGTCATATCCCTCTCGATTTGGTTTCCCAAGGAAAATAATCATCGATAATGCCGCTACTTTTGGATCCAAGAAAATGGTTGATTTTTGTCACAGTTTCAATAGCACTGACAATTCAACCGCCATTACCCCAAGGTAATGATTACCAGACCATCAAACAAGAGCCTGTGACCATCGTTAGCCCCTTATGAATTCCTTGACAAGCAAGCCGTTAGGTCCCATGATTACGATTTTAGCCAAATGACGAGCGATGTAACATCAAACCAAGCTTTGGAGCCCAAGGACCCAGCTCTTCATGGACTGTAGAGGGCTCTCTCTATGTGTGTAAAGATACTCAGTGTGTTTGCCTATGGTGTTCTCGATATTAGGCTAGTTATGAAGTGAGTTTTTGATTTGGTTTTTAAGTTTGTGAGGGATAAAACTCACCAAAGATGTGAAAATGGATAACAAGTATGCGTATCAATTGGGCTATGGGGTCAAACAGTGTCAGAAGCAGGATGATGATGCAAGGTTGTCAGAGGGGCCGATTTGATTCACTTTAGAAGGGATCTTTGGGGCAAACAGATTAAATGGACAAATGCTTATTATGCACAAGGGATTTCATGCCTAGTTGATACATAAACACGCAGGTAGCCATTAATCATGCTAAATGTAACTAAGGACACTAAGACATAGAAATCAAACATTCCAGCCCATATAGAGGTATAAGACCCTCTAACTTTGGGAAATGGATATCGTACTCTTTGGGTAAACACATAAGACAAATTAACAATCATAAAACCATGCCTGAATGCCTAAACATGCGCTTTAAGTTATTGGGCACTTGGACAAACAAGCTTTCATAGTTTTAGGCAAAGGGCTAGATCGGGACTAGGCCTCCTCGTTCAACAAGATGATAAACTAATCACCAAAAGAGATAGTTTCATGGACTTAACTATGGACAGCCTTTACAGGGCAGTGGCACACCATACATCCTACTCAACATGCATAGAACTTGTAAAGTCAACTAGAAACAAAGATCCTTAAGTTACTAAGAAAGTACAGATTTATACATTCAAGGAAGAAAGAAAGACTAGTTACAGATTCAGAATTTTGAGGTGCCTCATGGGCATATCTCAAAACTAATCTCTACCTATCTATATGCACATATTATGAATGAAACTGAAGACAAAAACATAGCAAGAAAACACTATACCATTCTACCATGTCATGGACCCATCACCAATCCTTCATCATTCATCAAAGGTCCAGACATGTCCAAAATCATAACACAAGAAATTCTTCAAAAGCTCATATGACCAATAATATATTGATTCTTCTCTCTCAAGTTCAGCCCTCTCATAACAGGGCCTTGTGGACAACAGCTTGAGTGAGGAAAACCTCATGGAGCAACTAGCTATCCCATTGGCCTAATCAAAATATCTAAACTTGTCCTTGAGGCTTTCAGCCCAAGGCACAAAATATCCCATAAAAGTATCTAAAAAACTCGCTAAAAAACGGAAATTATATTGACTTTACATCATTTCCCAAGTATAAAAATAACGCACATTTAAAAGTGATTTTAATTAAAAATTACAAAAAAAATACTTCATATTTATGTCCGAAAAAGGTCCCCCGATCACTGATAATGGCAGCTCTGTGTCGAAACTAGCAACAAGATAATTTCATTTGTGCCCTCTCGTGTCTACTTTTTCGACGTAACTAAAATCATCTCAATCTCGAGGCCCTCGGAAGTCATCCAAACCATTCTAAAAACCAGAAATAGCAGCATCGCTCAGAGTGGCGCGCAATGCAAAAGAGGGCATTTTCGCCACTCTGAGGGTGAAGACTCATCACTCGAAAATCGGCGACCTGCTCATAGAATTATGGCATCCATTGGTATCACCCTCCCTTCGACAACTCCTCAAACTCGAAATGGCGACTAATAGCTATCAACCAAAAAATGCCAAAAAACAAAAAGTTGCCGAAAAAGGCCCAAAATTGGCATGCATGACCCTCAAGGGTCCATAGCAACATGCTCCGAAGTCAGCCAAAATATCAAGGGTTGATATGCTTTTCCTTCTTTCCGTGCTATGCCTCTGGCTTTCTTCAATTTCTTCGTCGCCTTCGCTTGCGCCGGCAACCGATTCCGCCTTTTTGGAAGTGATGTGTCCTTCTCTGCAGCCTCTAAATCTCTATTCGCCCTCTCAAGCTTCATTTCCAAATGCTGGGCTCAAGCCGCTCCTTGTTTTCTTCGACGCTCGTATGAGTGCGTGAGAGGAAAGGCTTGGAGCCGGGCTTTGCTCTTCTCGCTTCTCTCGCTTTTCCAAGGCCTTTTTAAGCCCAATGGTCCTAGGCCTCTTCCGCTCAGCCGGGTCTTCCTCCTCCTCTCATCAAATTCTCCAATGAGCTCTCTATTCTTGCTTGCGCTTTGCCGCTCTCTTTCTTATACCATCGCCCGTGCCTCATGAAATGCTCTGTGCAATATTCATTTGTTTAATAACTGGAAGAAGTGGTTGAAATTCCTCGCCCTTTGAAGATCCTCCTCTAATGCCTCAATTTTTCCTTCCTTATGGATTAGGAGATTTTCAAGAAGGCGGCCTCATTATCACCGTCATCGCTCTCCTCGGGATAGGGATGATAGCGATCACCTCCATGCTTTGTACTTTCTTCAACTTTGCTTTTACCTTTGAAAGCCAATCTGTGCTTTTCCTCCTTGGCATGATAAAAGATGTCCTTTTGGGCGATTTCCTGAGAACAAATTCGTCACCGTTAGGTGGCAGCCTTTAGTCCCTCTTTTCCTTGTTGTGCCGAGCTTTTCGTTATCAGAGGAGGAGGAGGGTGAAGGAACTGCTACCTTTGACATCTTCCGAACTTGTCGCTCTTCTTGAGGTCGCCGGATATCTTCCTGCTGGTTCACTTCTGCCGCCCCTATTCGCCGCATTAGCTGTCGCTCTTTCATCAATGTCTTTGCCTCAATTTGTGGCTCAAGAGGCAGTTCCAACTTCTCGTCAACTGCTGTTCTTGGATTCGCACTCCGCTCGCCGTTCCTCATCATCTAACCGTTGTCGGCCCCTCATCATGGACTCGCCGGCTCCAATCATCTATCTCGTCGCTGTCTTCGGTCCTTTCCTTCGTCGTCGTTTATCGTCCTCTCCTCCTTCCTCCTCGTTGACTTGGTTGAACGCAGTCATTCCGAGCCTTCTAGGAGTAGGCCTACTAAGACATAAACGTACCGGTGATGGATAGGCCGAGTGGGAGGTTTGGTGGAGGAACAAAGAGAGAAGGCATGGATGGCTGACAATAATCCCATGGAACTTCTTTTCTTCTCTAGCCTGTATATAAGAAGATAATCTTGACTCAAGAGATATTGAAAAAGAGAAGGGATTTGCCGAGGTGGGGCCTTCTTCTCGGACAAGAGATGCCATTTTCTCTATGCTTTTGAAAAAAAAGTAAGGGGAGGTTTATTGCCCGTTTCCGGTAAAATGCATCAATAATCGGACATGGTAGGCATAAATTCAATAACCTCCCTTCACAAGTGAAATATTTCATTATGACTTTCATGCTTTATATATAGCTGCCAAGATATGAAAAAAGGAAATAGTAGGGACGGCCTCTCTATGTTTAGACTTGATGAAAGGTTTGTAACCCCTAGCCAAGATGAGCTTGTTTAAACCATTTTCTCCATGATACGGACCTGGTGGCCGTTGACATGTTACCTGAAATTTGAAATTCAAGACCCGCCACTCTGGAAGTGTTTTTTTTGAATCTCGTGTGCACAAGTGTGTTAATACAAAAACCTTCTTGACTTTCTATCTTCCGGCGGCAATGAAGTGCCTATTCATGTTTATGTGTACGATGGATGAGCATTAATCTCTTCTCGTAGAGATGGGCTCATATATTTTATGTGGACCGATCTTCGCTCTGCCTTGGAGGCATTTGACCCGATATATTAAGAGTAAAACCGCCTTTCACCGTGTGTAAAATGTCCCGTTGGAGTCAAACCTGTCACTTTACTCGCTTTGAAAGAGAACAATGTGATTTGGATGATTGCAACAAGTTTCTTTGTAACACACAACCTCTCGCTCTTAGAAAGTCCGTCCACCTTTAGAATATCTCTCCACACATATTTCAAGAACAGAGAAAGAGAGAGGTAGTATTTACTATTGCAAATTTATTACGTGTTAAGAGATCACTCTTCTTGTGATTTTGTTAGAGGCTAACCAACACACCCATTTCTCTGCTCAAGGTAAATTCAATCATCAAAACCTCGCTTCTTCGTAAAGTGGCCTCTTTCCAATTAGAAAACATCTACCAAAATAGTCCTCGTAGGAAACACAAGAAAAGAAAGGCAACTGCCATGTAAGAGTTTATTGTGAGAAGTGCTTTCGATCAATTCTGTTTCTGTGAGTTTTAAGATGTCACTCAATACCTCTTACTCTTTTTCCCATGGGAGATTTTGCATTTATTAAAACTCGCCTTGTATAAGTGTGCCAACATTGAACTAACTTGCATATGTGAAATCAACCCTTAGTGCTATTAAACAAATACAATTAACATACCAGCAAAGATGATGAGTTTTTAGAAAAACTCCAAAGTTTTTAGCAGGTTATGTGAGTTTCTTTCTTAAAACACCACAGATCTTTATAAATTAACTTCAGCCATGAAAAGCAACTTTTACTTCTTATAACATCCATTTATCAATCAAGATAGTGAAAAGCTTTCCTAGATATAGCCTTCTTTATATGCATTTTTCTACTCCTTTAGAGGTTTCCTCGAGGTTACAGCCAAAGATCTTGCATCAACAAACTTTAAGCCAAAACATCGTTTCTTTGTAGGAAAAACCTCTCATTCTATCTTGAATACTTAACCCTGTGTTAAATAAGCTTGAACAACAAAAATAAATACCAAGGAAAATCATAGAGTAAACTACCCTTTCAGAGTTTATGATTTAACCTCTCATTCATCGATGTTTGAAAGGTAGGATTCCCCACCTTTTAAAGTGAAACATCCTGGCTCTTAGTTTCAACTAGTTCATTTCTCCCTGAGTGTTTTTGAAGGAACAAAACAAGATTATCACTAACACTTCGCATCACGGTAGAAAACACTGTTTTTAGCTATAGTGACAGGTTAGAAGCATGAAAGCGGAGCATGAAACACCCGTAGGGGCATTACACACTAATCTCTTTTAGGTACTTCCCAAACAGTGAATTTATCCTATAAACACAACTCCAAACTAGGGGCATTTTTACAGTAAAACCAATTGCCGTATATGTATATATACCAAGTAAATGAGATGGTTTTCGCTCTTGATTTGTCTTGACCTTGCTAGGCAACTTCTTTAACATATATATTCTATAATCAAACTAGGTCAAACTCAAATGGACAAGCGTGTTCTAACCCTTTCACTTCACAATTACGCTTCGATTTCAAACTTTCATGTTACTTAAAGTATCTTTTTTTGAAACCGAGGGAGAAAATGTGCTAAAATACCCAAATTTGATGAACAACCTCGTGAGAGTCAAGGCATCGGAAAGCTCTCCAACTATGCGCTGCACTTTTTAAGGTCATGACGGCGCGGAAACAATACCACCCTTTTGGGCACTGCCGGGCTTCCGGCAAGCTGGCTATTTCGGGCGTCGTGTACAAAGGCACGCGCCAATACCGCCGCCCGTGTAAAATCGTTCTGTGCGCGTCGCGCGGCCAAAATTTGCTGCAAACTTATGCAATCTGATCCGAAATTTTCTTTGTTTGATGCTTGAATACCTGATTTTCGCGCTTTTGAAAATGAAAACTCCTTCTTCATTTACTCTTATGTCATTTCGTACCGAAATCTTCAACGTCACTTTTTTAATGCAATGAAAATGTTTGATTGCTTGCAAGGTGTTTTAAAACCTGATCCCTTTTATCCACAACCTTGGTGAATTAGCATCCTGATTTACTTTGTGCATGTGCATTTGAAGATTTTCGATGCTTTTGGACCGCTTAATCATGGACCAACCCTTTATGAAACAAATATAGCTTAAAGCCGTAACCTTGCCATACGTGATAGAAAAGTGACTACTTTGTTCTTTGGGTGACATTTAACAATCAACTTCTCATACTTTTGAAAAATAATTCCATGAACTCCACATCATTCGTCAATTGCTTTTTTAAAGATGTTTGCAATATTTATGATGAACTAAAATACCCATTAGAACGTCTTCTTTGGAATGATGAAAAACTCATTATATTAACTATTAAACAAAGGATGCTTTATCAAAACAAACTCCTTTTTCCTATTCATAAAATTGTATACCTATTCAACAGGTGTCCATCTTGGGTGTATATCTCGAAAAGGAGGCTTGTGAAGTAGGAAAAACAGTGTCTTTGATACACAACTATCATTTTTTCTAATAGTGCATGACTTTCTATAACAAATCATCCATAATTTTAAATCTTATTAATCGTTTGACATTTCGTGTGATATTTCGTGAAATCATGGCCTGGTGTCTGAAAAGCTTGAAAGCCATTTTGTCATTTTTAAAAGGAGATGGTCTCATTTTCCACTTGTTTGATACCTCTGTCATAGTGATTTATAGGCTTCTCCCTGATCGTAAGTGCCATCTTTTGGTCACATGCTTTCATACTATATTTCTCTGCTTACTCAAAGGAGCCCCTTAGATTTCGGTGACAAGTGGGGTGTTGTTTGACCCCTTTCCCTTAAGGAAACCGCTCCTTTTTGGTATAAATGCATACATATTCATATTGTTTCTTGTCCATCATGATGTACTTTCAAAGACATTTTCCCATGTGTAGTGCATTTTGAAATATAAACACCATCTTTCACCCGTGTATTTAATTTTTCTTTCTTCATTGTCTCTTTCCACCGCATCTTAGACCAATCACCACAACATCCAATGCTTTGGCCATTCAGCCGAGCAAATGATAGTATCTTCACTTGACAAAGCATTCAAGATGATTTGATAAGACTCGCATGACAAGGGTTTTGTTGATTGTGATAGTAAGCAACCAACTTGAAAAACATCAATACCGGCATCTTTTCTGCAATCACCACCTGTTTCAGAAACCTAGTCAAAGTGTAGAATCGTCTCATCAGACCGCTTTCCGAGGGTGACCGAAATGTCATCATTTGCTTTAGTCAACTCATGACAAATTTTTGAAAGATAATCTCTCGTGACTATGGAGGTCGGCGATTCCTTGAAAACAAATAACGTCAGCTCGTGTGATGACACATCCGTCGCCATCTTTCAATTTGGTCTTGTGGGGAAAGCAAACGCTCTATGATTAGAATTGTTTTAACTCATGATAGCCTTTTTAAAAATTCACATGACTTAAAACTTTAAATGATTTCTTTTTATCGTACCAAACTCGCTTTCCTTTGAACTTGCATATTTCGTACTCTATCCCTCATATAGATCACTCATATCGAAACTCCGGAGATATTGTTTCACCGCTCGCAAAAGGAAAACCTGGACTTTTGCAATCTTTTAAAGTCAATATCGTCGCTACTCTTCGCCGAGATGAAGGAGGTGCCCGAACCCTCCGCTTGTAAATGAAGGAGGTCTCCGGCCACGACCACAGCTTGCCGAGACAAGGTGTCCTTTTTCTACCGTGATTTTCAAGGCCGGAAGGAAAACTCGCAAGGTCTTGATGAGTGACTTCTTCGTTTTGCGTATAATTTCAGCTCATGATACATTTAGAAAATGGTTCCCCCAATCAGAGATTCAAGCATTTACTTCCCGAGATGTAGTTATATTTCCCCGTTTGTAGAATCCATAAAAACATCGTGAAACACCTACTAATCAGCCTTGAGACTCGGGGGTTCATGTTGGCCGGAACGAGAGAAGTGGCGCGACTTAGAGCCGTGATCAACTTGATTTGCGTAGCCTGAGGTTGGTCATGATTGGTCCGTAGGTATGGAGTTTTTTTGGCTTTTCGAATACGCGTGCAAAATGTCTTAAAGCGCCACTGGTACGATAGGGGGGACTTTTAAATACTTGGATTTTTCTTTTTAAAAGCCGACATGGAAAACCAATAAATGAAGTTGAGGATAGTGATAATGAGGTTTTGATTTTGACATGGGTGGACCGAAAAGTAGAAGGGCGAAAAAAGTTTTAGGAGGGTTTTCTAGATGAAAACGATATAGAAATCATCTCTAGAAAGTCAGCCATAGATATAGTCATCACTAACATGTAAAAAATATCGATGGCTAACACAAGCAAGGGGCTAGATTGTTTTTTTCAGCTTTCAAGGAATGCATTTTTAAAACATAATAATTACTTTTGGAAGCCTTTATGTTCTTGCCTGACTGCCTTCTCATTGACATGGTCAATGACCTTGCCGAATGACTAAATTTTTCTCAAAAAGGCCTTATTTCGCCCTTGTATCTTCCAAGCAGATTTTTCCCATTTTATCCTTTTTCTCCAAGTTCCCTTTCCATCCCAAAATTCCCCCTTTATGGTCTCCAAATCTCCTTCAAAATCCCCTCAAAAACCCACCTTACCTTACACTAGCCACCACCTTTATTCCCTATCGCTACCATCCTTTGCCTTTTAAATGCACCGAAATGGGTTAAAAACCCACTTTTAACATTATAATAGGCCTCACCTCCTTTCCCCGCCCTTTCAACTTTTCCCCCATATCACCCAACGCTAAGACCAAGCACTTAGTGGCTTAGGGCGACCGCATCGGGAAGACGGAGCGGGCGTTAGGGGTCCCTTGTAACATTGAAAAACTCGATGCGATTGTTTCGTATGTAAGTCTCGTCACTTACCTCACCGGATCCGTTATCGGGACTGGCCGGCCCACGCAATATCGCAAACCTATGTAATCGCAAGACTTATGTTGTTCTCTCACCGGGGTCCATCGCGAATGACGGCGATGTGATTGATCACGCTCCATTCCGCCGATCTTGTAATCACAATTCCTTCCCGATCGCTTCTCCGATTGATCGCAAGTCCCGTCTCCCGATCGCCCAATCATACCGACTCGCGATTTCACCCCACCGTCCATCCCCCAGTGCCGTATCCAACGGCCATCACACTCCCCGCCTAATTGCAATTGGTGCCTGATATGTGTCACTCCCGCCCTCCGTCTGCGATTTATTGACCAAACCACACCGTTCGTCCATCGCACCAACGCCCATCTCCTCGCTTCGGCGCCCGTCGGCCTCTTCTTCTCCTTCATCGCATCTCCAACGTTGTCTCTGCTGATCCATCAGCCCATCGCTTGTCTCCTCCTAATCGCAATCAAGTTTGTTGGTGTCGCCCCTTTGTGTCCCCTTCGATTGTGATCCCCGATCCGCATCTCCATCGTCGATTCTGTGATCCAACCGCCACGCATTCCCCTTTCCCAATCACAATCGGAACTTGCGTGGCTGCCCCCCGCTCCTTCCCCGGTTGCGATGTTTTTAATTATCTTGGAACCTGCCCGTTGATCCGAAGACTGGGATTTCAGCTCAGATTCAATCGCCCTCCACCACATTGGGTCCCACCTCATACGCATGTCCGTTGCATTTCATGTATTTCTTTGCATTTCCACCAAAGTCTAAAGTTTCACATTTTACATTAAAATTCATATTTCATATTCATTTCGTCTATTTTCATATATCATTCCACCGTTTGATCTCCGTCGTTGATCTACACCTCCACATCATGATCAAATGGCCCACACAGACATTTTCTCCACCAAACCCTATTATTCGCCATGTCAATGTACTTTCCACATCTATTTCATTCAAAACACTCGTTTCACCACACCGCCGCGCTCGTTGCTCTCCCCGTCCTCCTGTAGCTACCCCCGTTCATGGATTTCTATAACTCAATTCATGTTTTTACGGGAGACATTGTGTGGGAAAGGCTACCATGAGCACACAAACCTATCATAGTAAGTGATTTTTCACAGTATAGACTATAAATGAAGTGCGCAGAGTCTAAGGCACAAAATGAAGATCCCCGAGCCTAACTCATGATTAGAGGAAAATTACCTCATACCGTGGTCCCAGAGAATATGTATACGAAATTAATGAATAAGAAGTTACATCGGCGAATGTTTTTTTCCATGGAAGGACTAAATAAGCCCACACTATTTCTATTCCATTTTATGGTCTAGAAGAGTCACTAGAAGTATAGTCCCAAGCTACGTAGCATTGAGCTACATACAATATTCATTCATTCATTTATTCACTCATTTTTTTTATGCACCAAATGTACTATAGAGTAGAGTTCCTGGCTACCAAAGATCACCGCACGTACTCAGAGTAAATGGAAGCCGAAGAATATCAATGTCACCCAAAGAAAGCGTAGATCACTGTATGAGTCAAGAAAGAATGGGCTTCGTGCCTTATTTCGGTTCTGTTTTAATTCTTCATTTAGTTCTTCACCTACCTCCTCGTCCATCTTTTCGCTATAAAATTCCATGAAGAAACATTGTAAAGGTTGTTGATCGGTTATCGAGAAGATTGCAAGTAGTTTCTTTTGAGACACAGTCTCTGTGTAAAGTTGTAAGATAGGTAGAAGGATGTATTCGCAGTCGAATGTTCAAGTATGGGCAATGTTGTACATGACTTGGGTGTTGTTTTTTAATATGACAAGCACATTTCTTTGGATCCCGATCCTAAAGCATCGGTGATGTTTTTTCTATCTCCGTGTTTTATTTCATTTCATTACACTTCTTCCCGGCTTGCATCAGTAAATACTGGCATAGGATTTTCCCTTGTTAGGCACCCTATGTTTACGCTCTCCTTGCCTTTATGTTTTCTACTAAATGTGTTATCTAAGAATTGATTTTAGATAATTTAACCAAAGGTAGTGGATGTTACGGCTTCTGCTTCTGATGTAGTATGAGTTAAAATGAATCTACTCTTAGATGTTTCTTGTTAAGATTTAGTAATAGAAAGATTTGGGAACACTGCATTGAGTTAGTCTCTACCACTAGGATCCTTGTGCGACCAAAATGTATCTTTAACTTTGCAGCTCCGAAACCGTGTTGTCTCCTCCTTTACTACCATTCCATATCTCAAAATCATTCTGCAGATCCATAATGTTTTATGATCAGCCCACCGAAAGCATGCCTATTGATTAGCAAGAAAATCTTTTCCCGAATCCACTGTCATGGTTTGACACTCTGAACATTTCACTTACCTTTTTTCTCTTTGCCCATCCTATTTTACATTGAATCTCTTTCTTTTCCATAAACTGGAACTAAACAACAACAACAACACAAACTGAGCCTATAACCATTTTAAACATTTTAACTTTGAGCTTCAAAGACATATATATTTGATATATATTCAGAGAGATCCTCTGGACTCAAGAGAGGTTAGATCCTGAGACTGGTGGTTTCTGATGTTGTTCTGCTTCTTGTCTTGCCAATCCGGCCAAAACATGGGAACCCCAAATAACCATCATCAAAGCCGTTGGAAGAGAACAAAGTCACACACAGTTAGGCATGCCCCTGTATCACATGTATTAACAAAGAAATACATTATGTCACCATCAAATTGTTCATGGAATAGAAGCGTGTTTCCCACTAGCCTTGGAATACCATGATTAAAATTGTCCAAGAGATAAAACATATGAACATAGCATGGTGAGGGAGAATAAATCGGAGAATTCATTCAAACAAACAAGGGAAGAGGTCACAATATAGCTATCAAAGTTCATGAGAACATAAAGAAGCGAACAATAAAAGAACCAAGGCTTTGATTTCAAAATTGGAGATAAAGTTCGAAGTGGGACTCAAGGAGTAGATATCAGCGGAAATCACGACAAGTTTGACAAACTTGTGACAAGGTCCCTACATCATCCAAAGCACGGTCTCAAATGCCTTTTTTTTAAGAGTTGGACGTACGTAGCCTTGGGGTCCCGTCAATGGCAAAAGATGCTCAAATACTACTTACAGCGTTTCCAATTTCTAGTTTCCATTTCCATCAGACAATATTTGTAAATGTTTTTTTTTCAAGAAATAAAAGAGAAAATGTTCCAAAAAAAAAAAAAAGAAAATAAGAAGAAGAAGAGAAAAATAGAGAAAAGGAGAGGCCCGCCAAGGCTGCTCAAACATGAACCCCTGAAGTGCAAAGGTTGGTCTAACATGAGATCAAACCCGAGCCAAAGAAAGATAGTCGGTTCAAACATGCCCAAAACTCCGGACCAACAAGAAGAAAGAGCCAACTCTAACAAGCCCAAAACTAGAGTTGAAAAAGAAAGGAAAGTGACTCTAACAAGCTCAAAACTTGAGCCAAAGGAAAGAAGGATACCAAACTCAGATTTCAAGCCCCAAGATTTTGTTTTCAATTCTTCGCAAAGTTTATGTCCATGTGAAACCTGCCTTCTTAGATCCACAACAAACTAGACTGCCTAACTTAATAATCGTTTTTAACTTGTTGTATCGAGAGATGAAATCTCGGCCGGGATGTACTTAATCCCAGTTATATGTGAATAGGTAGAGAAACATGTGGTACTGGCCATTAATCTGTCTCATGGAGTAATAAGGGTGAGATATTATTATTTTGTTTGTAAAAAAAATAAAAATGATGTAAAGGGTCTCCATAGTCCAAATGCACCCTAGAAGAAGAAAATGTTGCTAGGATTGTAGGATGAGAGATTGTTTGGGAATGTTTCGACAGAACATTTGGGGAAGCAACTGAAGAAACAGAAGGTACCAGCACCTGCCTACTCCAAAGATATATTTCAATTTTTAATTCTAAGAAGAAGCCATCTCATGAGCCACCGTTAGCCCCCTATAAATTTTCGACAAGCAAACATGGGGCTAAAATGTTTTCAGCCTTCACTAATGCATTTCCTCTGAAAAACATCATCCTTTAGAAGTCTCCTCGTATCTCTCGCCTTTGACACTCTCCCCGCCGACTCCCTTATAAGGTGTCACTAAAAACCGTATCTCAAAAGGCCCTATTTTCCCTTTGTATTCCTTAAATATCCTATTTTAACCTTTTTCTCCCTTTTTTTCAAAGTCTCTCTTTACCTCCCAAAATCCCTCCCCTTGTTCCCTTAAATTATCCCAAAACCCCTTCAACCACACACCCCTTGTTTGGCCTAATTTCCTTGTTTTCCCTCTATCGTACCTAATTTCGCCCTCAAATTGCATTAAATGGCCGAATAACCATTTTGTTTATGTGTATGGTTTTAGCACCCTTAAGCAGCCCCCGAACCGTATTCCCCCATGTACCCGCGCGGACCGAACAAATTTGTTAAAGGCGCTTACCGCAATTATATATCGGGAGTGATGCCCTGATCGTCGATCCGTGTAGATCCAAAGGCCGGCCACGTCTCGACAACTTCCACCGTTCAACCCGTTCACCGCCCATTCATTGCATCTCCACCATTCATTTACCCACGTACCGTGCCCCCGAGTTTACCCGCGCCCCGGCGGGTCCCCCTCGCACTATTCCAGTAAAACCACATTACATCGCACTGCCTTTGAGGGGTGGGCGGTATTTTCATTTGGCCAGCGATTCCACTCATCACATGACGCGTGGCACCGACACTATTCCAAAACCGCCACCCCATCGCGAGCATTATCGTCGCGCATTTCCATAGCATATGCATATACAACTGGCCGATCTGCGATCGCCCATCCTAACAAACACCGTGCCACAAAGATGCGCGAGAACAACCGAAGGTAACCGTACCCCGGCCCACCAACTGCCGCTTCTCCGATGCATTTTCAGCCATCGATCTTCCCGAGACTCGTATTTGTCCGGGATTTGATCGCATGTTCCGCTCGTTGACCGCTCCTCGCTAATGCCACCGTCCATTGTTTCATCGTATTTCTTGCCCATCCATGGTATATAGTGTGCCATGCTGTACTCTAATGTTTTACATTAAAATTTCCATTCTCGCCACCCTCCAATCGCATTTTCACCGCGCCACCATTCTCGAAAGCCTCCTTACCACATTTTCCACCATAATCCCGCACTTTTCCACCATCTCACTGTACCGCATGGCCATTCTCGTCATCCCCGTTGCATCCACCCATGGCATGGTTTTCCTAACGTGTTTGCATGTTTTGTTACAGATAAAATATTAATCCGCTATGATCCTAGGATAACACTATTGTAATGGCACAAGCAAGCGTAAGAAGCTAAATCATGATGCCCGGTATTAGGAAAATGTCCGTAAAGGAAACGATGACTCTATTAAAGGACAGAAATTCAAACTCGCAAAACCTCTCGCCATTAAAGCTAGCTACCACAGAGATAGAAATGGGGTGGTAGAGTTCGAGGCACATAAATGAATATTTTTGAACCTTTTCGTGATTTGGAAGAAAGGTACCAGTTTAAGACCCCGAGGATCGATCAAGGTTCGAGGCACATAAAATACACACAAAGGGTTTTCACATCAACAAGGTTCTTCGATAAAGGACGATGCGCCCTGCGCGCTCTCATCCTATGTCGTGTTCTAGAGAGATTTTCCAAAATTTCGACAATGTGGCCCCATGCTACTGTGTTACTTCCGATTCACAAGATGGCGTTAATTCTAGCATCATTTATTTACCTTTTTGTTTATTCACCAGTAAGTACTACGTAGTCGTCCGCACAGAGTGACATCGTAAGAGACATGCCCAGAGTAAATGGAGGCTCTGAAGAAGACTCACTCTTTCCACCCAAAGAGTGCCATGGATTGAATGCACGAAATTTAAATAATTGCACGCTTCTGCCCTCTTTCTTTTCGAAGTTTCTAATGCTACATTTAGTGTTTCACCTACCTTCTCTTCACGCTCCATCTTTCGCATAAAATTCCATGAAGGAAACCATCAGGAAGGTACGTTGACTGGGCCATCGAGAGAATCGTGAGTGCCGTTTCTTTCGAGACACAAGCCTCCGTGTAAAGTAGTAAGATAGAGCTCGAGGAAGGATGTATTTCGAAAGTTGAATGTTCAAGTCGTGGGCAACTGTTGGTACAATTGACCGTGTTGTTTGTTTTAATATGACAAGCACATTTCTTTGGATCCTCGATCTAAAGCGTACCGTGATGTTTTATCATCTCCGTGTGTGTTTAACTGCATTCTGCATTACATTGCTTTTCCCGGCTTGCATCAGAAATCCTGGCATAGGATTTACCCTCGTTAGGGCACCCTATGTTTCTCGCTCTCCTTGCCTTTGCGTTTTCTACTAAATGTGTTATCTAAGGATTGATTTCAAAGTTGATTTAACCAAAGGCAGTGGTATGATATCGTCGCTAGCCGATCTATGAATTAAATGAATCTATTCTTAGATGTTCTTGTTGGGATTGATATGGAATATTTGGGAACACCGGGGATTAGAGTTAGCCCCGTCCACTAGATCCTTAAAATCAGTCATTTTCAAGGATCCCTCAAGCTGAGTTTGGCATTGAGAGTCCAAAGTCTCTCTCCATCTCGTGTCTTTAACTTTGTGTTCTAAAAACTTTATTTTTTCCTCCTCTTATTTTATTCATATCATAATTATTATCTTTGAGATCCATCACTTAGATGACGAGTCAACTGTTTCCATTATCAGGAAATTCTTCTCAATCCATTTCCACTGTCTAGAATGTTCTCGTAATACTACCTCTGCCTAAACTTTCTTGCCGTATTTCCTTATTTAACTTTTCCAATATCTTAACCAAACAAATAACCACAAACAAATAAACCTTGTGCTTATAACTAGCCTAATATCTTAACATTTGAGCTGTTCAAAGACATAAACATTTGATTATATAGAGAGATCCCTCTCTAGACCTAGGAGGGCTAGATCCCGAGGTCTGAAAGTGGTTTGATTTTGTCTCATCTTTTGGTCTTGCCAATCTAGCCAAAACATGGGAACCCCAACAATGCCAAAACACCCCCCAGTCTCGCTACTACAAAATACCCAAAGACTAAAAAGGGACCGTGTTGTAGAATTCGAGTATACCTTGGCCCCATGCCAAGATCTAGATCCGAAGCTCCCAAGGTTTTAATACCTTGTCAAAGGGATAGATGACTTTCCTAGGAAAAGGGGTGTTATAGATGCATAGATCTCATATATCTATCGTCCACTTGTCGCAACTCACAAGCACAACCAAAATCCAATACAGACCAAAAATATAGGCGTAAGATGAAGCTGGCCAAATGAAGTATAGTGGACAAGAAAAACAAGGCCCTTCCAAGAGCTACTCTAGGAAGGAGGTGGATTCCCGTTTAGGAACACCCAATGTTAAATAGCATTATTCTTACCAAATAACCAAAGAATTAGAAATTTTCAAAATGTATACACCCTGCAAAATGATAATCATGAAAACTCGTCATGCTTCTCTCCTCTTCCTTATAGGATAAAGGCCTCGGTCAAACCCTAAACCACTTCAATGACCTAGCTCCTTTCATTTGGAGCCTCCATCTGTGAATCGTGTACATGTATCCATGAGTTAAATTAATCTAGAATACGCCAGGATTTGGTCAAGGTTGACCATTTACATAGTTCAAACCCATTCACACTCGCAAGTGTTTATTTTATAAGGCCCGATTTGTCTCTGTTCACATAGGCATGGATTTATTCATTGTTTTCGTGAGTTTTACATGTCCTCCTTGATTCATTTATTC
This sequence comes from Pinus albicaulis, assembly GCA_034641835.2. Taxonomy (NCBI): domain Eukaryota; kingdom Viridiplantae; phylum Streptophyta; class Pinopsida; order Pinales; family Pinaceae; genus Pinus; species Pinus albicaulis. The sequence goes on along the minus strand of JAXQQM020066846.1, from coordinate 84,892 downwards.
AATCACCGTAAATGAAACAAAATTATTCTCTGATTCTGGGACAGAATATTGCGGCTCCTCCCTTCCCAAATGTCGTTTGTCCTCAAGCAACTACAAGGATAGAATCGAAATGGATTGGGAAAGCATCTTCTCCCAAGAAATCATCCATAATGAGTCACCTCCCTACATGGTAACTCCAAGAAATTCTCCTCCACCTAGGTTCTCAAAAGAAGGTGGGATGAAAAATTGATCATCGTAGACATAGGTGCCTACCCTGCGTATTTCCTTCCACTTAAGATAAGGAGGCATGCCACTCTGGCTGCAATGATGTTTCCTTCAAGAGGCAAGATGAAGACTATATCTCTAAATATCTCCTCTCCTAACATTGTGAATCAAGATGGCTCAGAAACCATTCCATATGTGATATGGGAAGTCATCACCATATGGAATCTTATCAAACTCATGGCCCACCTCATAAAGAAACACGTGTTTAGATGTGGTGGCCGTATCTCCTCTCATGTTCCTATTAGAACATGCAATGCAAAATGTGGGAATCCTCTTCCAAAATAAATAATATCCAACTATTGTGTCTACCCAATTCCATGCTCCTCACAAAATCAAGATCAACATTAGCAATCAGAACCATAATTAGAATCAAGGAGAGAGCATACCAGTTAAGCCCATATGGTGCAAGAAGGTACCAACAAATTCCCCATGAAGTTACATCGCAGCTTTTCCAATCGGCAGTTTTAAAAACTACAAGGCAAGTGGTTGCCGGATACATGGTATCATGGCATATATTTGACTCCTACTAATGACAGATACGTATACAACAAAGAACATACATGAAGTAATACAACACTTTTCCCATGGCGCAGAAGAGATGGCTTTCTCCCATCATAATCTAGCTCAATGTTGACCATGGAAAGCTTTTACCAAAGCTTGCTCCTCAGGAGCAATGCATCTGTGATGGGCAAGAAGATATGCAGATCACTAAATGCAACAACAAGATCCTTACCATGGTAAGAGTAAGATCATGACAGGGTCCATGAAAAAAATTCTCCATAAGGATATGACATACTCTCATGAAGAGAAATGAATCACGTGCTACATGAAGATCCTCCCTCATGTACTTGGAATCCAAGCCAGAAGAACATGTCATGTTAATAGATGTCTCCATCCATTACTCCATCTTTTACTCTCCTTTTCCATCAAGTGCACAAAGAGTGGAATGATCCTCGGGGACACTCATCCAAGTTCATGCCCAGAGTGATAGCGTTGTTGGCCTATGCAAATAGGCTCTGCCAAAACATAGCTCCTTTCTTGACATTACTGGCTGGTTGCCATCTTCCATAATGTTGCTACAAGCAAGAAGTTCCTTCCGTAGTGGAGGTACTTCTTAGATCATCCAAGGCTAAGGGGATAATCCTATCTCCTCCTCCCCGCAACATCATGCAATGTGTGAGAGAAAATCGCTCTTGCTCTCCCAAGAACATCCAAAGCAACAAAATATTTTTCTCGTCTCATACCTCCATTTATAAATCATGGTGAAAATATTGTGATTGATATGAAGAATGTCATATCAACACAATGCATCCATAATTATAGTTTCTCAATGATTCAAGCACTGCCACACTTTTCCTCCACATACCCTTAGAAAGAGGATGATGGCCAAACGCTTTCAAAAGTAACCAGCGTAGCCAAGCCTCTTATTGCCCAGATTTGGTACAGATCTGCAAGCATTTTCAAGTTTTCGCTCATCATCCACATCCATTCAATCATTTGTAGATGTCTCCTTCCACATCCTTAATCTTGGTATCCCATAGGTCACCATCCTCCCAAATCAATTTTTCTCCTTTGCATTTCATGGGATGTTGAAATGTAATCTTTTCAAGGACTTGATCCCATAAGGACCCAAATAGGTGTAGAAAAAATTCCCATCATGATGTGTAGGGCTCAAGAAATGTCCAACGCAAGCATGAGAGACATGTGACCCATCCCAATATGTCCTTCATCACTCCATTCGCTCCTCCTTGAATCCTATAAAGATCCAAGTGTGAGAAGGGAAGAACCTCCTCAAACCTAGAAATAACTTCGCACTTCATGAATGCCACATTTCATGGAATCTTTAGACAGAGACCTCCTCCTCATGCATGATCTTCCAAAACTAGTGGGCCTGGATATCTGCATAATTAGAAGTCTCTCTCCGAGCCGTGGCATGCTCATTGAGAAAAGTCATCTAGAGAGGAGAAAATGTTTCTCATCTCAAGATATCACTCCCTTGTCTCCATGGCTTCATGAATGAAGTCGAGACCGATTGTGTTCTACAGAATGGGTCTCTTCTACTCCTCCTTCTCTTGGACAAACAGCAACTCATACGCTCTGCATTAGTAGAAGAGACTTGAAGCCTGTAATTACAAGTTTCCAACAACCCTCAGCTACTAATAGAAGGGGAAACTCAATCATACTCTGATAGGCTGGGGAACACCGTATGCTGTGAGTTCCTTCTTCACAATGTTGACCTCAACCATAGGTGTTGAAGGTCGTTCCTCCGTGCTATCATAGTGCTAGTATAAATCTCCTCAACATATAGTGAGGACTTCTCTTCCTCAAATCTCTGATCACCTTGAGTGAAATCTGCAAAATAAGATACTTTTGCATGTCTCACATGGCTGAACCACCAATTGCTTGCTTCACCCTTCAGCAGTGCCGCAATATCCACTACTTCTCTCTACCAATCGGGATGGTAGGAAAATCACTCCAGTCTTCTTGCCCAAGTTTTGGCTTCATAGACAACCCATCAAAAGTGGGTAGTAGAAATATATTGCTCTGATTTTCTCCCTTGCCGTAACTCTCTCCCTTCCTTTAGCCTAATGAACTGTCAAGGCTAGAGTCTCTTTGAAGCAGTAGGTTGAGACTTGTACTAAAATGTACTCACTCAAGATCCGATGATCCAAGTTGCCCTCCACAGTTTTTCTCCTAGGTGGAGAGGCGGGCGGCATGATCCTTCCCTCTTCTTTATCTCCAACCTCCTTGAGAGGCCCTTTTCCCGATCTTTAAAACCACAGAGTAGGCTCATTATTTTCATCATATTGATCTCTATCTTGAGACTCAGCCACAAAGCTGAGCCAAGAAAGATGCTCGTACTAATTTAATATTCCAAACACTGACCGCTAGAGTACATGCCCTCGAAAACTAATTTTTCAGGAAATGGGATTTTGAAGATTTGGAACCAAATATACTCCTGGATCCCTTTGCGATATGAAAATATAAGACCCAAATCACAGGATTCAAAAAAAAAATCCTCCTAGGTGGTTAAACAGGGTCTCCCACACTAGTGCATGAAAATAACTCCTTAAAGAAACAGAATCTAAATAATACAAAAACAAACGGCTTAAAAATAACGTAGTTCCACCAATACTTGAGATCAGTGTGGAAACTCATGTTTCTGCACGATACATCAAGAAATAACTTATACAACATTTTTGGTGCAAATATGTTCGTTTAATTCGTTGTAGTTTTTACCTAACTATTTAATTACCCACAATCCGAGGTTCAGAGACTTACGAGACACAAGCACTTTATATATGTAGATTGAAAGTGGAACTAATTTAATCTAAATTACTGAAATCAAATTAATCTAGAAAGGCATTGAAACACTAACTAGGAAAGCAGGAAATTGCATAAAGGAAAAGCAATACAACATGTGAAGAATTGAATGACAAACAACATATGTGAGCTCACAACAATAAAGCTATTTCAAATTATATTACAAGAATCAAATTACAATTCATGAAAGCATAATAATAAAAGAATATGAATTCAAAACTAAGAATCCCCTTCTCCTAATTACAAAACTATTTCTCCATTATTCCCCTTTCTATTCTATTAAATGAAGAGAGAGCACTCTCTTATATACATGAGGAAGATAACCATCTCATAATTACATATCCAATATTCTCTCAAGCATTCTCAACTAATTTCCCATTATTACAAGATATTATCCCTTTGAATCCTCCACACATCTCTCACATATCTTGGATAAGATATGCCAACCAAATCCTCCATGATCCTCTCCTTAGGAATAGACTTGAATAATTATCTCCTTAATATGGTGGAGGAGATATTGAGATGTATCTTGGAATTAATCCTTCACATATTTCCTACACATTACAAAGCTCTCATATTCTTGAGATTTAATATAAAAATATGTATATTTTCTAATATTTAATCATAAATTCACTTATAATACAAAAATGAATAAAATGGAAAATAAGAAGGTGAAACCCAAATATATTTATGAAAATGATGTAATGAAAGGTTAATGGGATGATGAAATGTAAGGAATGTGAAGGAAAAGGTGGATGAAAATATGATATTTTTGAGTCCCAACATCCTCCCCAACTGAACTTGTTGCATGTCCTCATGCAACCATGCATGGAACTCTTTAAGAACATTTGGCATCTTGAACTTTGGCTTTACATGATGATGTCTTTTAATAATGAATGTTTCCAGGATATGTGAAAGACATGAGTAACAACTTACATTTTCTTATGGTTGGTTCTTGTGTGACAACCATGAATACAAAGAATGTTGGTTCTTGTGTCAACAACATTCATTTCGTTTTCTGTTCTCTTTTCTTTTGGTTGGTTCTCATGAATACAAAGAATGTTGGTTCTTGTGTTAAAAACATTCATTTTGTTTTATGTTCTCTTGCTGCAATAATAATGTAAACATTCACTGGAAATCATAATGTGCATAAGAAAGCCCTTTTGTAATATTAATGAAGCATGCCAATATGTATTTTAATGCGTATGAAGCAAAGTGCAACAAAGTATCGTTGGAAAAGAAATGTTGGTGAATGGTAAATGAGAAAAAAAATGGAGTGATAGTGGTGAAGAAATGGAATCATGGTAGTGAATATGTAGAGAATATAGTTCCCCCTACCCAACTGAATTGGTTGCAACTTGACATGGCTCATGAAAGGAAATGTAGCATGGTGAGGGAATTTTCCAAAATATTCAAGTTAGCATATAAGGAATTGCATGATTAAAGATTAGAAAACAACATACCTCTACTTACCCAAGAATGATGAACTATGCAATAGGAATGTAGCTGCTGCTGCTGCTGGATCATGAAAATGTAACTGATGTTGTTGTAACTGGATCTTGGGAAATGAAGGAATCTGAACTGCTGATGCTGAATCATGGAAAGGATAAGCGCTAAAAGTGGAACTGTGGTACTCTCATCGATCAAAATTCATGCTGCTGTAACTGCTGAGGGAGTCGTGAAAAAGTGTATAGTCTTCACCCGCTACAAAACTTCTTGGTACAAGTCTAATCATGCGAAAGAATGTGTCGGTGTCGAGCATGAAAAGAGATCATTGGATTACCGGCCATTGATGCATGCCGTTAACCAATGCGAGGCAAACTCACCATTGATGTCAATGAGTGCCAAGGTACCCGAGTACATCTTGCGAAATGCGAATAAAGGGGTTGACGTCGAGCCATTTGCAAGATCTGACGATCAAGGGACATTGATATATTCCCATGATTTTCAGCGAGAGAACTTGCCATTAAGGCATGCAAGTCTCAAGGTACTCAAAAGGAACTCTAGTCTATTTCCCAGATAAGGTGCTGATGTCGATGGGGCAAGACTTGTTGAAAGGTGGGCCTTAAGGAATCCCACATCAGTCAACGCGAGTTTGTACAAAAAGATTTGGTAGGACTATAAATGGAAAGAACTCACGGGTAAGCAGTGTGGATCAACATGGCTAGGAAAACAAGGCAATGTAATCATGGAAAGGGAATGAGTTTTATTCAGAAGGCAAACTTAGAAGGCAAAAATAAACTGAAAAGGATAAAGGAATGTATGCGATTCAGAAAAATAGGCATGTATGGAGTCATGAAGGATAAGGAAATGGAAGATGGGCTGCAACATGGGAATGATTTAGGCGCTTGGAAGGGAAAATTTGAGTAATCATGTCATGATGCAAAAGGGTTTTTGTGTAATGGTAAATGTCATGACATGATGCATGTGATCTCTAGAGATCTCGCCTTCATGATTGTCTTCAATACCTGCATAAAAATTTCTGCCTTTGTGTGCGATCTCCATCGATCATTCCTGTATGAAGTGACTCAAAAAAAAATTAGCTCATTTTCAAGAATTTATGAAATGTCCATTTTTTAATTATTTTTCGAAGTTACACTAATCATGGATGAAAAAGGTGTCGCATCATAATGTTGAGCTTTCTGCATAAGCTTCTCGTTGACCTACACATAACACCAATCTCATTTCACTTGTTAGTATATGCATCCTAACTTTTGCCCATAAATTCACTTTAAAATAAATGATAAAATCCAACATACTTTTATTCCCCCCCAACTAGAATTATTGCATGTCCCCATGCAATGTACATTTTCAAAATGTTTTTATTGGTTTGCACTAAAAGTGATTTAAAACATTTGAAAAGGCTTTGTATTTGTTAGGGAATGAGTAGTTGGTTTTTATGAATTTTTATGTAAATGAATGAGGGCAATTTTTTATTTATTTATTTATTTATTTTTTAAATTTTTTTTAATTTATTTTTAATTTATTTTTTATTTTGTTTTAAATTTATTATTTATATTGATTTTTTTTTTTTTTTTAAACAACAAAACTAATAATAAAAAAAAACTACAACTCAACAACAAATTTATGAGGTTCCTTTTTTTTTTTTTTTTAAATAACAAATTAAAAAAACAAAAATTTTTAATTTATTATTTATGTCAATTTTTTTATTTTTTTATTTTTTATTTTTATTTTTTTTAATTTTAAAACCAGAACTGTCTACACTCATCAAAAACTCTTAATGAACAAAATATCTGCCTCCTAGAAAATGTTATTGAATAAAAATGGGCGCTATGAAATAATCAACTCAAGTATTAATTTACCTCATATGAAAACTCAAAGTATTAATCTACCTATATGATTCTGGTCGTTTTGGTTTACTTTGGATAACAGATTCTATCTTCTCCGAGATATCTGGTGTGAACTTTGGAATAACATCTGATGATTTTATGTTCTCGTGAGCTACAACTCCATCGCGGCTTTGTGTGATGACCAGTCTATTTGATGTTGGAGGCAGATTCTCCGAAACAAAGTATTTTGGTTGAAACAACTCTTTGAATGTCATGCATTTGGCATCGATATTAGTCAAACCTATCCAACAGAAGAATAGAAGATAACCCTGAAGAGAACTTATCTACACACTAACATGTAGAGTCATACACCAGATGTTAGAAGAAGTTTTTATGAACAATCTTGCCTTTTCACATTTGCATTTTTAGGTTTAACTCCGAAGTCGTTCTTTAAGGTAGAGTAAAACAATTCCTATTTCGCCTTGTGAGTTGGAGAATTTTGTGGGCGTTGATGGCGGAAGGTATCTTTTCAATGATACGCTGGCCAGAGATAGAAAATGATACACATCAGTTGCTGAAATCTCGAAAAGTATTGCAAAATTGAATCATTTTGTCAGTAGGAAGAGGGGCGTAGGGTAACCACCAAGTTGTGCCAAAGCTATATTAAGAGCAATCGAATTATGCTCACAGAAAAGCCAGTGTATCAAAGATAACCCCATTTTGTTCAGAGCTTCATCGTTCCCATAAGATCGTGCATCAAATCTGGAACCAAGTCGTTGTCCAAATGGCGTTGGTCAATCCTGCGTGGAGAAATCTGCAGTCTCGGGCCTGCAATATGCAGTGCGTTTATTTCTCTGCTCTCGGCCCTTTATACCATGCGTTTGTTTTATTTTATTTTTTTGTGTTTTTATGACTGCGTTGGTTGACTGGTTTGTTTTTGTTTTTGTTTTATTTATTTTTTTTATTTTTTTTATTTTTTTATGATTTGTTTTTATTTATTTTATTTATTTTTAATTAAAATTGTTGTGTGTTGAATTTTTATTTTGATGAATGTTTTTATTTTTTATTTTATTTTTATTTTTTTTTAAATAAAATCTAAAAAAAAATGAATTTGAATCCTATGTTTTGTTTTATTTTATTTTATTTTAAATTTATTTTTAATTGTTTTATTAAAATTGTTTTCCGTTGTTTTATTTTCATAAATGTTTGTTTGTTTGTTTTTTTTTTTTTTTTAAATTAAAAAAAATAAAATGAAATTGTACCCTATCTTAAAAAATTGTTAGTTTTCAAAATCAATTTTTTTTATTTTTTATTATTAAAAGTCTAAAAAATGAAATTAACCCTATCTTTACAAAAACAAAAATGGTTAGTTTTAATTTTTTTTTTTAATTTTTTTTTTTCAATGAAAAACTAAAATTTAAAATTTAAAAGGAAACTAAAATTTATCTAGACTTGATTTTTTTTTTTAACAAATGGACACAATGATTTGCATATTGAAAGATATTTTTAATGAAGCATATTGCAAAATATTTATTTATTCCTAAAATTAGTCTAAATCATCCCTATTTTCTGATCCTCGCGATCGCACTAAGCGCGGAGGAGAGCATACTTATTCTAAAAACTGAAAATGAAAGTAAAAACTAAAAATGAAAGCCTACCTACTCTATACTAATTAGAAAAAATTAGTTACGTGTAATTATACTTCCAATGAAGCCATTCACGTAGCAGTAACAACAATATATCCAGTAGCAATTTTTTAAATGATGGATGAAAATATTCGACAGTAAATGAGTCTAGTTGTTGTAACTGCAAATCAACTAAAAAATAAAAAGATAAATCTAATCTAGTACTTACCTGGAACCATTGTTCGATAAGGCTTTGATAGGCACAGTTTCTCTCACTCAGATCATGTTGTAACTCCTGTTCTTCTTCGATCTGTTGTTCTTCCTCCTTGATTTCCTGTTCGAATGATTGTTCGCCATCAGATATGCAGGATTCTTCAGATGTTGAATCGTTTGTTTCTTGGGGAGTAGTTGAACCTTCAATTCTTGTCAAGATCTCCTTTTCCAGGGAAGAGGAGATTCCGACTTCTGCAAAGATCTGAGTGAGTAGTTCCAAGCTGACACTCATTATAAAACCATGTTGAAAAAGAGATTCTTACATACTAAAAACAGAGTGCTAATAATTGTCTGAGCTTTTAATCCTTTTACAAGGTTTTAGTTCACAAAAACTCTTCCAAATCAGCACACTAAAAATTGAAAAAAAAAACAAAGACCACAGAGATAATCTTGAATTCAATACTCAATTAAACCCTCTTACAAGGACTGCTCATTAATTTAGTAATTGAATTCTTCAATTACAACCATGAACCATGAATTCATCAAACACTCTTCACAGTTGCGAAAATCAAACACACTTGTAGAAATTGAAATTCACACTTGCATAAATGTAAACACACCCTACATGCCCTGATCCATAAGAGGTCGAGCCCGTTACGGTATCTCGAATGCGATGCGTAGGTTGTTCCCCACGTCTTACCGCCTTAACACCTCGGAGTTAGGAACATGTCTAAACACACTTGCATGAAAAATCAAACTAAACTTCAATCCATCGTGCCTTCCCCGGCAACGGCGCCAAAATGTTTGGGCGAAAATATGTTTGTTTAATTCTGTTGTAGTATTTACCCAACTATTTAATTTGTCAATCCGAGGTTCGTAGACTTACGAGACACATGCACTATATATGCAGGACTGAAGTGGAACTAATTTAATCTAAATTACTGAAATCAAATTAATCTAGAAAGGCATTGAAACACTAACTAGGAAAGCAGGAAATTGCATAAAGGAAAAACAATACAACATGTGAAGAATTGAATGAAAAACAACATATGTGAGCTCACAACAATAAAGTTATTTCAAATTATATTACAAGAATCAAATTACAATTCATGAAAGCATAACAATAAAAGAATATGAATTCAAAACTAAGAATCCCCTTCTCCTAATTACAAAACTATTTCTCCATTATTATCAAAATGAAGAGAGAGCACTCTCTTATATACATGAGGAAGATAACAATCTCATAATTACATATCCAATATTCTCTCAAGCACTCTCAACTAATTTCCCATTATTACAAGATATTATCCCTTTGAATCCTCCACACATCTCTCACATATCTTGGATAAGATATGCCAACCAAATCCTCCATGATCCTCTCCTTAGGAATAGACTTGAATAATTATCTCCTTAATATGGTGGAGGAGATATTTGAGACATATCTTGGAATTAATCCTTCACATATTTCCTACACATTACAAAGCTCACATATTCTTGAGATTTAATATAAAAATATGTATATTTTCTAATATTTAATCATAAATTCACTTATAATACAAAAATGAATAAAATGGAAAATAAGAAGGTGAAACCCAAATATATTTATGAAAATGATGTAATGAAAGGTTAATGATGATGAAATGTAAGGAATGTGAAGGAAAAGGTGGATGAAAATATGATATTTTTGAGTCCCAACGAATCACTATCTTATGCTAAATGTCCTTATAAAGAAAAACATGGTAAAGGAAAACAATTTGAAAAGAGGAAGAGTTATTATGCAAATGAAGATGATGATGAAGTGTCCAGTGAAGATGAAGAAGATTTTGACCAAGCTCTACAAGTGCTCATGGCAAAGAAGCAAAAGAAGAAGGTTACTCAAGGAAAGAAGATACCTCAGAAATCATGTATAGCAGAAATTGAAGGAGATGAAACAGGTATTGATCATTGTTCTTGTATTTCACTTACTTGTATATGCAAAGGTGAAAGTAATAGTATGGATCTAGAAGAAGCTGTCAAGATTAAAGTTGAAGATCAGCAAAAATCATCTAAAAAGAGTGAAAGTCTAGAAGCAAATAATGAAAGTAATGATTGGTATCAATTTGAAAGGAAGGAATCTATCTACAAGGATGTGATCTCTAGGATGAATGAAAAGATAGAAACACTAAATGGACAGATAGACAAGTATCAAGGGTTGTACGCTTATGCAACCAATCAAGGTGAAAAACTTGAAGCATAAATCATCTCTCTGAAAGCAGATCTCGAAACATCAAATAAGAGGAATGAGGAACCCCTACAATCATTTGAAAAGGAAGGTCTTGAAGCAGAAATCATCTCCCTCAAAGAAGATCTGGATAAATCAAATAAGAAGAATGCAAGACTTGAAGCAGAAAATATATCTCTGAAAGTAAATCTCGAAGCGTCGAAGAAGAAGAATGAAGAACTCTTACAAACTTTTGAAGAGCAAGAAAATGGGTTGAAAGAAGAGATTCTAAATCTGAATAACCAAGTAGAAGACGGAAGAAGGAAAGAAGAAAGCATGAAGAAGCAATGCCAAGGCTTGGAGGTTGAGGTAAACATTCTCAAAGGTAAATTAGAAGAAAAGGATAAACTCTTGAGGTTTCAAGATAGTACTAAGATTCTGGACAATATTCTTAGTAGTCAAAGGTCTCCTTCTATTAAACTTGGTCTTGGTTTTCATGAAACTGTTAAAGGAGAATCTAGCTCACAAGGAAGTGCTAAAAATTCAGAGGATGTCAATGCAAAACCTGAAGTGTTGAAAGAAACAAAAGATCAACCAACAATCATGAATTCTCAAAGGAATTCATTCAAGAACGTTGAATGTTTTAAATGTCATAATTATGGGCATGTTGCAGCAAATTGCAGGAGCAGATCATTTCAGCCTCAAACAAACAGTTCCTACATAGAAAGGTACTCTGGTTTCTTCAAGGGATATTGTTTTTCATATAACAAGTATGGACATAAAGCAGCTGATTGTAAAAGGAGGAAGATTAGAAATACTCATTATGATTCTTATGCTTATTTCTCTGGACACATGAGATGTTATTCTTGTAACAAGTATGGACATGTAGAAAAGGAATGTAGGTTGAACAGATCTGAGAAAGTGGACAATTTCTAGCACACAAATAGAAAGTTCAAACAAATCTGGAAAAAGATGGAGGACCGATCAGAAACGTAGGGAATATTGACCCTACTGCAGTCATCCGCTTCTGAAGCTTACTTCTCTGATTGACTGCAGGAATGATGTGGGATACATTATGAGATTTAGTAATGTATCTTCACAGGGGGAGCAATGTATGATGACTCTCATGGTTGATTTGATTACTCTGGTTATGTTTATTTCTGACAGCGCATCTGATGTGGAAAAGACAGGTACAGGAGGTACAAGTTCAGGGGGAGATGAAGGAATGTGAAAAAATTTCTATGCTTCACTTTCCATACGCGGGTTCGATGAACAAAAGTCGCGTATACACGCGAGTTCCAGCAGACACAGTCGCGTATGCATTTATGATAAGAGAATTGGGATGACAGCTGAAGATCAGAAGCAGAGGTTCAGGGGGAGCATCAGTCTGACTGTTAATAACTGTATTATTGACTCAGTATCAGCTTAGTTTCTCAGTTCTAAATAATGATGATATGATACTTGGTTTCTTATGTTGAAGATTATGGATGAGTCCTGTTTTCTTTTTGATGAAGAGTATTCGTTGCTGAGATGAAAGTCTTATAATTCGGAGATAAGGACAGTTCATGCAGAGATTGTTGCTGATGACTTGCTGATGAACGTATTCAGGTTGCACAAGTTAAGGAGGAGCACTGGTTCAGGGGGAGCAGCAGGTTGAATACTAATGAGTGCATTGTTGGCACTATGACTGCTTATTCTTTGGTTATTGTGATACTCATGCTCAAATGATGATGACTTGGTATATGGTTTATTATGATGAGATTTTGAGACATGTTTGATGAAAAGTATCTTTTGTGCTCACACATGGATGAGTTGGAAGTCGTTTGATTCAGAAATAAGAATAGATCATGCAGAGTTTGTTATTATGGTTGAGATCTTTTCCCTGCATATGTTACTTCATGTTAAATCTTAAAGATCATGGTGACATTGGACCACATGGATGATTGACACATATTTGAAGATGTTGTTCTGGTATGATAATTTCTCTTGGAAAGAATGTATTGATGCTGCAAAGAATCTGAAGGCTTGGTTTCTAATGTGCTTATGCTACAACCGTTGGATGACGCTTGAAGACACAACTACACTGTTCTATCTATCTGTATTCCAGGGAAGCATTCAAATATCTCAAAAGAAGCTGAACACTGTCTTTGCCTCACAGAGAATCAGATCTGGTTAAAATATAGAAGATGGTATTGGATACGTGGATTTCCTGAAACACAGTCGCGTATATACGCGAGTTCATGCACATAAAACCGCGTATGTCTAGTTGCTGACAAATTTCTGTTTGGGGTCAGCTTTCTTCAGCACAGCTGCAGTGCTGTTTGGTATCTCTGATACTGTTTGGTATCTTTGGTGGTGTTCCAGTTCTCATAATTCTATTTCTAATGTTTTGATAAAGATGCCTTGATGATTTGTTGGTGAAAGTGTTCAGGATGCACAAACTAAGGGGGAGCCTTAGTCATATGGAAAGGATGCTTGGATGCACAGATTCAGGGGGAGCATTAGCTTTGTTGAGTATAATGCATTGTTGGCATTATGATCGTTCTGAAATATGTTCTCTTTCTTGAGGTCTTTCTGGTATTGGTCATGTAAAGTTATATTTGTAGTTTGATGAAAAGGTCATGTTGAGACCCATGATGTAAAATTGTAATATTCAGTCATGTAAGGACTTGTTCATTTTGTAAACCCACTTTGTTGGGTAGTTGAGTCAAAATATGTAAACCCACTTGGTTGGGTACTTGAGTCTCCTATGTAAATCCACTTGGTTGGATATTTGATGTAAGTATGAGTCTTTGGTGATAGGAAGGTCATAGAGTCATGTACTTCATGTTTGAAGATTTAGCATGAGCTCAGGGGGAGCTTGGTCACTTCAGTGTACATCAGATCTGCAGAACGCTTCCTTCTACATGAGGAGAAAAACCTTGTGCTGGTTTTGATCCGCCCTTTTCCCTTGATGTCAAAGGGGGAGAGTGATATGGTGTTTGAATAAAGGAAAAGAATGGTGTCAAAGAATGAGGAGAGGGACATGGTGTCATTGTGTTTTACTGTATCTATCTGTTGTAGTGATCAAACACCATCGTGGTTGCCATCAAGTCCAAAGGGGGAGATTGTTGGCAATATGATGCAGAGTGTTGTCCTTGATGGCAACCCACTTGATTGATTGTTGTCCTTGAATGGCAACCCACTTGATGAAGATGATGGAAACCTACTTGATGAACTTGTTAAATGATGTAAATCTGATGTATCTACAGAGAGTACAGAAGGTAATGAAGAAAGGAATTCAATATGTGCTAGATCTATGATGAAAAGAGTATGTCTCAAGGAATACGCGGTTTTGTCTAGGAGAAGTCGTGTATGCACGCGGGTAATAACGTGCCAAGTCGCGTATGGGCAAAAGCGCTCATAAAGTGCAAAACTAGGGGTAACCACCATGGTATTGACCCATTGTATTGGGTAATGATTCGTCTAAATGACCCCGTCCAGGAATACCATCGGAAGTAATGTGGTTTTGGCTCATGGTATTAAAAAGGGTAAACCTATATAAAGAGAATAAATTCATTGTGCAAATCATGAGTGTGGGTGCAAGATGTCTGAGCTTGAATGAATACTTCTCTCTGAAGTATATCTGAATGGAAAGGGTTACAGTTGAATGATAGATCTGAATGCATGAAGCACCTATGAAGAAAATGATGAAGAAGGGAATCTAGATCTGAAATGTATTTGTATTTTCTACATCTGTTTATGGAATGATTAGATCTGAGAGGAGGCGAACATCTGTCTGACGTAAAGGGTAAAATCTGTGTGATGTGTCTGTTCTGAAGAATTGCAATGACCTAAATTTCTGAAGAACCATACGCTAGTTTGCCGCAGAAGAAGCGCGTATATGTACGCGGCTTCGCTGAAGAGAAAGCGCGTATGCGCAGTGAAATTAGCTCTGTAATATGTACAGAAGTATACACGGGTTTGTATGGTAGAAGGTGCGTATATACGCGGGATCAGTAATAGGAAAGAGCATATGCAAACTAGGGTTTGCTGAAGCATGGGGTATGAAATGTCTGATCTGTTCTGCTGTGTTACTGCTATCTGTATTCTACAGTTCTGAGTTGTCTGTATCAGTTTGGTTGTATGATTAAGCTTAAATGTGTAGAGTGGGTCCAGTCTGAAAATATTATGAAACGAGGCCTACAAGTTGTACTCTATTTGAGTTGTTGGATCCAGTGTGAAAATTGATGAAACGTGGTCCATAGAGGTGTTGAGGGTTGTAGCCTTCAGTCAGGGGGTCGTAGCTCCCTTCCAGGTGAGGCTGGTAAACGAGATCAGGGGGTCGTAGCTCCCTTCCAGGAGAGGCTGGTAAACGAGTCAGGGGGTTGGAGCTCCCTTCCGGGAGAGGCTGGTAAACGAGCGCAGGTGGGTGCCTGCGTGCTGGTAGGAGTCTGCGCCAGCACATATGTTGTAAGATGTTTTCTCTATAATAAAATATTGAAGGCTGAGCAACTGCAGCGGTGGTTTTCTCCCGACTTGGGTTTCCACCTAAAATCCTGGTGTTCATGTGTGATGCTTATGTGTGATGTTTTATTTTGTTCTTACTGCACATTTTTACTGTTTATTAAACATCTAATGAATGAATGATGGAGTGATATAAGTGAAGAATTAATGGCCCAATTAGATCTCTGTGTATACGCGAGTTTTATGATGCATATCCGCGTGTATACGCTAGTTGGCTTAAGAAAAGTAGCGTATGGGTTTTAGAGAGTGAAAAAGTAAAAAGTTTTAGTTTTTCACTAAATCATCGATTCACCCCCCCTCTCGAGTATTTTTTCCCAACATCTTCATCATACATATCGGGGTCTTCATACCTTCTCCATGTATATGTCATAGTTAATCCTCCTAATTTTTATCATATGTTTATTACTCATATCATTTATAGGTACATATTTACGAACTCTTCTTCCAGACTTCTTCATATTATGCTTCCTCTAGATCTCAATACATAGTTCCTTCATCATAGGAACAATGTTTTCCAATCACCTCGATATTCTTTATGGGGTCGTGAAATCTTGATTCTATTTCGTCATCATGTAGAAGAGTTCAAGGAAAATTGTATTTATGCCTTCATGTATTAGTTATAATGAAGATTTCTTTCTTCTTTAATCATGCTCATGAGATAGAGAATTCTAAGAATTATATTTGAAATTAAGTGATGACATGGATTTATCTATCAAAGTTAACAAATATATGTCGCATACCTCTTCCTTTATGTGATTATGCATCCTTCGAGTAGCTTCCCTTACTTCGCTTGAAGATGAAAATGCTTCAACTAACTTTTCATGTTGCTCTTTTTCTTGTACCATACCTTCATCCTTCTAAATTGTGAGCCCCACACTACATGGAATGTGGACTATCTATGTGATACTTTCTTCTTCTATGTAGTGATGAAAAATTTTAACAAACATTCCAATGGAGGATCTTGATGATCCTTATTATACAAATTCATCTTAATGATGTTGTGTGAAAAAATCTTAACTTCCCTATTTTTTTATATGACTTGCTTCAACCACATAAACTGCTACTCCAGCTTATCCTTCCATGCTTCTATGATTTCATCTCAATAATTTGCATATTATCATGACTTGATAACTGAAAAATAAACTAAATGCATGTGAGGGACCTTTTAATAATAGAGTTCTTTTACATCTTCCTTATTTGACTTATTTTCTTCTGGTTCTTCTACTTAAGTTTGGTCACATGGTATTCACCTCTTACCTTTCTTTTCTTGTTTCCCTTCTTGAGTTTAGGTAAATTCCTCTTGAAATTCCAATATTCATTACACTCACAAAACTGAATCTTAGACATGTCAATTTTCTTTTGGAATTTATTTCGAGGTTCAAACTTTCCAAACTTCCCTTTCCTCCTTGTCATACCTTCGTATGCTTATGTTTTCTCATTTGATCCAATTTCATTCTTTTCCTTTAACCATTTTCTCTTTGGTGGAAATCATGGTACTATCAGTTGCTTGTTGGTATCGTTTCTGCATCGTCATGTCATGGATGAAATTAAACTTCTTCATCATGGAGCCATCATATTGATAAATTTTTCGTAGGCCTTTTAGTATCTTCTATATCACTTCCCTTCAACAATACATAGTGTTGAAAAATATTCATGTCATCCTTTTCATCAAAAAGTGACCTTTTGTGTCATCATTTGGTTATCCTTCATACTGCTACCTTTTTCCAAGTCATATTCCTTCCAGAGTTTTCCATCAATATTATGTGTACTAGTTGGAGGTGAATTTCTACAGCCCTCTTATGGTAGCCCTATTTGAACCCAATGAGTTGGTTTCTTTCAATAATCAAAAAGTGAACTTCAAAAATATAATTACCTCTTCATGACGACCTTTCATCATAATATCAACTTCTACAACATCAACATCCTGCGTATTGTACAAACCCATCTCCAAGACATTTACTATCAAGGTTTTCCTTATTCATCATACATATCAGGGTCTTCATACTTTCTCCATGGATATTTCGTATCTAATCCTTCTAATTTTTATTATATGTTGATTACTCATATCATCTATAGGTACATATTTACGAACTCTTCTTCTAGCTTCTTCATACATTGCTTCCTCGGGATCTCAATACATAGTTCCGTCATCATAGGAACAATGGTTTCCAACCACCTCATATCCTTTATGAGGTCATGAAATGTTGATTCTATCTTGTCATTATGTAGAAGAGTTCAAGGAAAATTGTTTTTATTCCTTCATGTATTATGTATAAGGAAGATTTTTTTCTTCTTTAATCATGCTCATGCGATAGAGCATTCTAACATTCTATCTACAATTAAGTGATGACATGGATATATCTGTCAAATTTAAAAAATATATGCATACCTCTTCATTTATGTGATCATCTATAATTCCTTCAACAACTTCCCTTTCTTGGCTTAGAGATGAAAATTCTTCAACCAACTTATCATGTTGCACTTTTCTTGTACCATACCTTCATCCTTATAAACTATCGATCCTAGACTAGGTGGAATGTAGACTATCTATGTGAGACTTTCTTCTTCTAAGTAGTGATGAACATTTTAACAAAAATTCCAATGGAGGATCTTGATGATATTTATTCTACAAATTCTTCTTAATGATGATGTGTGACAAACTCTTAACTTCATATCTTGCTATATGACTTGCTTCAACAACATACAATACTACTTCATATTATCCTTCCATGCTTCTATGATTCCATTTCAATAATGCATATTATATGGACTTTCTAACTGAAAATAAACTAAATGTATATGAGGTACCTTTTAATAGTAGAGTCATTCTACTTCTTCCGTATTTGACTTCTTTTCTTTTGATTCTTCTACTTATGTTTGGTCACATAGGCTTCACTTCTGAACTTTATTTTCTTATTTCCCTTCTTGAGTTTAGGAAAATTCCTCTTGAAATTCCCATATTCATTACACTCATAGAACTGAATCTTAGACATGTCAATTTTCTTTTTGAATTTCTTTCAAGGTTCAAACTTTCCAAACTTCCCTTTCCTCCTTTTCATAGTTGCATATGCTTATGTTTTCTCATTTGATCCAATGTAATTATTTTCCTTTAACTTGGTTTCTTCAATCTTACATAATGACCAAAAATCAATAAATGGAGTTTCTTATTTCTTTCTATAGATTCTTGATACAAAGTTTCCCCATTCATCTAGTAGTGCATTGAGTCCAAGAGTGGACATCTATAGATCTGACATAGTTTCTTCTAGATCTTGTAGTTGATCTCTTATTTGTGATAACTTCATGAGATATGAGGTTACCCCTTCTTCCATCAATAGCTTCATCTTGTATAGTTCGCTTCTTAATGATATTATTTCTCCTGTATTACTTACAGAGAAAAATTCCACCAACTTGTCATAGATTTCTTTCAATGTCTTCAACTTTTCTGCATAGGGGATGAGTGAATCCTTAATCAATTCAATGAGGATTCTTTGATACCTTATTTATCCTTTCATATAATTTTATAATGGTTGAGATTGATCTTGTGGAGGTTTGGATATTTATCCTTGAAATATTCAGTAAATTCATTTTCTATGATAATTAAATCTATTATTTTCTTCCATGCAAGGTAGTTCAATGTGCCAACAAGTTTATTTTTTTCCTTGTAGAAATAAGTCATTTGGTTTTTGGATTGAGACATAAATATAAAGTACTTACTTGTAAAATGAAGATATATCCTTGATGGTGTATTCCTCTATATGCTTCCTTGATGATGATATTCCTTCTTCAATAATGACAATTATTCTTCTTCAATATAAGGAAAAATATTCTTCTTCCTTCAAAGATGTTTAAGATGTGATCCTTTCTTTAATGTGAGGGAGATAACTTTCATTTTTTATGATGATGAAATGCTATTCTTTCTTCCTTTGGTTGATATATAGAATGAGGAGGATTTCGAGAATACTTCAAATGTGTAGATTCCTTCTTCTTTTGAGTAGAGGTCTGGTCCTTGAGGTCTTCTTCCCCTTCCAAGATGATAGGGTCTTTAAATCTCCTTGATGCTATTATTTCTCCTTGATGATTTTATTTCATTGATGCTATTATTATGCTTACCCCTTATGTTTCCTTCTTCAATTGAATGATCTACAAGCTGCCTCTTCACTAGTACATAATGGCTAATTAGTTACTAAAAAAATGACTAAAATTTGCATATAAACGACTATTTTTCAGTCAGTGACCAATAGTAGCTAATTTACAGTATCTTATAACTTGTCCAAATTTTAGTTATTTTTAGCTTAGTAATTAATTAGTTGTCTCAAATTTATGTCTAGTGGTATATTTAGTCATAAATTTGGTCATTAATTTAGTCATTGATTTAGTCATTAATTATCACAAATAATGACAAAATATACAACAAAATACATTACTAAATGATCACCCTAGAAAAACAATTAATGACCAAAGAAATACGACCAAAATTTTGGTCGTGTTATAAGATATTGTAAATTTGCTACTAATAGCCATATATATGTAAATTTTAGTCATCATTTGAAACCAATTAATGACTAAAGAAATATGACTAAATTTTCGTCGTGTTATAAGATACTGTAAATTAGCTACTAATAGTTATATATATGAAAATTTTAGTCATCGTTTGAAACCAATTAATGACCAAAGAAATATGACTAGTTTTTGGTCGTGTTATAAGATACTGTAAATTAGCTACTAATAGGCGTATATATGCAAGATTTAGTCGTCATTTTCAATAAAAAATTGATCATTTGTAGTAGTTATATATCTTTTTCTGGTAGTTTCATATTCATTATATTAATGACTACTTTAGTAGTTTATATTCGTTTCATTTACTTTCATTAACAATTATTCTAAGAAACTAATTTAGTCATATATTCATTTTATTTGTGTTCATTAATAAACATGAACTACTAATTTAGTAGTTTTAGATTGATTTTATTTGTTCATTATAAATCAACATAAATAAATTAGTATTATTTTGAAACTAAATTTAAAAAAACCGGCATACAATATACATGTTCATATAATATGAAAACACAAAGTTACATATGTTAATTACAATACTAAATAATATCAAGTGCAACTATAAATAATTTCAACCACATAAATTATATTATATAAAATATCAAGTATTATAATATGAGTTTCCAACTTAATATTGGTCGGAGTACAATTTACACATGAAATATTGTTTCATCACTTCAAAACATTATCATTGTGTTTCCAAGGCATTGCAGGTGAATTCACCAACTCTGAATACTTGACCATCAATCTCTATGTGTGTCTCTTATGTGGGATGTTGACTCTACAGGTACCACTAGACCAATTATCTTTTCTCTCTCTTTAATTTGCATTTTGTTGCTTCGGTGTTATTTTTCTCCGCTTTCTTCAATTCCTTCTTCTTACCATCAATACTGAGTTCCTTTTCAGAAAAAGAAAGAAGATACAATGCAGAGTATAAGACATGAAATATGATGAACAATGGAATATAAAATAAAGGATATTATAAATTATTTATATGATATATACCTTAACATCAACAATATTGTCAATGCCATTTTCCCCCATAAAATTAAGAAACTCGAACTAGTTTTCTTCAGCTGAGAATAATGGCTTCTATGTGGCCAAATGACCTGTATAAACAAAGAAAACAAAACGTAACCATACAAATAACACCTTAGTAAAATTAGTATTCAACATTCAAGGAAAGATTAGGCACAATCATGCCAACTAAGTTACATGCTAAAAATATGAAGTTTTTGGTTACTTATAAAATGTGGGAGTGCAAACAAAAATCCTAGAAAATGTCAAAGCTAAGTCTAGAATAAAATGAATTGAAGTAAAAAGTATACAATAATAGGATAGCCTTGTATATATGTATATAACCAGAGAATGTAGAACGATAAGTGAATAAGTCCAGGGCTACAGGTCGATTATGTCAAGAATGCCCAAGTATGATGATCATTTCTTCAGATAAGAACTACTATTTGGGTCCATTATCACATATGAATACGACAACTATTATATATCAAATCATTAATTTTTTTCTTATATTTATGGATCACTATAGTATAAGTGGATAAATTGCAAAGACAATTCCCTTCGCATTGTGTTCCTCACTTGTGGCACAATATATTAGCTATGATTTGGAGAAAACTTAAAACATCGAAATATGTAGCAATCACCACTAGTAATCCCTCAAAAAGGTTTATTTTGGAATGTAACTTTCAGATTCCAGTTACTACATGATTCTTGAATGGAAAATCCACACTGAATTCCAACATAAAAATTCCAATTTGAGGGAACACCTGTGGCCATCCTCAATAACTCAAACTCAAAAAATTAGTGATCATTATAATGAAAAGATAAAATAAGGGTAGTTTTGATATTTTTTGTATATTTACATGCAAAGCACCAATAGTTTTCTCATATTTACCATACGTGTAATTTCCAATATATAACACATTGATTGAACTTTTACAACAAATACTTGATTCAATAAAAACAAGAATTTAACATATTGCAGCAATACCACCAATGCTTGATCCTCAATTACAATACAAGAAAAAAGGACATTGGTGAGTGTTAAAAAATGTCACCATAAGATCATTGGTGACGGTCAAAAGAGCCACCGTCACCAAAAATTGAACGTTACAAAAGGTGGTGTCACCAAAAATATAGGTGTTGTGGTGACATTCAAGTTTCATCACCAATAATGGTTTATAATGATGGATAGTGACCGTCACCATTTCATATGAGAAATGGTGATGGAACTTAAAATCTGTCACCAAAAAAGTGAACGTCACCAAATCTAGCGTTGCCAAAAGTATAAGTGTTGTGGTGACATTCAATGTCAGTCACGAATAATGATTATAATGACGGATAGTGATTGTCACCATTTCATACGAACAACATCAATTTGTGGTGATGGATCTTTCATGGTCATCACTATTGATGAATATATATGGTGGCGTTCATTCACCGTCACCATTTCATATTTTTCTAAGGGTTGAAAAATGTCACCAGTAGCTCATTGGGGATGGTCAAAAGAGTCCCTCTCACCAAATATTGATCATCTTCATTCCATATAAATATCAGGGCATGATGGAATCAGACTGCCAACCTCGGGGTCAAATCGCGAAGTTGGGAAACAGTTTTTGGCGGATGGTTAGAATTCGGGAGAAATTTTTAATTTCTCGGCCGAGAAAAAAGTCAACTAAATTTCTCGACCGAGAGTTTTCAAAATTCTCATCCGAGAGATTTTAAATATTTCGAACGAGAGTTTGGTCGGGTTTAACATGAGTTAAAATTCTCTCGGACGATAGTTATGCATTTTCTCGTCCGAGAGTTGTGGTCACAAAACTCTCGGGAAAACTTTTCGGACGAGAGTTGGAGAAACTCTCGGACAAGAGTTGGAAAAACTCTCGTCCGAAAGTTTCTCCAACTCTCGTCCGAGAGTTTTTCCAACTCTCGTCCGAGAGCCATTTAACTTTTAAAAACCCGTCGTTTTAAATATCGCGCCACGTCGTTTTTAAAGACCCGTCGTTTGAATTTGAATGGGATATTGGGGGGCTGGGTCCGCATTGGGCAGCCTGCCCCTGTATTTCCGTTGGCGGCACCGTGGTCCTGGCAACACGTAATGGTGGATTGGAACATACGTTGGAATTCATTTAAGGGGATACGTAACCGTTGTAACCATGCCCACCATGACATATAGTTTAATATAGTCATTTGCCTTTTTTAACCATGTCATATGGTTTGTTTATATGTTTAAAACATATGTGTTTAAATATGGGTGGGAGCGTATCATCTCTTTGATACGTTTTGGTTTAACTAAATCATCTCTTAAAATAACATTCAAATGATACGTTTTGGTTCATAACCATATTTTATTTAGTATGGCATAATTTTATTTATTGTGATTATAATAGATTTTTTTAATAATTCATTATTAAAACTTAAATAAATTAATTATATATATGTATATAATAATAATAATAAATATATACCAATTTAGGATTTGAGATTTTTTTTTTTTTTTTTAATGTAATGTTTTGATCAGTTTTAAATCTCTTTTAATGTTCTTAAAATGAATTTACTATGAAAACATTTGATGATATTTGGACACAATATGCTTAAATTACAACCCAATACCAAAAAAGATGGTTAATGTTTAAGAGACAAGTTGAAATACTCACTTTATATTAAAAATGAAATTCAAAATAGAAATCTCACTTGCTGAGTGAGAGTTGGATGGAGTTTCTATCTCTATCGGATTGTCTGAAGACTAGGGCCATGTCATCCCACAGAGAGCAAGCCGTGGGACAGGTGTTGAGGATGTGATTGAGAGTTTCTGGACCATTCTCGTGGAGCATACATCGTGAAGGGCCTACGAAGCCTCATTTCTGCAAATTGTCCCATGTAAGTGCCTTGTTATGCATGACTAGCGAGGAGAATAGTGTGATTTTTGGCCATGTTCCTCTGTTCCAAAGGGCTTGCCATTTGTGATCTGGTTGCGGATCTGAGGAGGCAGCCAAGATCTGATATGCTTCTTTGAGGTTGAACGTTCCTTTGGGATTTCTTCCCCATCTCAAGATGTCCTCTTTATTAGACTTTAGGATTCTTCTTTTGTCCAAGTCTTGTAGAAGATGGTCTACATTCATTGGGCCTGCTTGGGTATGCCATTGTTCTCTGGATAACCATTTTTTCCATGTGGTTTCCTCGCTCATAGGTTGCCAGTAGTCTGCTACCGTAACCTTGCCTTCCTCTTGCATAGCTCTTTTAAGAGTGTTCCAGTCTGGGTGTGCCAAGGGTGGGAGCTGCTGCCAGGCATCTTCCCAGAATAGGGCAGTGCTGCCTTGGTGCACTTCCCAGAAGCTATGCTGCTGAATAATATGTCGATTTTCCCATGCTTTATTCCAGATGGGGGATCCTTGAGTGGTGCCTATAAGCCTGATGAGGTCTTTGTCCCTGATTTTATTTGTATACTTCGCTTTCCACAAGGTGCCCTAGAGGGAGTTAGGATTTTCTACCCATCTCCACCAGATTTTTGCTACTATGGCCTTGCTTAATATCTTGGGGTCTCTTAGGCCCAAACCTCCCTCCATTTTTGGTTTGCAGATGTCTGTCCACTTGAGGAGGGCCCATTTGGATTCCTTAGAGGCTTCATTCTAGATAAAGGATCGTTGGATGCTTCGGATGGATTTATAAACCGCCTTAGGGGCTGCAAGTGCTGAAAACATATATGTTGGAATGGTTTGAAGGACGGACTTGACCAATATCAGTCTGCTAGCCATTTTTAAGGCCCGGTGGGTCCAACTGCTTAACCTGGCTCTCATTTTGTTGAGGAGGGCTTCCCAGTTGGCCGATTTGTAGGCATATTCCGAGAGTGGTATACCAAGGTATTTGGTTGGAAGGGAGTTCGTTTGAATATTCAGAATTATGTTGAGATTTCTCTGCACAAGAATGGATGTGTTGAAGAAAAATAGTTTGGATTTTGTGAGATTGATTTCCATACCTAAAGCCTCCGAGAAATTCTTTAGCACTTTGCTGATGGTTCGAGCTTCCTGCACTGTGGGGGCGCCCATGAGCATTGTGTCATCTATGAATTGCTGATGCGTTACTGTGGGTCCTTGGTGTACCGGTTTGATGCCTTTGAGTTGATTCTGCTGTTTTTCCTTGGCTAAGGATCTTCCTAGCCCTTCTGCCATAATGACAAAGAGAAACAGAGACAGGGGATCTCCTTGCCTTATACCTCTGGACGGAATGAAGGGTTGAAGGGGTCCTCCATTCAGCAGCATTGAAAAGAAAGCACCTGAGACCAGTTCCATTATCCAATTTGTCCATTGCCGACTAAATCCAAAAGCCTGGAGGATTGCTCTCATATAGTGCCAGCTGATTTTATCAAAGGCCTTTGAAAGGTCAAGCTGGATAAGCATACCTGAAGTCCTTTTTGTTTTGAGAGAATGCAACACTTCCTGAGTGAGGATTATGCTGTCAGTGATCTGCCTACCTTCAACGTAGCCAGTTTGTTCCTGAGAAATGATTGAGGGGAGGACATATTTAAGTCTGCTAGCCATCAGTTTGGAAAGGATTTTGTAAAGGACATTACAAAGGGCTATGGGACGAAACTTGTCGGGGGAGTCAGCCTGGTCTGATTTGGGAATTAAGGTGAGGAATGTGGCATTGATGGCAAGCAAAACTTTCTTGGTTCTGTGAAAGTTCCTTACTAGGTTGAGAAGGTCAGCCTTAATAATGGGCCAGCAAGCTTTAAAGAATTCGATTGTAAAGTTGTCTGGTCTGGGAGCCTTGTTCGAGGCCATGTTGAAGATTGTTTCTTCAATCTCCCGCTCAATGAATTCTCTTAGAAGGAGGGAGTTTTGCTCCTCTGTAACTAAGTTGGGAATGGCAGCGATAATTTCATTGATGGCTCGGGTTCTATCTTGAATGGGATCGCTGAGAAGAGAAGTGAAAAAGAGTTGAGTTCAGATCCTATATGCTCCCTTTTATAAACTTGATCGCCATCAGCTTTTTTGAGGGAGAGGATGCGATTATGTGCTCTATGATGGATGGTTGACTTATGGAAGAAACTAGTGTTGCGTTCTCCCTGTTTTAACCATTGCACCCTCGACTTCTGCCTCCATAGCAGCTCTTCTTGTTTTAACCGTTCTTCCCATTGCCTTTGCAGATTTTATTCTTGAGCTATTCTTTCATCATTGGGCCCTTCTTTGATCAAATATTGCTAGAGGTTCGCCATTTTTTCCTCGAGTTCTTTTTTGGCTTGAAATATGTCGCCAAAGGTGTTTTTGTTCCAGCGTTTGAGGTTGATTTTTATTGTTTTGAGCTTCTGCTGGAATATGTACATGATATTGTCGCTCCTTATGGTGGCTTGAGTCCACCAGCGTTGTATGATTTGCATGAATGATGGGTGCTCTGTCCAGAAGGCTTCAAATCTGAATTGTCTGTTGTGGGGCTTATCCAAATTGGTGAAGTGAATCTGCACTGGCCAGTGATCAGATCCTCTGATAGGTAGAATGCTGGCCTCCATGTCGATATTTTGTAGCAGAATGGATTCCGACATGAGGAACCTATCGAGCCTTGATGCTATCTGCCTGTTTCCTCCTTGCTTATTATTCCAGGTATGCAGACCATTGACTGTGGAGATGTCAATGAGTTTGGATTCAAAAATAAAGGTGTTGAATGCTTCCGAGTCCTTATCCAATCTTCGTAAGCCTCCCTTTTTTCCTGCTAGATTGGTGATCATGTTGTAGTCTCCGCCTAAAATCCAGTGGTTTGCCCCATGGTGTTGTCTGACTTCGTCCAGGTCTAGCAACATCTTCAGCTTTTCCTGGATTCGTTGGGGTCCATACACGTTGGTGATGCAGATCGATTGCCCTGAGTCTGGCATGTTGAAAATGATCGATAACGAGTGCTTGGTGGACAGAGCATTCTGCAAGAAGAATTTTCTTTTGTTCCAGAACGTGAGTAACCCTCCTGCTTGACCGATAGCATCTATGCTTATGCAGTGATGACTGTTGGAAACAATTTTTTTGAGTGTCTCTGTGCCTTTGGGAGAGCATTTTGATTCTTGAAGAAGTATGATGTCTGGGTGTAGCGAGAATAAGTGGTTTTTCAAGATCCTTCTTTTGGTGGTGCCGTTGAGCCCCCTGATGTTCCAGGTTGTGATTTTCATTGAGCTACCTTTGGAGCAGATAGGACCAAGGCCCTGATTTTTCCTTCATTGATTAGGCGTCTGCCTGGTTCTTATATTTGGTGTCTTGTGGATTTGCGCCCTCTTTTTCTTCCTGGTCCTTGTAGCTTGTATTGATCCAAATCCAGGTTGGCTTGAATGCCCGTTTGGTTGCTATTTCCCCATTTCCTTTTGGCTGCATTTTGGTTGATGTATTCCAGCTGCAGGTATGCCATTTCTATCTTCTCCAAGTGTTCTTGGGGAATGGCATCAACTCCCAGTTTGGACCATTGCTCATTGACCTTTTGGAGATCTAGATCGCCTAGGATCTCCTCCAGAGGATTGTTTGAAGTGGTTGAGGATGGCTGCTTTGTTTGCATTTCTGTGCATTGAGGAGTTTGCAGTGAGGTGTGGCTAGTATTAATATGAATGGGAGAGGATTATGGTTTGTGTTGCGGTGCCTGGGCGTGGATTGAATCCGAGGTTGTGCTTGGGGCGTTGGTTGTAATCAAAGATTGACTTAATAATGACGGATCTTGATCAGTGGGGGCCTGGGAGACTATAGGGTGCTCCAATGAGTCAAGATTGCTCAGAACTTCAAAGTTTTTTTGCTGGGTCGAGGCAGTATTGGTGGGGGTTGTATTGGTGGAGGGTTTCGGAGGCTTTTTGCCTTTCTCCCCTTTGTTCTTTCTTGAGATGGAGGTGAAACCAGGTGTCGACAGGCTTGCACAATGGAATACATTTCTTTGTCATAGGGTGATGAACTTGGTCTGATGTGACCTTTCTGCAACAGCTCCTGAATCTGCCTCTTGATTTCATCATTCTCCAGAACAGAGCATCGATAGATCGGTCCATTGGGTAGCAGCGCACCTGGGGTCAGATCAATCGGGTGCTTGACCTGACAGTGCAGAGGAACCCCTGTGGGTGAGGTGAAGATGTCCTCGTACTCCTCCAAAACCTTATCCATTTGTTGTTGTCGTGCAGAGGAGCCCTGTCTGGAGGTCGTGGAATTATCTTAAAGCTATTCTTGAGGTGTTTGGATTTGATTTAATATGGATCTATTGGATAATGCCTTTTATTTCTTCTCCTAATTACTTTATTCTTCTTAACGGAGTTCCTTCAACTCCCTTTAATGCTACCTGGGGTTTAAGACAAGGGGATCCACTTTCCCCCTTCCTTTTCATTATTGTAGCAGAAGGCCTTGGTTGACATATTAAAAGTAAGATCCAAGGAGGTCAACTTAAAGGCCTTAATCTTTGGGGGGCAGGTTTAAAACTTTCGCACCAACAGTTTGTAGATGACATTATGCTCTTCTGTCAAGCCACTCTAAAAGAATCTAAGGAAATTCTATCCATTCTTAAAGATTTCATGGAAGCCTCCGGAACTCTTATCAATAATGACAAATAAAATGTGTTTATATTTAATACTAATATTCTCTCCCAAAGATTCCTATTGCCTACCTTGGGATTCAACATCGGATCCTTCCCTATGAAATATTTAGGAATCCCTCTCAATCTAAATTCTCTTTGGGTCTCTGGGTGGAAATATCTCATTAATCGCATATAAGCTCGACTTCAAAATTGGGCATTTCAGGTGCTTAATGCTCTGAGTTGAGTTGTTATGTTAAGAACAGTTTTACAATCCATTCCCATCTATCAACTCTCTGGATTGGAAACGCCTAAAATCTGTTGTAATGATATGGCTAAGACGTTTAAAAACATCCTATGGCAAGGATCTCAACAAGCCTGTAAATGGGCTCTCCTTTCATGGGATAAGCTTATGAAAATAAAAAGGACCGGAGGCTTGGGGTTAAGAGATCCATATTTGCTAAATCAAGTTATGGGAGCTAAGCTCTGGTAAATATGGATACAATGGGGTAGAGATTTGTGGAAAATAATCTCAGAACAAAAGAATGAAATTTCCTTAACTATTGTAAGGAAATTAAAAGTTCAAATGACCCCTAAAGGATCCATTATTTGAAACTTGATAGCACTAAATAGATATCTCATCCGATAACACAATTTTTGGGAAATTAGAGGAGGCGGCATTGCCCAGTTTTGGGAGGAATCATGACAAAAACAGGAGAAAATATTCAGTGAAATTGATTTAGGGGAGATTTTCCTATTCACTAACAGGCCAAATACTAAGACAATAGCACAATTTTTGGATGAAGGGACAGAGCTTCAATGGCGAAAATGGAAGCTAAAAGACCAGTGGAAGAATGCTCCAGAAACTTGTCAATGGGAAAACTATGTGAAAGAACTTAAATCTAGAAAAATAACAATAGCAACACGAGAGGATATACTCATATGGGGGTATTGCATGAAAGGCATGTTCACAATACAAGAAGGCCATTACATAAAATCAAATAACATTCATAATGTAGTTGTACCACTTTGGAAAAAAAATATGGTCGGAAAAACAATGGCCGAAAATTGAATAATTTTTGTGGCTACTTAGTCATGGAAAGATTCTTACCTAGGATCAGCTGCATAAGAAAGGAATGCATGGCCGACTGACATATACTATGTGTAAGAAGAATGTAGAAACATTGGAACACCTATTGAATAACTTCTTTGTCGCTGAGACCTTGTGGAAAAACCTTTCCTCCCTCTTTCAATAAACAGATAGGGACAACAAGAGCCTCAGGCATACAATTGAAGTCTGGAGAAAAGGAGGGTATAAAAGCCTTGTTCTTAACATAGCGTGGGGACTCTTTATGGGATTTCTCATATGGGTCGCCTGGAAAGAAAGAAATTGGAGAACATTCAAAGATGAGTATCGAAAAATTGAAGAGATATGGAAAGTGGTTCTCGAGAATATCAGAGAAACTGTCCTCACCGAGAAATGGCATGAAGATGACTGGAAAGCTAATGGGCATGAGGATAGGATTTTAGCTATGCTTAACTTGAAACCCCAAATGCTCGCCCCAGCCTCATGGAAACAAAAACCTTTGGGAAGACATCCGCATGATCCCAAGATTCCTTTGGGAAGCTTGGAATCTCCACCCGATTACACCATAAGAATCCAAAGCCCATAATGCCTCCACATGAAATCAGGTAGGAATCCATAGTGCACTACACTTCCACCTAATAAATTTCATGGGAATCCAAAGTCCACCCAAAGGATCTCCACCTTTGAAAACCAAGAGAAGTTCCAAAGTAACCAACATCTCCACTTGCACAGGAATCAACAAATCACCCTACCTTATTAACGTGGTTGTTTTTACTTTTTGCAATGTTTCCAGACTAGTTGCGAGTGTGCACTAACAATGCTTCCACACACTCTTAATGCATAGTTTTCATCACTACGATGTGATTATTATGTCATTGACTTCCCTTTTCTATGAATAATGCTTGAATGCATCAATCATTGAATGACTCCCCTTGAGAGAGTGTGTGCTCTCATCTCCCAACTGTGTTGACTAGCGTCTACCATCCCACATGACCGGATTTTCCTTTATTTCTCTATTCCCATACAACATCGTCAATTCTTATTACAATGTGGAAATGATGTGGGTGACCGACTTTTCCTTTATTTCTCTATTTCCCATACATCATCATCAATTATGAGTACAATGTGAAAAGGACTTGGGTGGGAATAATTGCAACATTCAATACTTTCCCTACTTCCCCAAGCCATTCTATACTTTCCCTACTTGCCCAAGCCATTCTGAAGGAGCTTCCTCCTAGAGCTATAAATCTCTGTTCTTTCTCACAATCTAGTCATTTCATTTTATCACATTCAATTGCAATTACCTATGAAAATATTTAGATGAGGGAGCAACTAAAAAGTGTTCACACATCCATAAAATATTTTAATATTTAGGATTAAATAATATTAACAAATATTTAAAAATATTTTAATGCAAAAAATAACAAAAAGCATTTTAATATCTAAAATGTAGTGCATAAATAAAATACATTAATATACATATTATGCATTTTATTTTAATGTTAAATATATATTATTTCCAAAATAAATTATATATGTACTAAATGAATTTGATGCTCAATTTCTAACTTGCAATACACACAAATGCATGTATATGAATTTGAACACACAAATACATGTATATGAAGTCAACCATCAAAAGAATGCAAATCCCATAAACTAGAGGTTAACCTAATTCAGAAAATGAGCAACGAGAATAAGTGAGGTTGATGTTCTTAGAAAGAGGCCCATCCCTTTTCGTGCAAGATCTACACAATCCCGTAGGAATAGAAAATCCAATATCAATCTAATCGGTGACCCTTGAGTTTATCGATTCCTCCAAAAAGATGTTGATGCCACTTGTTAAATATGAAGCCTTCTTAATGAAAGAGAAAGTTGAGCTTCTTGTAGTCGTGATTTATACAATCACAATGGAATCAACCATCAAATTTCTTCATAACTGACCACCGCTCGCTTTTACAAATCCCCAAAGAGAATTATGGTGCCTTTTTATTTTATATTACCATAGGAGAATATCAAGATCGAGCAATCAATTTGAGGACTTTCACAAAGCAACAAGGCATATCAATAATGGGTAACACGAGTTTCATTAACAGCCATACAAATCACGTTATAATCGGATTTGACAAGTGTCAACTTTTTTCATTTTATCATGCTTATGTTGTTGCATGCGTGCATAATAATTTGTTTAGTTTTGTTCTCTCTTACCTTCTTCAACGAGAATACTAATCACATTCTAGACTCTCGACCAAGAGTTTAGAAAACTCTCGGCCGAGAGTTTAGAAAATTCTCGGCCGAGAGTTTTCTAAACTCTCGGTCGAGAGTTTTATTGGGCAAACTCTCGGGGTGCAAACTCTCGTCCGAGAGTTTTTAAACTTTCAACCGAGAGTTTGCCCGCGCGGTAAAATCTAACTTTAGGCAGGTTAAACTAGTTTTAAATTTCTCGGTCGAGAGTTTTAGAAATTTTTCGTCCGAGACATTATCTCGGTCGAGAGTTTCTGGTCAACGAAAAACTCAAACAATTCTGCAGTTTTAAGAAACCTACAACTTTGGAGGGACAGAACACCTACAAAAACAAAATGATTTATGTCAGACCAAGTACCATTAGATTCATCTCTAAATCTAGTTTTTGATGATGTAAGATTTATGGAGTTTCATTAAAAAATTCAATTTTTTATTTATTTTTTACTAAACTGTGTCACTATGGAATTTCATTGTTCGAAAAATTGCACTGAATGAAAATTAAATAACTTTCAAATGAGGACACCAAAAAATTCAAAAAAATCATACTGCACTTCCTCTCCCTGTCTACTTCAAAAGGGTACTCTCATTTTTCTTATTGACGATCACATTTAAAAGAAAATCAAAGGATGATAAAATGTACTGAAACATCACTGTTTTTTTGTCTTCGTCCATTTCAAAAAATAATAAAAAATAGTGATTTAATCCGAAAATTACCGAAAAATAGTCTGTGCACTAGTGCAATATATGCAGACTATGATGCTATGGTTTTTTTCCAAAAAATGAATAACCTTCCCTAAAAAAAGTAAAGGATTATAAAGTGACTATTTATGTTTGCCTGAAAATTTCAAGTATATGCAGTTAGTAAACAGGAAATTTATCCCTCTATATGTCAATATTTTTTTTTTTTTTAAATATGGGTATGGAGGTAAGACAATTCTCTACAATTCTTGTTTTTATGTCAAAGCATAATTTACAATAAAAATATGAGTTTAGTGGAGTTGAAGTTGAAAACATAGAAAATTACAATTTTCAACGTCAAAAAAGGGCAAAAAGTGTTTCCCAACTTCACATTTACCTTGCTTGTAAAGTAGGTGTTGTTCCATTGAGCTAACACCCTTTAAAGAATTAGACTTTAAAAAAATAGATCTTTAAAATTTATACATTGTAAATTCTACAACTTTCAATAAATTATTAAACTTTGTAAAGTCTTGGAAAATATTTTACCAAAAAGGAAAAATAGGATCGAAGTTTGTACCAAATGGTTATGGAAGTTATGAAAAGTGGGTGGAGGGAAAAATAGTCATGTATAAGATACTCAATATTTTCAGTTAAATACTCAATTAGAAGTGAAACTTTAAAGAAATTGATAGCCTAGATATGACATACAATTATCAAATATGAAATATGCAATTACACCAAAGATTGATTTCTCACCTTGTGAATCATGTAAATATGTTGCGACGACATAAAAATATTCCTTTTAAAGATTAATTTCCATGCCAAAAATCCAAAAACAATGAGTATATACGATGTAATTATAAATAATGAGCTACTTGCTTGAATCCTATTGGCTATAGGGTCTATAAAAGTAATTCGGAGTGGTTCTCGTTATTAATTTATTAAAGATGTCAAAACACAACAATCAATAACATTGATCTTGAAATGTAACCAATAAACAAATGTTAAAAAATGTAAGTATAAAGTTTGGCTAATATATGTTACACCAAAAAAACATCAATGGGGCATTTAGACACTTCCAAATCCACACCAAGCATGAGTAACCAAAGATGTAATTGTATGGATACAAAGAAAGCACTCTCTACCTCTCAATGATAACTATGTCCTCCCACAATTACTTCAATTAGCAAAGAGGTGTGAAGACAAGCACCTCAAAGCAAAAAAAGCTACACATTTCAAAAACACACTTCATCCCCCCTCTACCTTTATAGAATAGAACAAGGGGAATAAAAAAAATATCCATAGAGAATAGGATTAGAGTGGGAAAAATAAATATGATAAGAAAAAAAAAAAAACAATGAAAATCTACTAATTTGAATACGTTTAAAGTACATTAAACAAAGATGGCATCCATAGTACATTAAAGTGACATTGGTCAACTTTTGGACTGGTCAATTTTCAACTATCCATAGTGCCACCAATCTAATGAACTATGATAGGATATTTTCCCATTAATGGAGAAACATGTTTAAATATCACACTGTTTCTTGATAACCATTTTCTTTAACTGACAACCATGCATATTTCTAGCGCATAATTGCAAAACATGGAAAAAAAAGTGAGCATAAAGTCCAGAAGCCCAATCTACCTTAATGGAGAAAAACAAGAAATCAAAACTTACGTACAATGTACCAACCATTGAAATGATGGAAACATGAAAGAAAATGTCATGATACTTCTCATCAAGTACAAAAAAAATCATATCACCTGCAACAATGAATTTATAAACCTTTTTCATAAAATGGTGCTAATACACTAACTATAGTTGGTTGGCAAAAATAAGTCAAGGATATATGTAGTTGGTTGGAAAAAATTCATCCTTAAGGAACCAACCCTATATTCAAAAAATTAACCATTAGAGAGTGCGTTTAGATATGGGTTTTGTCATGTGGTGGGTCACTTGCACTTAGCCCAATATTTGAGGAAATAACCAACCAATTGAGGGTACACAATTGTTTTTTTTTATAACTATATTAAATAGATCATCCAGTAACTTAAATAATTTCCTTCATCGAACCCATGTATCATTGCCAATACTTATTGAACCTTAAAATCATCAAGAAAATAAGCCAATATGATCATACAAGAGTTTTTTTAAGAACCTACATCATTGAGGGTATAAGGGGGAAACCAATGCTGCATAAAAAGACCATTATTCATGAAGAACGATGGAACCCCCATTGTAATCATTTAAGATACTCCTATAGTTGAAAATCCAAGCTGACAATGCCTTTCCCTTTATGTTCAAAGATAAATCTTCCCTTTACAATTCTTTTTTGAGGTAGATATGCATCTCATCATTCCATCACATAAGGCGGAGAGGCCACTACATTGAACTTTCCAATTAACGTCCTTGCATGTGCATACATGCAAATAGTATCTCCCCAACCAAGACCTCCAACATGATTAACACACTAATGTCATAGATTTTCCTAGGTATATATGCAGGGGCATAGGCCCAAGACACTTTTTGTACATAAATAAACCTAAGGGGGGGTCTCATGTTTTGTTTCCCCATGTAAATATTCATAGTTGAGTTATTTTAGTCAATTAGAAGGGAAAATATTGTAACTGCCCAAATAATTGATGGGCACCTGAAGAGATAGTCAGTTTCAGAAGTTAGGCTAGCTTTAGGAGTCCAAGAGTCATCAAAGAAGTGAATCGATTGATTTCCAATATGTATAAAAATAAACCTCTGTGACAAAGTCGAGGGACCTGCACATAGACCTGCCTGTACCTACAGAGAGCTGCATAGATCGGGATAGTGAGGAAGAAGGCCGTAGAGTTGAAGACCTGGCCGAGATAAGAAGTCTGTAAGAGAATTCATTTAATGAGAAAGAATTTGTTCAGTATGTCATGTGCATTGTGATTTAGTTTTGTATGTGAATTTGTCAAGTTAAATCATATGTGAATGTATATCCACTTTGCTTGAATAATTTCTGTGTGAACATATGTATGCATCTTGATGGAGGATAATTGAAATCTGTGATAATTAAGAAACCCTGTGATGGGATTAATGGTGCTCTGTATATAGTTAGAGGAACCGATGTTAATACGGTCGACAGTGTATCCCAAACTGGTAGACAGTGGAGTTATATATTCGTTGAATATATGTCATGAAAAAAGATATGGTTTTAAGCCCCACATGGAAGGGTCTACGCTATTAGTAAGGAACTGACTGGCATTCATGGAGAAAGGAACGAGGAGCGAGGGTGTATCAGTTACAAAGCGGAAGAACTAACAGAGTATTTGGCTTTGAACTCTCGGTGGAACATGGACTAACACTTCAGAATTATGAATGGAACCTGGAAGGAAAGAGGTGGAACATAACAAAAGAAAGCACGACAGAACCTGGAGTAGAGGAGTGGAACCACGAAGGAGGAACAGTGAACACGGTTTAGAGCTAACCGGCGGGTTTGATCACACCACCTTTACACGGTGAGCGGTATTTTAGGAATGGGGAGCGATTCCACAGGACAGGCGACACGTGTCCCCGAGCGAAATTGAAAAACCGCTTCCACTATGCACCATCGCGCATTATCATTCGTGCATCTAAGCCGAGCGATATCCGTCGGATCATCTGAAGCCGAGCGACGTGCTCTCCGCCGTTGGATGGAGGCGATCGTTAACGTTGGGGCCCATGCATATGTTGTTAAGGTATGCGGTTTTAATATAGGTATGTCCGGTGCCGTTGGGTTGTTTAATTCTTCCAATGACTTTGGAGAAGGTCGTAATGTACACATTGATATATCGTAGCGTGCATATAATGTTTGAATTTGCGAAGTGGGGGCCATATGAATTGTGATTCAGGTGCGTAGTTAAAAGATCGAGGTTTTAATATGTATAGCGTGGGAGCCTTATTATTTGGGTTTAATATAAGATTCGACTAAAGTATTCACTTATCAATTTATATGAAATTGATAAGTAAATAAGAAAGAAGAAATAAAGTAGTGAGATTGCGAGACCTTGGCTTGGAGATTTATTTAATTGCTAGACCAAGAAAATAGAACAGTGTGAGTTGCCCGAGATGTGAAGTTGATTGGGGCAAGAAGAATTGGATGCATTTACACACATATTGAGGTTGGGACCAAGGTAAACCGGGGATATGGGTAGTCACCGCTGTCAAGTGGTATCAGAGCTAGAATTTAGTTAGCTCGTTGAAAAGTTTGTTTTGGAAATGCACATGTACTAAACAGGAAAGAAAAGTTGAAGTTTAAATATGTTTAACAGAAAATTGCAGATTTGATTTGACATGTAGTGAAGGTTGATAACTCAGATTTACAGAATCTAGAGTTGAAGACAGAGTGTCTTAAAGATTGCAGTAGGTAGATGCAGTGCAGGTGAAAAGAAAAGAAGCAAGATCAGTCAGGGATCTTGAGAGGTAAGATGATGAGCCTTATTTGAACTCTGGTTGGAAGGATTTGTTTACAGAATACAAAGTGCAAGCAAGTGAGGAGGGATCTTAGCAGAGACAGATCACAAGCTTTGAGAGCAGTGATAGAAGAGTCCAGCAAGAGATTCTGAGTGGAGAAAGAGTGTGGCAGAACTTGAAATAATTCCCAAATGAGGTTGGATGAAAGAAGAAAAGGGGTGTTCTTGAGAAAGTTGCAGAGTGAAGCCTAGAGAGCAGAAGAGAGTGCTCAAAAGGTTCCTGAGAGAGGGGACCAGTACTTGCCAAAAGCTGGAGCTCAGGAGAGAAGCTTGGTGAGGTGAGTTGCAGCAAGAGAGCTTGTTGTTGCAGAGGCTTAGTGCAACTTGTGAGTGAAGAACTCCTAGAGAATAGAATGGCTACTAAGAGCCATAGCAGAGATTGTAGAGATTGCAGAGGTTCTGAAAGAGGCCACAGCAACAGAGTGTGGGAACATGCCAAAGAAAATGGCATGAGGAAGAGACTCACAGATAAAGAATATTGGAAAGAATTTGCTGAGTTCAAGGAAGAGCTCAACGAACTGAAGAGAAGGATAGAAGAAAGCCAGAAAGTTGGTTGGCTCATGAAGAAGAAGATAAAGTGGCAGAGGCTACAAAGGAAGGAGTAGATGATGAATGCTCGGAAGAAAAAGGAAATACTCAGAGTAATTGAGTATCTGGAGAAGGACTTGGAGACTGAAGCTTCAAGTGGGACCCAGGGGTCTAAGAGCCTTACATCTGACATATTTTTTATGTTTGCAGGAACAACAGGTGAGAGAAAACAAACTGCTGATGTTGTCACTAAGGAGGAAAATGGAGCAGCTACATGTTTTGAAGATGCCCATGCATAGTTGGAGAAAGGTTCTGCTTTCCCATATATTGGAAGCATAAGAGATTTAGGTTATGACATTGGCCAGAAGTTGGAAGTTGGACAACTTGAAGAAATTAAAGAAGAGACCATTGGAGAATCTCTGGAGCATGTGAAAGACTTGGAACAACAAGAACATGTGGTGATCAAATCACCAAATGAGACCATGAGGTCTTATGTTTTTACAACTGACAATTTGTGTGTGAATGCAGGTGTTAAGGAAGAGAGTTCACATGATGGGACTGCGATGAATGAAGCTAACTGTTGCCAAGCAAGATATGATGAGTATCTTTCAGATGAATAACAGATTGAACTATTGCAGCAGAGGGAATTCATTAATTCCTTATTTTATAGAAGAGATTGTTTCAATGGAGCTGATGAAGATAAATTTATCATTAATGCTGATAATGACAGGCTGCTTTTGATGAATGGCCAAGTAAGGAATGATGGACAGGTAGCTGGAGTCTTTGCAGAGATGGGAAATCAGGATTTTATTCTGATGAAGACTAAGGAGATAGTGACAATAGAAGATAATGAAGATGTTGAATATGTTGAAGATGTTCTCTCGGAGGAGATGCCGATATTGTGGCATGAATTAAGTGGTCTAGTGTAGATAACAGAACCACAAAGAGAAGGTGTTCAGATGGTAAGGACAGAGATGATTGAAGATGAGGAAGTTCATTTTTATGAACTAGAGCAGAAAGACATCTTTGAAGGGGATGGTGCAGAAGAGAGGCTAGCTGGTAGTCTCAAGAAATTTTGAAGAATTGGAATCAACATTCTGATGTGTTGATCGAGAAGGAAAGAAAGTTGGGACAACATACTGAGATGCTGACAGAAGAAGGAAAGGCTTTGAGGCCTTGTAGACTTTGTTTTAACAAATGTTTGATGAATGCAGATCCTGTTGATGATGGAGATAAGTTGACAGCATGGGGCAGTCAATTGAAATAGAAGGAGAGTTATGTGGAAAACTTTAAACCATGGAATGGAGAGATTGAGCTGCTAGAGAGTATGCTGAATCAACAGGAGTCAATACAAGAGAGAAGACCTCAAATTCAGAATTGGGGATTGCAGAATGTGAAGACACAATGGGATGAAGATAGAAAAGAATTGATGATTAAATCATCAGTAGGGACCATTGGGTCT
Source organism: Pinus albicaulis (assembly GCA_034641835.2). Lineage (NCBI taxonomy): Eukaryota > Viridiplantae > Streptophyta > Pinopsida > Pinales > Pinaceae > Pinus > Pinus albicaulis. The sequence goes on along the minus strand of JAXQQM020066846.1, from coordinate 45,894 downwards.
TGGGGTTTTGGAACTGATGAAGTGGTTGTGTTGATAGGCAAAGCAGAAGACAATCCATCACTTGGAGTTGTCTTAGAATAAGAAGAGTTGTTTCATAATGAGGATGAGCAGCTGAATGAAGATGAGACATCCATGTCTCATATGTAGGAAATTGTTGCTATTGATAGCAAGGAAGAATTGGCTTGTTCGAATAGCCCAGAGAAGATTGAAGAAGCTGTATGGCAGACTGTTGGGGCTGCTACAACAGTGGAGAACCAGAGTTTCACTCTGATAGAATATGAAGATACAGTGGCTAGAGAACTTGATTTGATTGCTGGAGTCAATCAAGAAGAAGGAAGGCAATTGCAGAATATTGCCAAGGCAGAAGAAGAAGATGCTGAACCTGAGTTGCAGCATGGAGAAGATTTGTTTGGCCAAAGGAGATAGCGAGAATATTTGCTGAAGATATTCAGAAAAGAAGGTAAAATGCCAGAGCAGAAGCTTGGAGTGTTGCTGGAGAGAGGGCTGAAGCAACAAGATGAAGTATTGCCAGCAGAGGAGCAAAATTTTTACTATTACAGAGAGGGTATGGATGATAGGGTGGTGAATACGACAGTAATAAGAACTGAAGAAATAAGAATGCAACAAACAAAAGTAAGTGTCCATCAGTCAGAGGAAATATTAGACAGAGAAATTGAATTGATAAGGAAACTGATACAGAAGATGCCTCAGAAAAGGACAACCGCAAGAAAGCTGAGAATCAGCAGCAGCAAGAGGAAGACAGTCACAGACTGTGAGGGCCTAAAAAGTGTGAAGATGCAGACCAAGATATGGAAGCCAGGAGTAATGCGAAAGAAGAATGCTGCAACAAATAACCAATTGCAGAACAAAGTATGGGATCTAGGCAGATAAAAAAATAAAGCACATGATCAGGAGATCATGAATCATTTGAACCTAGGGAGTCTGATGCAGGGGCATTACGCCCAAGACACTTTTTGTACATAAATAAACCTAAGGGGGGGTCTCATGTTTTGTTTCCCCATGTAAATATTCATATTTGAGTTATTTTAGTCAATTAGAAGGGAAAATATTGTAACTGCTCGAATAATTGATGGGCACCTGAAGAGATAGTCAGTTTCAGAAGTTAGGCTAGCTTTAGGAGTCCAAGAGTCATCAAGGAAGTGAATTGATTGATTTCCAATATGTATAAAAATAAACCTCTGTGACAGAGTCGAGGGACCTGCACATAGACCTGCCTGTACCTGCAGAGAGCTGCATAGATCGGGATAGTGAGGAAGAAGGCCGTAGAGTTGAAGACCTGGCCGAGATAAGAAGTCTGTAAGAGAATTAATTTAATGAGAAAGAATTTTTTCAGTATGTCATGTGCATTGTGATTTAGTTTTGTATGTGAATTTGTCGAGTTAAATCATGTGTGAATGTATATCCGCTTTGCTTGAATAAGTTCTGTGTGAACATATGTATGCATCCTGATGGAGGATAATTGAAATCCGTGATAATTAAGAAACCCTGTGATGGGATTAATGGTGCTCTGTATATAGTTAGAGGAACCGATGTTAATACGGTCGACAGTGTATCCCAAACTAGTATACAGTGGAGTTATATATTTGTTGAATATATGTCATGAAAAAATATATGATTTTAAGCCCCACATGGAAGGGTCTACACTATTAGTAAGGAACTGACTGGCGTTCATGGAGAAAGGAACGAGGAGCGAGGGCATATCAGTTACAACACAGAAGAACTAACAGAGTATTTGGCATTGAACTCTCGGTGGAACATGGACTAACACTTCAGAATTATGAACGGAACTTGGAAGGAAAGAGGTGGAACATAACAAAAGAAAGCACGACAGAACCTGGAGTAGAGGAGCGGAACCACGAAGGAGGAACAGTGAACACGGTTTAGAGCTAACCGTAGGGTTTGATCGCACCACCTTTACATGGTGAGCGGTATTTGAGGAATGGGGAGCGATTCCATAGGACGGGCTACACGTGTCCCCGAGCGAAATTGAAAAACCGCTTCCACTGCTCGCCATCGCGCATTATCGTTCGTGCATCTAAGCCAAGCGATATCCATCGGATCATCTGAAGCCGAGCGACGTGCTCTCCGCCGTTGGATGGAGACTATCGTTAACGTTGGGGCCCATGCATACGTATGTTAAGGTTTGCGGTTTTAATATAGGTATGTCCGATGCTGTTGGGTTGTTTAATTATTCCAATGACTTTGGAGAAGGCAGTAATGTACACATTGATATATCGTAGCGTCTATATAATGTTTGAATTTGCGAAGTGGGGGCCATATGAATTGTGATTCAGGTGCGTAGTTAAAATACCGAGGTTTTAATATGTATAGCGTGGGAGCCTTATTATTTGGGTTTAATATAAGATTCGACTAAAGTATTCACTTATCAATTTATATGAAATTGCTAAGTAAATAAGAAAGAAGAAATAAAATAGTGAGATTGCGAGACCTTGGCTTGGAGATTTATTTAATTGGAATCGCATTTTATGAAGTGGGTTTTTTCCATGGTTTGTAATCATGTATTACAAGTGAGGTAGCTTCCTGGAAGACTAGATAAGAAGCTTCCGCATTAGATAAATAAATTTCCAGATTTGAATTTTTATTGTGCACAAAAATTTGGTGTATGCATTTTTTATATGCCATGAGAGTTGGGAATGTGGGTTTGGCGGGGTATGTCCGCTATCAAACTCTCTCCCTGTTGAGAATTTCTTGGGGTCTCTTTATGTATTTCCATCCTCATCTCCTTGATTTCTCTGGAAATATCCTGCATAGTTTGGAGAAGAAGTTTTGGAAACTCTCTTCCATCCATTGCTCCAGGTTTATAGATATAGTGCCCCATAGGCTGAGCCAAGATTATGCTCTGATACCACTGTAATATTCCAAAATAGGAAAAACAGGAATATTGAACATAAAACTAGAAATTACAATAATTATCAATACATCAAACATGAGAAAATCATAGATCTGTTTTATTAAGTATAACAACAAAAAATAAGTACAATATCTTGAGGAACAAGTCACTCAAACTAGGCAAGAAAAACCTCCAATGCTCAAATACACCCAAACATGAAATGTTGCTTCTACACAAAATGCTGGAGAAACAAGAGAGCAAATTCCGAATGATTACAACTGTAGATGGAAAATATAAATATATAGATCTACAAATATAGAGCTCAAGAAGTGTCAGGAATAGAGATATAAAATCCTAAGCACATTTCCAAGACAACCCAGAAAGGTTTCCAGAAATACACAAAATAAAAAAATGATGAAGTGCGGCCCTAGGGTTGAATAATCTCTGCAATTGGATAATTGATAAGATGTGTCTGGTATGATATAGAAATGGTTGATACTCCTCCAATATATCTCCCGGATGAAGGGCTTCTTCCATCACTGGAAATCTAACTCGCATCTGGGGCACCTCGCCCTCGGCGCAAGCCAGCCAATAAAGTGTCTGCGGTTCCGGAAGGGCGCATTGTGGGTGATGGTAGTAGCTTGCCTTGATGCCGGATGACCAAATGATGCTCAAAGACCCTCCTTTCTAGCCTCACGGGTTGAAGGGCGGTCTTCCACTAGAAAACAAGCTCGTAATCGATCACTACTCCTCCACTGCTATTGCCCTGCAAAACAACACAATCCTGAAAGAGACTGCGCTATGGATTATGGCTCAAGCTTGGCCTGATGCTGGATGGTGGAAATGTAGCTCAATAGATCTCTCCTTAGTAGGCACTTGAATTCCCCCAAGGATGAGGGTGGGATTTCCATTTAGAAACACCATTTTGCTAAACAACACAGTAGATTATGCTAAACAACTGAAATGTGCAAAAATTCATAAAAGACCAAGACAAAAACAATAATCAGAATGCTTTCTATGGCTGCCATCCCCTTCCTTATATTCTTGGTGAACTTCCTCACCCTGGCTCCCACTCATTAAATATGCTACTCTATTGCATACACTCCTCCATCATAACTGTGTTGTCCTCCAGTAACTCTCCACTACCTCCATGACAGCGCTGTTGATTTGGTCAACCTTGACCTCTTCCACATGCTTTAGACCCTAGTCACACCCAAAAGTGATTTATTCAGCTGATACAATGATCCACATTCACATTAGAAGTGGTTTTATTACTACTAAAGAGATTTATGGGTCTCTCTACCCACTTATTCATCTATCTTATTAGAAAAAGCAAAAATTAATATTCCAACTAGTTGAAAGCTAATTAGGAATATTAAAAATTGTTCATTTATATAATGTAAAGGGGGTTTCCCCCTCGAAGTGACTTATTTCTAAGGTGTTGACCTCTCTTTTCTTCTATTTTGGGAGCTAGTTTCATAACATTTGGTATCAGAGTTTTGGATTCTAGGGTTTCGCTGCTTCAAACAGGTCATCGTGGAATTTTCACTATAATTTTTTTCTACAAAGGTTCAAAAGATTAAAAAAACCCATTTGTGAAGAAACCCTCATGAACTTCATGTAAAAATTTCAGATCTTGGTTCACAATATTTTCAGAGATGTGATCTATGGAATTTAGGGTTTTTGCGGGCTCTTGAATTTCATCTCAAAGAGGTGACCTTGGGAAAAGCGTCATAGCTCTCTCTCTCTGAGCATCAGATTGAAATTATGTAAAAATTGGTCAAAATTAAACGAACTATAGTTTCTTGTGTATCAATTTTAGAGCTGAAGGAGGAAACAATTATACGTGGCATGTCGTACAAGTTCGTTCTTCTGAACTAGTACATAATTAGGCCATTGTGGGAGATTGGGCATAACTTTACCTTGAAGAATCAAAATCAAGTCTGACCTATGGAATTGGAAAGACAATTCAGAGGGATATTAAAGGACCAAAGCTAAAAGCTCAGGGATCCGAAATAATAGAAATAAATAAGTTTCAATATAGAGTTCCTCAAAAGCAAGAAAAAGGTGTGTATTTTTTTCAATTGCAGAAGTCTTGTTTGAAAAATCAGTTTGAAGTGATTCCAAGTGAATATTGAAGCATAGATATCACTATTAGGTTCTAAAATGCCCCCTAAAAAGAATTGAACACCCATTAAGCTCTCAAAAGTCTCTACTATGACTCATGAAGAGGAAGAAGTGCAACACGAGATATCAAAATTATAAGAACAAGTGCAAGAAATTTTGCTCTCGTAAAGAGTAACAAAAAATGTAATGGAAGCTAAGATGGATGGTTTGAAGAAAGGAATGGAAGTTAAGATGGATGGCATGGAAGTTAAGATGGATGGCATGGAATTTAATATGGATGGCATGGAAGCTAAGATGGATGGTATAGAAGGCAACATGGAATATTTGAAGAAAGACATGGAAGGTTTGAAGGAAGGTTTGGAAAAGTTACTACAAGAAAATCTTCCTAATGGCGAAAAGGTAGTAGTGGAAACTCATGATGAGAACAAAAGAAATGTTGATCATGATTTCATAGACTGTAATGTTAGATTTAAGACCCACTATATTCCAAAGATATATATGAGGAAGTTTGAAGGCAAGGATTTGATAACTTGGATACTACAAATGGAGCAACACTTTGAGCTCCATAATACGCAAAACACTCAAAAGGTATGCATTGAAACTTTATATTTAGAAAAAAATCAGTTTGTATGGTATTGATGGTCCATGGATTTGTTCTCGTAAACCACTGGTCACTTGGTCAATTTTTAGGGAGGAAATGATAGCACATTATGAGGATACAAAGAGAAACATTTTCTTGAGCCAATTGATAAATATCAAACAGAAGGGTTCAATGATGGAGCACATTGAGGATTGATCCGGGTTCGTCAGCTACTGGATTTACCTATGATATTTTACTTATGTGATGTTGTTAGAATTTAATTTTGAAAGAGAATAAAAGAACACATATGCATGTTGTAAAGAAGAGGAAACAAGACAACCATCAACAACATAAGAATACGAGACGTTGATAACAGGGTTCGTCCAATTTGGACTACGTCTTTGGGCTCAGTGTCAAAATGGGGTAGGTCGCTTCATATAGTGTTGGAAATGGTGATGATCTACATGGATGATTTTATTTGTCATACAAGGAGACGTGCCCTCAACATGAGTGGCTTGTCACTCCACGAGACGTTCTGCTACAGGAACTATCACTCATAATGGACCTCCTATCAGCATGACATAATCTCACATGAAGCAAAACAAAGGTCTCGCAACATGCATCAATCAAGGATATATAAATCATAATACATCACAAATTAACTGATAAAAGAGGCACATGATCAAAACTACATATACCTCAACCCCTGAAGTTGGATGAATAAATGGATGCTCAGTTGTTGAATCTGCCTGGAGCATCGCATTCGTGGTGATGAGGGGCATAGAATCGACTGTCCACACTTGAAAATCTGACACCATCACTCACATATGGAAAATGGCCAAAATTGGGAAGCTCTGCTGCTAAAACAGACATCACCATCATGTTCCTATTGCCGAGAGGTGTAAAATCGACATAAATTTTATTGAATTCTGACTCTTGCAACTTCGAGACCTCAAGGAATATTTTTGATGCCCTCAAGATTCCCTAAGGTTTTGTTCTACCGAGAATCTGAAAATATGCTACTCAAATGGCCATTCTAACTTTACCATCGCGTTCCCTACAAAATTTTGGTTAAAATGACTGTAAAATTCATATCATTCTGACAAAATGAAAATTTACCTCCCCATGGAATCTTTCAAGAATCAAGGAATAATCTCTGCAAAAGATTCTCTGCCTAGCAAAACGTGCCCCACATGGTTCCGCCTTGGCCTGGTTCATGGTTCCACTTTTTTCTTGGTGCACCTCCGTTCAGTGCTTCTGCTGCACGTTCTTCAATCTGCTCCCTCGTCCTCCTCGGCCTCTGTTTTTTCTGGTCGAATGTTAATGAATACGGGATTAAATATTTGGTTGCAAGCGGATGTTACAAAGCACAACCTATGGGTTGTTGGTGGTGGAGGATACTAGGCTGGCGAAGGTTGGGGTTCAAATCTCCGACCTCCCCAAATCAGTATGAATGGTTGGATATATATTTTTTTGGGTGCGCGATTAATATGGTTTTGGTGTTTGTAACCGTGGCGGTTAACGTGTATTGCGGATTGTTTTAATAGTGGTGACATTTGTGTTGTATTTTGGGACCGTCGCATGGACGGGGCCGACAAATTTTCCAGCGGTGGGTTCAACTCCCACCGGTTCCATCATGATATAGGCTTTGACCTTCGCATATGGAATGGGTGGTGGCGTGGGCCAGGTCCACCGAAGGTCGCCTTCCCACCCACATAACTGATTGTGGTTTACACCGTGGGGTTCGGTGGGGGTCATGGCCCGCCGAACCAAAATATATTAATATATATTGTTGCAATATGGCTATGATGGGGGTGGCAGGGGTCATGGCCCGCCACCCCTATTTAAATTTTTTTTTATATTAAAAACAAATTGGTTGTTTTTTATTTTAACGAAAATAAGGGTCATTGGGCAATTTAACGAGGCCACAATTTTGCCCATTTTCGAGAGCCAAGTTCCCTGTCAGTTGATGGCGAATTTGTGGGACACTTAAACCTAGCCCATTGCCCAACTTTGACCAAAACTTTGACTCGCTCTAACTTCTCCATATAGGCTCAGATTGGAGATCCTTTCACATCGTTGAAATCAGGGTGATTAGCACTTCAATATAAACCTAGTTCGAGAGCAATCCAACCACTTTGAATTTTGGGCATTTCTGAGCCCTCTTGATCTCTTGAGGGTGTCTCAAGCCATCTGGATCAATCCTCCACACTGAGGATATTTTGGTGCACCAAAAGCATGAAAATAATTTGCAGTTGCTTTGTACCTTGTCTGCACCACGTGTCCTGAAAGGTCACCCTTCATTCTCCTTCACCTTTGACTTTCGGAGCCATAAGCGATGAGCTGACACCTGCATCCTGTGAAAAACTGTAGTAAAATATTTTGAAAATTACATTCTTAACTAAGTGGCCAATCTCTGACCCAAGCATTCCCCACACTTTCCACAAGTTTATAACCACACTTTGTGGTCAAGTTTACATCAAGTGGAATCAATATGCTAACTATCAGTACAGGCCCAAAAAATCATTGTTGCTTCACAAGTGATGGAAAATACATCATCAATTTTACAATTTAACATGAAATACATGATTTAAAAAATAATACCAAAACAAACTAACATTTCTAGAAAAAACCATCTCTCACTTATCAAAGTGAATGGGTCATCTTTCTGTGGCGTATTTTCTTGTCGAACAACTTTTTCATCTGGTTCATACATGGAAACTTTGTCTTTGAGACGTTGCCCTGGATGGAGCCTCCAACATGTGGCTCTTTGATGGCCACTTCTATTGCAATGATTGCAATGAGCCTTCTTCCTCCAGACCTTCTTTACCTTCTTCCTTTCCTGTGGTGGAGAAGGCCTTTCACACCTTATACTCTTTTGTGCTACCATTCTTTTCCAACACTTAGCAAAGACATGGTTATGTAATCCACAGAAAATACATGTTTTTTGATGCCATGATCTATGTTCATTGTTAGCGACATGATTGTAATAAAAATCAACATTAGAATATCGATACTTGTTATACCTTTCTTGTTGGTCTCTGGTGCAATCATTGGTATGAGAGCTTGCCTCAGTTATTTTTCTGCAATGTGCATTGTCATAGGATGATGTTGAAGTGTTCCCAACATTCTCTTTTCCTAATGGTTTCAAGCATGTATTGGAAGCTTCTGACACCTTTGAGCACTGTCCTTTAGTGTATCCCAAACCTGTGAATCGAGGTCTCTACACAACCTCCAATGGTTGAATCATGCCTAGGCCACTAACGCCAAGTCCTCCTCCTTTGTATCTCGTCTTGGTGTGGAGTCTCATGCTAGTTCCTGTAATTCATATTTCCACATTTCCCACAGAAATGGTAGCATGTGAAGATGAAATTGGAGAAACATCAGCATTTTTTACCTTAGATGTCGATTCAGAAACAAGTGATGATGGCTTCTTCAAGATTTTGTTGCACTTCAATTCCTCCAAAGCCTTTTTTGTGACTCACAACTGAACCCGAAATATCTACTTCTCTTCTTTCTCTTCTTGGAGAAGCCTCCTTAATTCAACATCCTTTTCTTGAAGGCTTTGGTCATTACGCTTCAGTTCTTCCAAATCTCCCTCTCCAGCTTGCAACTAAAGTTTCACTCTCTTCTTATCCTCTTTCTCCTCTTGTAGAAGAATTTTCAATTCAACATTATCTTCTTGAAGGCTATGGTCAATCTCTTCATTCAAATGATGAGAAGATGATGAAGGCGATGAATATTTACAAGAAGATGTGGATGAAGCATCACTTTCTGCCTCTTCTTTCTCCTGTCTATCATAAGCTTCATACATCATGTCCATCATTTTGGACATCTTGAACATGGCCCTGTACATGTCTTTTCCATCCTCCATTATTGCATGTTCAATCATTGTTCACACTCGCAATTCGCATCAGCAAGAAGACCGCTCTGATACCACTTGATTTGGGTTTGTCAGCTACCAAATTTACCCATGATATTTTTCTTTTGTGATGTTGTTAGAATTTCATTTTAAAAGAGAATAAAAGAACACATATGCATTCTGTAAAGAATAGGAAAAAATACAACCATTAGCAACATAAGAATACAAGACGTTGATAACGGATTTCATCCAATTTGGACTACATTTGCAAGCCTGGTGTCAAAATGGGGTAGGCCGCTTCATATAGTGCTGGAAATCATGATGATGTACATGTATGATGTTCTCTGTCATAAAAGGAGACATGCCCTCAACATGAGTGGCTTGTCTCTCCACGAGACGTTCTGCTACAGGAACTCTCACTCACAATGGACCTCCTATTAGTATGACATAATCTCACATGAAGCAAAACAAAGATCCCGCAACATGCATCAAAAAAGGATCTAGAAATCATAATACATCATACAACAATTGATAAAAGAGGCTCATGATAAAAAATGCATATACCTCAACCCCTGAATTTGGTTGAAGAAGTGGATGCTCAACTATTGAATCTGGCTGCACCATCGCATTTGTGGCATTGAGGGGCATAAAATCGACTTTCCACACTTGAAAATATGACACCGTTGCTCCAATATGGAAAATGGCCAAAAACTGGGAAGCTTTTCTGCTGAAATGGACATCCCCATCGGATTCATGTCGCTGAGAGGTGTAAAATCGACATAACGTTTGTCGACTCCTGCAACTTCCAGACCTTAAGAAATATTTTTGATGCCCTCAAGATTCCCTAAGATTCTATTCTACCCAGAATCTACAAATCTACTGCTCAGATGACAATTCTGACTTTACCATTGTGTTCCCTACAAAATTCTGGTTAAAATGATTGTAAAATTCATATCATTCTGACAAAATGAAAATTTACCTCCCCATGGAATCTTTCAGGTATCAAGGAATAATATCTACAAAAGATTCTCTGCCTCAAAAAACATGCCCCACATCGTTTCACCTTGTCCTAGTTTGTCGTTCCACTGTCTTCTCGACGCACCTCTGTTCAGTGCTTTGGCTATGCATTCTTCAATCTGCTACCTCATCCTGCTTGACCTCCATTTTTTCTGGTTGAATGTTAATGAAGAGGGTATTAAATATTTGGTTGTAGGCGGATGTTACAAAGCACAACCCATGGGTTGTTGGTGGTGGAGGATACTAGTTCGGTGGAGGTTGGGGTTCGAATCCCCCGCCTCCCCAACTCGGTATGAATGGTTAGATATATATATTTTTTTGGCACACGATTAATATGGTTTTGGTGTTTCTAACCGTGGCGGTTAACGTGTATTACAGGTTTTTTTAATAGTGATGACATTTGCGTTGTATTTTGGGACCATTGTGTGGGTGGGGTTGACAGTCTTGCCAGCGGTGGGTCCAACTCCCACCAGTTCCTTTGTGATATGACCTTTGGCCTTCGCATATGGAATGGGTGGTGGCGTGGGCCGGGTCCACCGGAGGTGCCCTGCCCACCAACATAACTTATTGTGGTTTACGTCGTTGGGTTCGGCAGGGGTCATGGCCCGCTGACCCAAAATATATTAATATATATTGTTTTAATATAGCTACGATGGGGATGGCAAGGGTCATGGCCCACCACCCTTATTTTAATATTTTTTTGTTATTATAAACAAATTTGTTGTTTTTTATTTTAACGAAAATAAGGGTCATTGGAAAATTTAACGAGGCCACAATTTTTCCCATTTTTGTGAGCTAAGTTCCCAGCCGGTTGACGACGAATTTGTGGGACACTTAAGCCTGGCCCACTTCCCAACTTTGAATCGCTCTAAATTTTCCATATAGGCTCAGATTAGAGATCCGTTCGCACAACTGGAATCAGGCTGAATAGAAATTCAATCTGAACCTAGTTTGAGAGCAATTCGACCACTTTGAATTTTGGCCATTTTTGAGCCCTCTTGATCTCCCGAGGGTGTCTGGAGCCACCTAGATCAAGGACTTCAAAAATTTAATATAAGGGTAAATAATATTCCAGAGGAACATAGGATTTATGTCTTCATAGGGAATCTAAAGGATAACATCCAAAATGAGGTTCACCTTTGGGAACTTGATACATTGGAGAAGGCATTCAGGTTGGCAAGAAAAATTGAAAGCAAAATTATGGGGACAAGGAAGCCTACCACTCACAACTATAAATATGGAATTTTTTCTACTCTTAGAATTCCATGACCTACAAGGTTGACACCACAACAATAGTAAGAAAAAAATCAAAAGGGATTTTCTATAGTTGTAATAGAAAATACACTAAAGGTCATAAGTGTGCTGAGAAGAAATAATTTTACATATATTGTGAAGAGGAGGAAGAAAAAGAACAAGAAACCTCAAAAGTAGAGGATACACCAAGAAACAACCCTAGAGGAAGAATAAAAGAATCTGCCATATCCTGTAATGCATTGGCAGGAATTACCACTAATTAAATTCTCAAGATAGAAGGACATATCAAGAGGAAAAACATAATAGTGCTTATTGATTCGGGTAGTACCCATAATTTTATTAATTGTAAGGTAGCCAAGGAAATGAATTTCATCCTATACCCAACGTCAAAGTGTCAAGTGATGGTGGAAAATGGAGGAACTATAAATTTCTCCAGAAATGCATAATATCAAGCTAACGATGGGGTATATGTACTAAATAGTCCAATTCTTTCCATTCCATTGGGTGGTGTTGATGTTGTACTAGGAGTACAATGGTTACAATCTTTGGGGACAATAGCTTTTAATTTTAAAGAACTTTTTTTGAATTATTTTTTGGAAGGAAAGGAAGTTGAATTACGTGGTATCACAGGAAAGCCGAGAAAGATAATAAGCTCTAATGTCATGACAAAGCTTCTGAAGAAAGAATAATGAGGCATCATTGCACAATTATTCTCACTAGAAGCTCCAACATCAAAATCATCTATTTCTCCAGATCTCCAAAATGTATTGGACAATCATTCCAAGGTGTTTGAAACTCCCAAAGGAATCCCAACTATTCATGATCATGATCATGCTATTCATTTGATTCCAGGAAGTGTTCCTCCAAACATCAGGCCTTACAGATATCCTTATGTCCAAAAGAATGAAATTGAACGTATGATTGTAGATATGCTAGAGGCTAGTATAATTCAACCTAGTCAAAGTTCTTTCTTTGCTCCGGTAGTATTGGTGCACAAGAAGGATGGATCATGGCACATGTGTCTAGATTATAGGAAGCTCAATAAGCTCACCATTAAAGATAAATTTCCCATTCCTGTGATTGATGAATTATTGGATGAATTACATGGAGAAATTTATTTTACCAAGTTGGATCTTCATTCAGGATATCATCAAATTAGAATTAAGACTGAAGATATTCCAAAAACAGCATTTCGAACTCATGAGGGTCATTATGAATTTTTGGTCATGCCTTTTGGCCTTACCAATGCACCTTTTACATTTCAAGGGTTGATGAATTCCATTTTCAAACCCTTCCTTAGAAAATTTGTGCTAGTATTTTTTGATGATATACTAATCTACAGCAGGTCTTGGAAGGATCATGTTGAACATGTTGACAGGGTGCTCAAACTATTGCAGGAAAAACAATTATATGAAAAAACATCCAAATGTTTCTTTGGAGTACAAGAGGTGGAATATCTGGGTCATATTGTATCTCATGAGGGTGTTAAAGTAGACCCTAACAAAATTAAAGCCATTAAGGAATGGAAAGTACCCACAACCATAAAGCAGTTGCGAGGATTTCTCGGGTTAACAGGGTATTATCGCAAGTTTGTTAAGAATTATGGGAGAATAGCAGCACCTCTAACAACAATATTGAAGAAAGATGCATTTTCATGGACTCCTGAAGCAACTAAGGCCTTTGAACATCTTAAAGAGGCAATGTGCCTAGCACCGGTCTTAGCTACACCAAACTTCACAAAAACCTTTATTGTGGAATGTGATGCCTCAGGAAATGGAATTGGTGCAGTTTTAATGCCAGGAAGGAAGACCCATTGCTTTTGAAAGTCGTCCAATCAAAGGAAAGTATTTACAGAAACCTATTTATGAGAAGGAAATGTTAGCAATACTACATGCACTAAAGAAATGGCGAACTTACCTAATGGGAAGATACTTCAAGGTAAAAACTGATCATGATAGTCTTAAACACTTTTTGGAACAAAGACTATCTTCAGAAGAGCAGCAAAAATGGGTCACAAAGATGTTGGGTTATGACTTTGAAATAGTCTACTAAAAAGGGAAGCTAAATGTTGTTGCAGATGCACTCTCAAGAAAAGGATGAGGATTTGGAAGCAATAATCTTAACATTGTCGAGGAAAAGGTTATGTCACCAATGTTAAGATTATCAATAATCCATTTCAACGTATGTGAATATGGTAAAATCTTAGGGCACATAGCAATTCTATGAAGAAAATAGTTGGATACATCAAAAATAGTAGATTATGATGTGTTAGGGGAATTCATTGTAGTTTTCCTTTTGATTATTCGGGGTTTTTCATCTTCGAAAATCCTGTACATTGATTCCCATCAAGTGGAACCAATTTTTGAAGCACATGCATTATCTAAACACAAGGGTGGCATCTCAATTACTTCAGTAGTGGAAGGTGTAGGATTAGTAGGATCAATAGGTTTCTTTGATTTTTTAGCAGCCTTAGACATCTCAGAGAAATACTATTTTTCTCGACTTTCCTGAGAATAAGAAGAACAAGTATTGAAAAAACAATATGCGGGAGCAATGTAACAATTAACTAAATGATGAAGAATATAGTGTCGCATGCGAAGAAATCTAAAATATCGATTAATCGTCAAAAAAATCTCATTTGGAGGCTCAGAGCTATCATACTTGTTAGCACTGGTTTTTTCATCCCACCCATCCCGCCTTATTTTAATCTGCTTTCACCTCATCTCCTTCGTTATCATTGACCTCGCTTCGTTTTTTTAACCATTTTTTCCCAAGGGTGCCCAAGTCATCATTTTTTGCAATCACTAAACCCTAATTTCCTCTCCCACTAAGCTAGGGTTTGCTATGGAATCAAACCAATCTGAGTAGAGGAGGCATAAGGGAGGTCATTTAAGAAAACATGAGGTCATTTCAGTACATAACATCATGTCTCCATCATTTTTTAGAAAGTCATTCTAAAAGTCAAATCATTTTCCACTCATAGGGCCGATTTTTCTTCAAACTATGTTTCTGAAAAAACATAGATGAATTTGAAAAAAGTGAGAGAGATTTTTGTCCATCATAGGTCAAAAAAGAAAAATGTACTTCAGTTTTTACACAGGTATAATGTTTTGGGAGAAATTTCAAAAATACAAGTGATATAAGAGGTTTTTTTCACTTTCTGGAGTGACCTTGGGAAAATAAAATTTTCTCCTAGTTGGAGTGTCCAAATGACTTTATTGATGATTCAAATAATAACTATATAGAGAGAGATTTCCAATGAGCTATTTGGAGTTCAATTTGGAGTTGCAGAAGGCCTCCCAAAGTTGCCTGCACTAGCACACTTAATGTTTTCAACCTCATTCTGAAAGTTTTAACCAGTCTCGGGAGAATCAATTTTTGACAGGACAAATCAAGTCCATTCTGCAAAATAAAGGCATATTTGGAAATTAGACATGATAAGCTTTCCAAAAAGCTATCATGGCCCAATTTGGACACTGAGAAGGCCTCCATAAGTGGTTTGAAAAAAGGTGTTGTGAAAATCCTTCTATGAGGGCGCAAATATTTCTAAGAGAGGGCACAAATGCACAGAAAGGGCACAAATGTGTAGAGGATGGAGCAAATGTGTATGCAAGGGCGCAAATAACCAGTTAAAGGTGAAAATAACGAGTTAAGGGCGCAAATGCATTGTCCATGTCGCAAATAACCAACAAGTTCTGCAAAGCATCCAAGTGATCAAAAATTTCTTTCAAAGCTCCTACATGTAGTCATTGACCTCCAACAAACTAGTAAGAGGCACATGCCATCACAAATAACCTTCTTAAGTTATATGTGTTGAAGTTTTCAATTGAAGTTGTAATTTGGTGTCTTTTTTAATGTGAAACCCTAGTTTTTATCCCTTGCACTCATAATTCCCAAAATTCAACTTCCCTTACACTCAACGCCATCCCTACACTGTTAAAATTCATCCCCTAAAACCTGTTATCATAATCCCTATCCCTAAGCTACTAATTCCTAAAACCCTAAGCCCTAGGTGCTATTTTAACCTAGGCTCCTAAATCCAAATTCTCATCACTTTTTCATTCCTCTTCCCTTCCCCATTCCTCATATCCCTAAAATTTACTCCCTATCCCCTCCCCATATCACATATCCCTATCAAACATCTCCCTGAGTTTTCCTTTCCCATTTCCCCTCCCTAATCCCCAGGGTTAAAAAAAAAAAACACCATGGAAACAGAAGAGGAAAACACATCATTTAGTGAAGGAGAGGAAACAGAGGTGAGGAGGCCATAGGAATGTGTTTTCTCCATACATAGTGGAAGGGGCCATGCCTTCTACATCAACAAATCAGGTGGATAAAGGCAAAGAAAAAGTGACAGAGGTAGAAATTCAGGCAGAGGTTAGACATGAGGAGGACCTCCATGAGATTGAGCATGATTTTGAGCTTGTTAAACTAGGTGAGGAGGAGGATGATGAAAACATCAGTATAGAAATCAATGAACACATGGAAAATTTGTTAAAGAAGGCTAAAAAGGAAAACCAAATTCAAAGGAGAATGTCCAAGCACTATGCAAATAGAGAAAGAAATACAAGGGCAAAGCTAAAGAGAGCCAATGCCAAAATTGAAGCCCTAACCCACCAAAAAGAGAAGAGGAAGTTATATATACTTGTAGAGGCTTCAATATAAGCCTAGCCACATCACCAGTACTCTCTCCACCGATTTTGATGCATTGTGAATCATTTTTGTAAATTATGAGTTTTTATGAACAAGCACATATCAGAAAATTGGTCATTTGAGAAGTGCACTAGGCGCTACATAAATAATTGGGGCACTTTTTGAGGGAAAGGAAGGCACCATTGGATTCCTAATGACCATTGAATCTCATAAAACCATGTTTCCAACCTTGGTTTGCAATTTTTATGGGTGAAAAGCTCAAAAAACATGAAAAAATCACCTTTCTGCCCATTTTTTGACCTAGGCGCTGCGTAAATACCAGTCTTGGGAGAATGACATTTTGAGGGGGGAAATGACCTTCATTTTGGAAGCTAAAGGAATATATGGAAACTAGACTTGAAGGGATTTCCAACGAGCTATCCTGGGCCCAATTTGGACATCGGCTAAGGCCTCCAAAAGTGGCCTTCAAGATGGAGGACGCAAATGACAAAGTGAGGGCGCAAATGACATAGTGAGGGTGCAAATGACAGTTTGCTAATATTTTTTGAAATTTCATTGAAAATTTTGACTTTTATCTTAAAAATCATGATGTCACTTATGAAATTGAGCATGATAAATGTAATTATGGTGTTTTTACTGTTACCTAGGGTAAATACATTATGCAAATGACCTCAATGAGGTGCAAAGAATCAGTTCACTAAAGTTAGGGATGAGTCAGTTTAACCACCCTAAACTCTAGCTTTCAATTCAGACTTTGGTGGATCAGCTCCTCAACTTATGGATTCAACCCCTGAGGTTGGAAGAGGTTGTTTTAGGCCTATATCATGTCATTTTTGAATCATTTTCAAAGGTTGGAATTAGTCTGTATGTTTGCTTATTGATCAAGGAACCATTGTACTCAGTTTGGGGAGCTAATAAAGAGGAGTTGCGGCAATTTTATGGGATACTTGTGGTATTGAATGTCTATCATTGTGTTTTCTTCAGTATCATATGTTTGAATGTATTGTATTCATGTTCACTTCATTTCTATGTTATGATCTCTTACAAGTTAGATAATCAGAATACATGTTTGCACATGCTCTATTTTGGGTAATTGATAATATTTTGTCCACTTTCATCTGTCTAAGAAAAATACATCTCCTATGATTTTCTTAGATTTCTTTCAGCTTCAACACCATTCCATAACAATCCTTTTCAAGTGATAAGAATTGTACCTACCTTGCCCCATTGATCCCTGCAACCCTAACTCATTTTCCTTGACCTAATTCCTTCATCCAGTGATTCCCCAACCAAATCAAATTCAAACAACCCCCTTCACTCTATATCTAGCCCAAAAACCATAATTGTTCCAGCTCTCCTAGCTGTGACCCTTTTGGAGAGAGCCCTCTTCGACTTGATAGGGCTAGCTATCAAGTCAAAAGCTTGGTTTGTTGTTACCTCTATTGGGATTCCCTCTTCAACCTTAGGAATCTGGCGGAGTGATAACATTCTGGCGCCATTGCAGGGGAGGTGAAAAGACAAATATTTCCTGGGAAAGAATGAAAAATATCAGATTTGATTTTTGATGGTGAATAACGATCAAGCACAAGAATGGTTTGCATCATTTACCTGGTGACTCCATTGACTGAAAGATCCAGAAAATGAACACTTCATGGCGACTCCACTGCATGAATATCAGTAGCTTCAAGGATTTTCAAGATGGAAATTTATGGAAGAAGGTATGCTCCCATGAGCTCGGATCACATTCCAGGTTTCCCAAATAAAATTCTTAAGGTATATTGGCAAAGGAATTTTCCTACGTTTAAAGATGATAATAGGAATGATTCTTCTTTACATCTGGTTAAATTTCACATGCATACACGCAAGTTGAAGTTTGAATTTCCTGAAGATTGTCTCTTAAAGATTTTCAAGGCTTCTCTTGAAGGAAAAGCACGATCTTGGTATGAAGGTTTGCCACTTGCCAATATTTTTTCTCTTAGAGTTTTCCATTCAATATTTTATGAAAAATACAAAGAGTAATACCCTTGTTTGTCATTGGTTAATAGTTGTTGTGATCAATTTGAGGTTTTCATTCAAAACCTAGAGGATTCTTATGATGATAATGAGTTCATGGATGAAGAGATATTGGAGGCTTTGCATGAAAATCCTTTTCATCACTAAAAATAGCAAGTGTTTTCTCTCATGGAATAAAAATATGATGAAAATTGTCTTGATGTTCATAAAGACTTCCCATAGGAGACCATTCTTGCAGTATTACAACAAGTTGATCAGCTAAAGGTTAAAGAAGATATTCAGCATCCTTCTGAATCTTTAGGAGAGAAAGAAGACAATTATTGTGTTATCAAAAGAAAACAAAAATTGTTTTCTCCTCTGTTTGAAGATGAGATAGATAAACTCTGAAAAGTCATATTATAGTCCAAGCTAAAGCAGGTTTGCAGTTTTCACATAGTCAAGAAAGTGTTGGTAAAACTTCTTCCGTTTTTTAAAATGAAAATCTAAGTTTAAATGAGGATAATCCTAAAACTACATTTATAGAACATCATGAAAAAAACAATCTCCTTTTTCAATGTTCATATTTGATGAAGTTTCTCCTAAACCTGATTTGCCTAGTTACGAAAAATCTGAAGATAATTTCAATGAGGAGATTGATGAAACTATATAGGAAATTATTGTGAGTAAACTAATTTATGATGATCATTCCTTGTAAGGAGATCAGTTAGCAGATACTATTTTCTATCATGAAGATGATAGGGCTGTCATGTATGATAATATTGAAGAATGTTTCTTGTTTAAGGATGACTTAGACTATGAATTTGAGGAGTATGAACTAGAGACAGATAAAATGCCAGAGACTGAGTCAGACTTTCTCATTCTTAAGGAATTTTCAGCCAACACTCAGATGGCAGAAGGTTATACTTCTCTATGCCTTCCTATCAATAAACAACCAAGTGTCCTTTCAGATCAAAATGAAGGGAGTACTTGTATTTTCGCTGTTGGATCTCAAGAAAAGGTAATGCTTCAGGATTTTCAAGATACCTTCGGCAGTCTTTTTCAATCATCGGAGAAGATGAATTTTGTCTCGTTTGTCAGCATAAAACTTGGTTTCAGTTTTTATTATGAGTTGCCTACATGTACATCATTCTGCCTTCTCGAGGAAAATGAGAGAAAAACTTCAGTAAGTAGCCATCTCCTGGATTGGTTACACTAGAAGGATCATTTCACCTAATCAACAATTGTGTAGTAGATTAGAGTAGATTGGTATCATTTCAGTTTTATTTTATTTTATTTCTAGAAACAAGTTTATGTCAATTTAAGTTTTCAGCAAGTGTTGACAGAATTCATCAAGGTTTGAGGCCCGAAGTGAAGTCCCTAAGGCTTTGATGATCTGTTAGTGTGGGTTGAATTTTGTAGTGTGTTTTCAGTTTCAGTTTTAGCTTCATTTTACAGATTGGACTACATTTCCCAATGGATAAGGCACTGATCTACAAATTCAGAGATCTGTGGTTCTTGACACCTCCTCAAAAGGAGATATCATCCCCAGCTAGAGCCGATGTTAGCATTGGTATTTACATCCCACCCATCCTGCCTTATTTTACTCTACTTTCACCTCATCTCCATCATTATCATTGACCTCACTTCATTTTTTAATCATTTTTCCCAAGGGTGCCCAAGTCATCATTTTTCGCAAGCACTAAACCCTAATTTCCTCTCCCACTCAGCTAGGGTTTGCTATAGAATCATAGAAATATGAGCAGAGGATTCATAAGGGAGGTCATTTCAGAAATTATGAGGTCATTTTAGTACATAAACATCATGTCTCCATCATTTTTTAAAAATTCATTCCAAAGGTCAAATCATCTGCCACTCATAGGGTTGATTTTTCTTCAAACTGTGTTTCTGAACAAAAAGAGATGAATTTGAAAAATGTGAGAGAGTTTTTTGTCCATCATAGGTTGAAAACAAAAAACCTCCTTCCGTTTTTACACGACTATCATGGTTTAGGAGAAATGTCAAAATATAGGTGCTACAAGAGGTTTTTTGCACATTTTGGAGCGACCTTGGGAAAATAAATTTTTCTCCAAGATGGAGTGTCCAAATGACTTTTGTGATTAGTCCAATGATAAATATACAGATATATATTTCCGATGAGCTATCTTGAGCTCAATTTGGAGTTGAGGAAGGCCTCCAAAAGTTTCCTGCACCAACACACTGCATTTTTGCACCCTCATTCTGTAAGTTTTGACCCGTCTTGGGAGAATCAAATATTGAAACATCAAATCAAGTATATTATACAAAAGAAAGGAATATTTTGAAATTATACAGGATACTATTTCCAACGAGCTATCCTCGGCCGAATTTGGACACCGGGAAGGCCTCCAAAAGTGGTCTGCAAAACTGCGCTGCATAAATCCTTCTGTGAGGGCGCAAATATTTCTAAGAGAAGGCGCAAATGCACAGAAAGGGTGAAAATACTCCAAAGTGTGTGAAAATGTGTAGAGGATGTCACAAATGTGTAGGAAAGGGTGAGAATAACCAGTTAAGGGTGCAAATAACCAGTCAAGGGCGCAAATGCATTGTCCATAATGCAAATGAGCAGCAAGTTCTGCAAAGCATCCAAGTGATCAGAAATTGCTTTCAAAGCTCCTCCACTCAGTCATTTACCTCCAACAAACTATTAAGAGGCACATACCATCACAAATCGCCTTCTTAAGTTATATGTGTTGAAGTTTGCAGTTGAAGTTGTAATTTGGTGTCTTTTTTAATGTGAAACCCTAGTTTTTCTCCCTCGCACTCATAATTCCCAAAATTCCACTTCCCTTATGCTCAACACCATCCCTACACTATTAAAATTCATTCCCTAAACCTGGTTATCATAATCCATATCCCTAAGCAACTAATTCCTAAAACCCTAAGCCTTAGGTGCTATTTTAACCTAGGCTCCTAAATCCCAATTCCTGTCACTCTTTCATTCCTCTTCCCTTCCCCATTCCTCATATCCCTAAAATTGACTCCATATCCCCTCCCCATATCACATAGCCCTATCAAACATCTCCCTCAATTTTCCTTTCCCATATCCATTTCCCGTTTCCCCTCCCTAATCCCTAGGGTTTTTAACAAAAACACCATGGCAACAGAAGAGGAAAACACATCATTTAGTGAAGGAGCGGAAATAGAGGTGAGGAGGCCAAATGCATGTGTTTTCTCCACACATAGTGGAAGGGGCCATGCCTTCTACATCAACAAATCAGGTGGATAAAGGAAAAGAAAAAGTGACAGAGGTAGAAATTCAGGCAGATGTTAAACATGAGGAGGACCTCCATGAGACTGAGCATGATTTGGAGATGTTGACCTAGGTGAGGAGGAGGATGATGAAAAAATCAGTGTATACATCAATGATCACTTGGAAAAGTTGTTAAAGAAGGCAAAAAAGGACAACCAAATTCAAAGGAGAACGGCCAAGCACTATGCAAAGAGAGAAAGAAATACTAGGGCAAAGCTAAAGAGAGCCAATGCCAAAATTGAAGCCCTAACCCACCAAAAAGAGTAGAATAATTTATATATACTTGTAGAGGCTTCAATCTAAGCCTAGCCACCTCACCAGCACTCTCTCCACTGATTTTGATGCATTATGAATCATTTTTGTAAATTCTCAGTTTTTCTAAACAAGCACATATCAGAAAATTGGTCATTTGAGCAGTGCCCTAGGCGCTACACAAATAATTGGGGCACGTTTTGAGGGAAAGGAAGGCACCATTAGATTCCTAATGACAAATGCATCTTAGAAAACCATGTTTCCAGCCTTCGTTTTCAGTTTTTATGGGTGAAAAGATCAAAAAAGCATCAAAAAATCACCTTTCTGCCCATTTTTTGACCTAGGCGTTGCACAAATACTAGTCTTGGGAGAATGACATTTTGAGGGGACCAATGACCTTCATTTTGTAAATTGAACGAAGATATGGAAACTAGAATTGAATTTTCCAACGAGCTATCCTGGGCCCACTTTGGACACCGGGAAGGCCTACTAAAGTGGTCTGGAAGATGGAGGACACAAATGACACAGTGAGGGTGCAAATGACAGTTTGCTGATATTTTTTGAAATTTCGTTGAAAATTTTGACTTTTATCTTAAAAATCATGATGTCACTTATGTAATTAAGCATGGTAAATGTAATTATGGTGTTTTTATTGTTACCTAGGGTAAATAAATTAGGTAAATGAAATCAATGAGGTGTAATGAATTAGTTCACTAAAGTTAGGGATGAGTTAGTTTAGGCACCCTACACTCTAGCTTTCAGTTCAAAATTTTGTGGATCAGCTCCTCAAATTAGGGATTTGACCCCTGACGTTGGGAGAGGTTGTTTGAGGAATATATCATGTCATTTTTGACTCATTTTCAAAGGTTGCAATTAGTTTGTATGTTTTCTTATTGATTAAGGAACTATTGTACTCAGTTTGGCGAGCCAATAAAGAGGATTTGCAGCTATTTTATGGGATAGTTGTGGTATTGAATGTATATCATTGTGTTTTCTTCAGTATCTTATGTTTGAATGTATTGTATTCATGTTCAATTAATTTCTATTTTATGATCTCTTACAAGTTAGATAATCAGAATACATGTTTGCACATGCTTTGTTTTGGGTAATTGATCATATTTTGTCCACTTTCATCTGTCTGAGAAAAATACATCTCCTATGCTTTTCTTAGCTTTCTTTCAGCTTCAAAACCATTCCATAACAATCCTCTTCAAGTGATAAGAATTGTGCCTACCTTGCCCCATTGATCCCTGAAACCCTAACTCATTTGCCCTAACCTAGTTTTCCTTGACCTAATTCCTTCATCCAATGATTCCCCAACCAAATCACATTCAAAAAACCCCCTGCACTCTATATATAGCCTAAAAACCATAATTTTTCCAGCCCTCCTAATTGTGACCCTTTTGGAGAGAGCCCTCTCCAACTTGATAGGGCTAGCTATTAAGTCAAAATATTGGTTTGTGGTTACCTCTGTTGGGATTCCTTCTTTAGCCTTAGGAATCTAGTGGAGTGATAATAATACCGTTATGATTATGTATTTATGGAAAATATGGATGCACGTGCCTGAATTTATACTTAAACATTTAAAATTAAACATCCCGCATCGTAGTTTCGTATGGGTGTCAAGCTCTCAAAATAACGAGCACACTTTGTTTTTCCGATTATAATTGAACCGTTTCCCTTTTCAAAAAATGATTTAATATATGAAATGATTTTTTAATATTTGAAACGGTGGCAGGGAAAGAGAAGGATGAATGATGTTGTGATGCGATATCACATCGTAATTGTAATCTCGACGAAATTGGAAGATATAAAGGATGATAGATGGAGAAGATGCGATGCGATATATCACATAAGGGAAATGAAAGCGGGGTGGAATATATGATAGCGGGATAAATTTTGATCTAGTGATTGTGATTAGTGATGTGGCAAAGGCGGGTCCCACTAATCGTTCTTTATGACATATATCTTCGTCGAGGATCATTTTCCTTTATTATTGATTTTCTGCCTTTATCACCCCTTTTCCATAGAAAGCCTTTTTCGCAAGTTTTTATATTTTGGGCGATATCACATCGCAAATTCTATGTGGAGCAGCTTAGCATGTTGCTTGTTGTATCTGCGATTTGCGATTTAGGCATTTTTGGGTTTTTTTCTTAAGTGTATAGGGAAACAAACTTATGACTTTGATTCATATTTCTGTTTATAAGTCACAACAATTTTATTGTCTTATTCTAAAAATTTAGAAGAGTCCCCATTATTTTCTCTAAGGCATCTATTCTAAAATAATGGGGGTTGTTGAATAGCACAACAATTTGCGATTCACTGGAAGAACTAGTTATATATAATTTATATAAGAATGAAATATCTGATACTTTCAATAAATAAGAATAATTAAGGAAATTAAAACTATCTTTGAAATATTTGGATAAGTAGAATTACACTAAATATAAAAAAAAACTCTTCTTATTGTAATCCTAACAAAAACCTTTTATAGATGATAATCTTTATTTCCCTATATCAGCTATTAACAGTTAAAGAGATAAAGTATGGGGTTGCTTGCAACTTATCCTTTTATTATAGTCATTTTGTCATAGGTAGAGCAACTGCTGCCAGCAGGCGTTCATAGCCTCAACAGGGTTACCTTTTAACTATCAATGATTCAATATCCCATCCATTTATCATTGCAATCTTTAGAGATAAATTAGACATGATATATATACTTTGTTTATTGTTTTATTTGTTTTTACTCTTAAAATCCATTGTCATTTTTGGTGGCCAGGTAGTGACAATTTCATTCAGTGGTTGTAATTGGACTGAACAAGCTAGGTCACGATGAGGCCCCTTGTCTTATGGTTACAAAAAATCATAAGCCATTACCCTGTTTTGATATGCAGTAGTGGTAATGTTAGCCTATTATTTTCCTATGATCATGGCAAGAATGCTCATGATGAGACCTATTATCTTTCAAGTTTATATATTTTTTAATTACACTCTAAAAAAACTATAATTAATGGATGGGGAGAACCATTAGCTCATTAAGAGTTTTGGATGACAATTTAGAGTTAAACTTATGCTTAGTAACAAATAGTCCTTACTTTGTAAAGGTAAAATTTTGCTGACTGATAATGATGTAAAAAGACTTTACAAAGTTTAAGGTTTTGAAATAATATACAATTTTAATGGAAACAAAATTTCAGAGTTATATAATATTTATCCACCTTTTCCATTTTGTGATCATTTCTTTTAAAATTACTATTTCTTCAAGATGAAAAGTCATAAAATAATTTCAGAAATATTGATCAACAACCAAGAGTATGTTATCCAAAATTATTATTTTCTTAACCTAAAAATACAAATACAATTATATTACATTAGAATAAATGTTCTTCTAAGAAAATATTTTTTTCAAAATAAGCCCATTGACAGGGAGAGAATCTCTCTTCCCTTGTAGATCTTGCAATATGAAGGTTGATGGGCCTACTTTTTCAACAATTTGATATGGTACAAGCCTTATTTTCTGTAATTTGGTATGCTTACCTTTTTCATCACATGACTTTTCCCATTTAAGGATAGGGTCTCCAACTTGGAAATATTTTTTGGCAACATAACTTGCATCAAAAGAATATTTGACAATCTGTTGATGTCAAGCATGTGTAAGTTTAGCCTTTTCCTTTTCTTCTTATAGTTTAAGGATTTGGGACATTCTTAGCTATAAATATGAGGAAGTTACTTCTTCAATGAATTGGACTAGGGCTAATGAGGGAAGGGCTAAATTTGATGGAATTATAGCTTCTTTCCCATATAGTAGATTGAATGGAGAAGTCCCTATAGAGGAATTCTAAGTTATTCGATCTGCCCATAGGTCAAAAGTTAAACCTTTATGCCAATTCTTTTGGCTCTGTTCAAAAATTCTTTTTATGATTCTTATGAGGTTTTTATTTGTTGACTTTGCTAAACCATTCCCCCGGGGATAGTAATTAGCAGAATATTTGAGTTTAAAACCTCTCTTAAGATAAAATTCATTCATACTATTACCTGAATAGTAAGATGCATTTTCAAACATAAACGCATTAGGTAAGACAAATATGGTAATAATAAACTGATCGTTGAATTCCATAATGGCTTCAAAATTAGCTACATTTAGTGGAACATTCTCCACCCATTTAGTAAAGTAGTCTATTGCAATAAGAATGTATTTGTGTTGTTTGGAAAAGTTAGGAACAATCTCACCTATTATGTCAAGTCCCCATTGTTCAAAGGGTTGTTCAATGCTAACTGGTTGCAAAGGTAAGGTTGGATTTCTTTATCTTCTAGCATCATTTTGACATATCTTGCATTTTCTTACATATGCATGGGTATATTTGAACAAGTTTAGCCAATAATACCCTACATGAAGGATTTTGTGTGCAGTGGTATCTCCTCCGAAATTTCCACTTGCAGGTCCATTGTGGAGTTCCTGCAAAACATTATGTGCTTTAGACTTTTCAAGGAATCTGAATAATATAGTCATAGATTTTTTTGAACAACACATAATTAATGATCAAATATTTATTAGATTTTAATCTTAAATCTCACTTAATTTTATGATTGAGTTATGTGGGAGAAAATCCATTTTTTAAATAAAATATAAGATTAGCATATTGTGATTCAAAGTCTACCATGCTTACCTCAGATATTTGTACAGTATTACCTGAATCCTCATTATCTGGTATGTTGGATGCTCCAATCAGCAATCTGCAAAAACCTTTTCCTTTGACAATTTTAGCTGGTTTAATTTCACTATCATATTTTTGCAGGCTTGTGACCCAATTTTTCCTTTTTTGTCCTAGTTCCTTTTGCACAAGTAGTTCTCTTATTGCTAGGAATGGGACTATTACCTTAGTATGTGTCTTTAGGAGAAAATGTCTTAAATGTTTTAAATATTTGTAAACAACAAAATCTTATTTCTTCACCTCTGAATAATTTAGTTTAGCTCCTTGAAAATTCCAACTAAATAAAGAGATGGGTGCTTCGATTCGTTGATCATTAAATTGTGCTAGAACAAAAACATAAGATGTTTCAGAAGCGAAAGTGTATAAAATAAACTGATCAGAAAATTTTGGAGTAGTTAGAGAATGGGGAATTTATGATAGCTTGCTTGATTAAATCAAAAGCTTCTCTTTCATTGTGCCCCATTTAAATATCAAAATTTTCTTGATCATGGGTTACAATGGTAAAAAAATATGAGAAAATTTATCTGTCCTAAAAAGGATTGCATGGATTTCTTGTTATGGTGTAAAGAGATTTCAAAGATTGCCTTTATCCTATATAGACATATACAAATTCCTTCTTTTGATACAATAAATCCTATAAGTTTTCCTTGATTGAGAGTGAAGTAAGACTCTTTTGGATTTAATGATATCCCATATTTTTGGCAACGTTAAAAGATTTTTTTGAGGTCATGATAATTGTTGTTTGTCTTTTTGGAGTAAATGCTTATGTCATCTAAGTATACAACCACAATTTTGTTTATTAGACCTCTAAATGAAATATCCATAGCTCTCTGAAAATTTCCTCCTGCATTTATTAAGCCAAAAGGCATTAATGATAGGCATAAGTGCCCTATTTGGTTCTAAATGTAGTCTTGAACCTATCCTCAGAATGAACCAGAATCTAATTGTAACCTGAAAAACCATAAAGGAAAGACATTAATTCAGAGCCAACAACTGATTGTAGGATTTGTTCCATTAGGGGAATTTTGAGGTCTAAAATGGGCCTCCTAAGGAAATTATAAAATAATAGTGGAAAAAAATCAAATAAGATTTGATGACATCATCAAATTTTAGAGGGAAAAATGAAAAAACTACTTTTTCAACTCATATTTTCAACTTATCTCCCAAAGTTTTTACTCAAATTTCGAGCGGGAGTACTCGTTGGATGCGAAATTTAATTCCTCATCCAAGGACTACCCATGTTGCATACTTTCGATGGGTTCTACTACACGAAAAATGAGAAATACATAAAAAACATGATTGTAATCACATTTTTTTATGTATTTCCCATTTTTCATGTAGCAGGGTTCATTGAAAGTATACAACATGGGTACTCCTTGGATGAGGAATTAAATTTTTCATCAACGGTAGAAATTTGAGTAAAGGGCTGGGAGATAAGTTGAAAATGCAATTGAAAAGTAGTTTTATGATTTTATTATTTTTTAATATTTTTACCCTTTTTATTTAAAAAATGGTAAATCATCCCCCATGGTTGACATCATCTGTCTTGAATCCTATTGGTTGTTATAGTTTATTTTTGTTGTACATTTTTCTTGGGAGGCCCATTTTAGACCTCAAAATTCCCCTAATGATAGGTGGTAATGGGAAATTGTCTTGCAAAAAAGCTTTATTAAGACTTCTAAAATCTATACAAATGCGGATGTTACCATTTTTCTGTATAACAGGTACTAAATTTGATACCCACTTTGAATGCCTAATGGGAAAGATGATTTCAGCTTTAAGGAGTTTATTCAACTGACATTTGATTCGCTCGATTCTGTCTCCTGGTTTGAAAGTTATGATCAAATAAAGTTTGGTAGTTTTCATCATCTTCGTGTGTATGTGTTTTTATTAAATTTTATAAATAAAATTAATAAAACTATGTACATATAGTTTTAACTTAATTAATTATTTATTATGCTTTAATTAAATATTTAAAAAATTAAGATACAAATAAAATATTATAAACATTATATATTATATATGTAATATATTTAATATAATATAAAACAAACATGAAAAGAACCAGTGTGGTTGAGCATATTCACCATATTATATTACACATTGCATAAAATGTAATAAAACAAAACATATTATAAGAACACCCACCACAAATGTAAAACACATAAGACCCGCTTTGACTTTTTATCCTAGGATAAATATGCCAATGAATTTAGAAGTGTAGGTTTTTTTTAACCCATGATGGAAAGAGTTGAGTTGAAGTCACCCTAGGACATAGAATTCTTGTTGATTGCTTGCCTACACCCCTTCTAAAACTTCAAGGGAAAAAAGGGAAAGGCCATGAGATCCCCTTTAGGTTGTTAGAAGACCTATGGCTTCATTATATTCTCTAGTTAGGTCTTACTCCACTTTGAGTAAGGAAAGAGATAAATAAATGGCCTCTCCCTATTTGTTTCAAAAGAGATCAAGGGCCTAGGAAAGAGAGAAAGTCAAAGGCTAGAAAAAGTCTTTGTTGGTTAAATTTTGTTTCCAAGATTACTCATTTTCTAGTTACACAATAGTGGAAATTATTGGAGAGCTTAGATTAGATTTATTAATTTGAGAATGTTTGTTATCGAATGATTTTTTCATCTATGTTTTATCTTCATTTTAAGTTGTTTTATTATATTCTTTTTATTTTTACATAGTTTGTTGAGTGCAATCATGACCTTAAGCCTTAGATCTATGGGATTAGCACAACAAAGAAACATAAGTTTTTTTTCTAGTTCTCAAATGATATCTTAAAAATCCTCATTCAATTGTTTTGAACCAATTACACATTTTTGGGATTTAAATAATAAAGTATAAATAACAACTCAATAAATGTGAAAAGGGTTTCATTGGTTATAAGATAATGAGAGAGATAAAATAATTGCACTATTGTAAAGGGGATTTGTCTTGCAGGATTAGTTTTAAGGCCCAAATCTGAGTGTTGGAAATTTTCTTCATTTTGTTTGATCTATGTTGTATAGGTAGATCTCACACTATTGTGGCCCCATTCTCTATTAATATAGCTTGATGTCCTCGGGGTGCTATTGGAGAATTATTTGCAAAAGGTAGATCACTAGATTCAGAGGCTTATGATTATATTTCAATTAAAAAAATATAATTTGTTCGAATATAATTTTATTCTTTTGTTTATGGCATATTTATGTCAATGATTGCATATTTGGAACTAATGCTATGTATGCAAATATTTTTTTTTATATGACCAACTATTTCTTATTATAATTCCATAAATCCACCACTTATATTTGGATTTTCTCATATAAATGAATGTTTGAGTAACTAATTGCTGAGATATCTGTTATTATAAATTAGTTTAACGGTCAAAGTATATGAAATATTTCTATGCTTTAGAGGCTCGTTCTCTATTATTTCCAGTCTTGAAATAGAACATGCAAAACACTAAAATAACATTGATTTGAATAAATCTAAGGTATTATTATTAACTATCTTTGTTGATAAAAAAATTAACTCCCTCCTAAGAGCTACTAAAAAGAAGAGTGGGAAAACGAGGGAGATGGCATTGGCCAGAGTATGTTGTTGAACAAGGTTTAAAGCTATCACGTTGTCTGTTCAACCTCTGATATTCACTTGGGCCCATGGGGCCCATGGCAGAAGCTCTGAACTGGATCGGTTTGGAGGACGATAGTTACTCCTTTTCCTTCACGATTTTGGAGGATCACAAATATTATATCTTGTATTCTTTATGAAGGGCCTCTATAGCTCATGGCGGCGAGGGATTTGCAGGCTAACTTCTTTCACCAGGATCATCTACTTCTGGTGTTTGGTAACAAAAAAGAGAAATAGGAACATTTCTAGAATGAAAATATAAATCGTTTGTTGCGAGGAGGCCGTGTCAGTTCACATTGAATGAACAGGAGTCAATGGATTTTATATCCGTTATTTTCATGTTAAAAGTCATGGATCATTGTGTTCTGCTACATGTGGAATTTTTTTTTTCTCTAGTGAGGAAATGTTGGTCGCTTACTCTACATGGGTCCATGGTTTATCTAGCTATTTGCGCAACCCTTCTTAGTATCCAACTGGAAGATTTTCCCACTATGTATTTCAATCTGGTATTTGGGATCTTCCTAGAAAGTGCATAGGGAGGATTTGGTGCCGGAAAATTTTCTGATTCTGTGAGTTTATGTGGGAAACCATTCAATATTTGTGCCTATAGCTCTACACCTGTTATCCTTTTAAAATAGTATATTCATAAAATTTTGGGCATTCCAAAAAACTGTTTTAGTTTACAATTTGAAGGGAAGGCTATTTGTGAACCCTTTTAGCTTCAAAACTATAACATTTTAAGGAACTCAACCCATGTTATGAAAACAAAATTGAGAGGAGGATCATAAATCATTGGAGAAAAAAATTGAGAGGAGGATCATCAGTCATTGGAGGTTCACGGCATGGGAATGAAAAGAAAGTCCATATCCTTCAAAGATGCACTAGAGAGGAAGTGCTCTCCAAGCAGGCAACTTCAAAGTGAACCTATCTCCTATATGGTTGAACAGATGGAGAAACCCATGATTTTTGAAGTTGACTTGCATGGGATAAATACACTTTTTCAACTCTTCTTTCCAAACAAAGCATTTGTAGATTTAATGGATTTTTACCCAAATCAAATGCTTTACATAGTGGGAATTTTCAACATGGACAACCAATTGTGAAATTTATTTATACTTTAAAGGGGTTTTTATTGTATAATTTGACACATAGAAAGATTTATATTTTTCTCTAAATGAAGGGTCGTCATTTTGGGGAAGAGCGGGGTTCTTTACTACTCCATGGTTCCTTGGATTTGATGCAACAACCATGGTTGTCACAACACGACTGGTTTGGGTGTGACTCCCAAATATTTCGTTACATTTTTGGCACCCTCATGCCCTTGAAGGTATTGGAATACTTTGGGAAATTTAAAAAAGAGGGATATGGAAAGAACAAAGAAAGGCTACTTTGCTAGAATATGTGCGGAAATAGACCTTACCAAAGGTTTACCAGATCACATTATTCTAAAACATAACAACCTCTAGTGGTCACAATTTATTGAATACAAGAATATGAAATTTAGATGTCGTTCTTGCTTCCAAACAAGTCAACTTGAGAATACTTGTTCCTAAGTTAAGAAGAATTAGAAATATAAAAAACAACATAAGCCAAATGGGTGGTAGTGTGAAAACCCAAATATTCCTAAAAATGAAGAAGAGCACAGAATGAATAATATAACAAAAGAAAATGGGGGCACACAAGTTAACAATGAATCAATCACAATCATTCAAAATGAGCTAGTTCCAACACCATTAAAGGAGCCAAATTTACATACAAAAGTGGATCACAGTGAGGATGGCACAATGGGCATGAAGCGTGTTCATGTATCTAAAAACTATGATTCAGAAAAATAGCATCTAGGAGAGGATTCTGACCACATGATAGCTCTTGTATTAATGGATCACAAAGGGGGTGATTGGCAACAAGTACATAACAAGAAAGGAAATAAGGGAAAGACATGTTTCCACATATCCTTATAAGCTCCTTTGTATTGTATTTCTCTCTTCTTCTTTTTTCTCTTCATTGGGCATTTAGGCTTCTTTATTCTAAATACTTTTCTTTAAAAAGTATATGTTATGTAAATTGTGTGCCACACTTTTAACCACTCATGGATCTAGGCATATCTTGGTGAATGCACACTTTCTATTTGTATATACAAAATGTATTTTCTTTCAACATGAACGGAAGTACAATTTTTTTTTCATAGGGAAAAAAATAACATTGATTTCTCGAACTAATTCAGTATTTACTTGATGTTGATCTTAAATTGCATTTTTAATCCACATTATTTTTAAAACATTGCAATTGGTATTTAGGAACTACCTCCTCTATGCCAAGTTAGAACAAATTTTTTTTTTTCTCTGCATTATTATTTAGATTTGCATTTAGGAATACATATTTCAAAGTATCCTTATGCAGGAGCAAGCATCCATGTGGCTTATTTAAGCTGTTATTTCATCCCATTTGAGAGACTGCCTCTTTCATGCATGCAACAGGTATCCAAGTCTTTATTTTTTTATGTTAGCATTAGCTCGACATTATACACTAGTAGCTAAAAGATAGATTTAGAATTAGGTTCATTCAATTAGATTGGTTTAAATTAGATTAGGAATTTAGTTTTAGGTTGAGGGAACTGGGCCTATGATCAGTCAAAATCACATCCAAAATGGATAAACGTCTAACTGGAGCCCTTACTAGGTGATCTCCTTAATGTCGATCATACTCAATTTTGGCCATCAACACCGCTTTAGTGTGGCACCTTATTTTCTTATTCTACACACAAAGACCTTTTAAGGGGCAAAAGAATCGAGTTACTCAATTGGAGTCTATATGCAACAAAAGTTATGCCACCTGGAAGTTTACCTTCCCATTTTGGCCACCATAATTTTGAGAGGATGCCACATTATCCCCCATTGATCATGGAAAAGGTCTTAGCCAAATAATCATGATCATGAAGACTCTATAAGAGTCCATTTTGTAGCTCCAATTAAGAGAGGAATGAGACAAAACTAACTACTAGTAGGCTATTGGGTTGTGTTATAACTGGGCCACTAGGAGGAAAAGATGTTTCATTATTTTCGTGTGTATTTTGCTAAGAGTAAAGTAGTGAAGAGGGATAGGGATATAGTACACAGAGAGGATTTGTGCATTATAGTAGCTCACAAGTGATAGAACATACTTATTTTTACTTGTAATCATTTTCTATTTAGAGAAGGAGAGGAGAGTGACCTCACCTTCCATCTTGTTTTTTTCCCCGAATGAGTTTCTTTGGATTTATCTTGTGTCAATCACGGTTTGTGATTTTTTGTTTAGTTATTCTATATTTTATTCATAATTATAATTTACATGTGTTGTAGATAATGATGGTTATATATGCATTAATGGAGTACAGAAGATATTTAGTATCAAGTGGGGGAGAAGTGTTAATGATGGTTATAGATAATTTGAGTTATTGGTTATTATAGTATTGTGTTATGGTTGGCTTAAAACTAGTATAGATTTATCAAGTATGGATATAATGTAAGTAGAAATATCATTTTTTTTTTTTGTGCAAAATTTTTTAGAGTGAAAAACACAATGTGTAATTTTTGAATGCTATATAAAATATATATAAGACTAAATAAACATTTTAACTATAAAATCTCAGTTTATTCATGATATATGCATAGAAAATTTTTAATAATATATAATATATACATAATTAACATTAAAAATTTTTACATAACATATATTTATAAATATATTTTTAAGTATATATCAATATTAATTCATATTTAACAATGTTATCGATCAAACGGGAACTATTACCTCAAAACAAGAATTATAGGCCAAAAATACTCAAAAAACATGAAAAAACGCCCCAAAAACAAAAAGTTTGTATTCCAAAATGCATTTGTTTTTTTTTCTCAAGGTCAAATTTCACTTTTTTATAAAATTATGCTAAAAATGAAATTGTTTCTTGAAAAAATGATTGAAAAAACACCCTCAAAACAAAACGAGTTGATGCTAGAATAACAAAAAAAAACATTGTGTCACACTTTTGACACATTGTAACAATGGAATTAAAGACAACATATTAGGACATTGAAAAATCGTAAAATTCTAAATTTTTTGATAGATGATGTTAAATATAAACAAAATCATGTTTGAAGGGCTTATCATTTCGAACAATTTTTATCCATGTTGTTAAACATAAAATATCTTGACTCTAAACAACCCTAAAATTGTAATTATTTTCAACCATAACATTAAAGATAAAATTTTGTGGCGCATAAAAACCTTAATGACAAGTTGTAAATCTCAAGTTTTTAAATCTTAAGTTTTCAAGATACTTGAACCATGAAATTATGGAGAAATTATATGACTTAAACAATTTTTAAAAATGAACAAGTAAATGAAAAATTTATTATTCATATATTTGTTTGTTTATATATAAAAACATATTTTTTAATTTTTTTAATTGTTTTTCTATATTTTAAATTATAATTGTTTTAGTTTTAAGAAAATAAAAATTAAAAATTAAAATCTTCTTATATATGTTTGTTTATATTTTAAAACATACTTTAAAAAAAAAATTATTGTTTTTTATATTTTAAAATTTTAATTGAATAGTTTTTTTTTTTTTTTTTTAGAATACTTTTTTTTTATTATAATAGTTTTTGTTTAAAATAAAAATTAAATTTTTTAAATAGTTTGTGTTTGAAACAAATAAAATAAAATAAAATAAAATTAATTTGCCACCCGCCGGGGGCCGGAGGCGGGGGTGAGGGTGGGCAACCCTCAACGGCGCCGCCCGGTGGCCTCGTCCCTCGGTGGCGGGGGCTGATTCGAAAATCACCCGGGCGGGCGAATCCAAAAGTCATCTACGTTGGAATGTTGCCCAATATAGAAATGCCTACAAATATACACCCATTTTTGGATGATGATATGTATGGAAAACCATCGTACATATGATGTGTAAAAAAATCTTGAAATCGTAGCCCGGATGGATGAAACTAGATCTGGGGTCTTCTTATCTCGTTCACTCGATCATTCAGGTACACGTCTAACCATACGAATATATGATTTGAAGTCAAACATCGGAAGACATCGTCTGATTACCAACCAATGATGTGATTTGTTAACAAATGTGAGAAAACCACCATTGATGTTAATGGTTCTCAAGGTACTGCAGTACAATTTGTAAGGCGTGAATATATGATTTGATGTCGAACGCTAAACAAAATCTTTCAGTCAAACGTCTAGAAGCGAGAAACCTGTTGATGATTTAGCAAGCCTCAAGGTACTGGAATATGTTTCTAAGTAAACATCCTGGATGATGAGCTGATATCGACAGGAAGCAACTTTATCGTGAAACAATAGTTGTGATTTCAGAGACAAAATGTGACTTGATATAGCAATGTTCAAGGATGACTGTCATGAAAATGAAGGTTTATGAGTATTCTAGAAAGATGAGGATTTACTGGATAACTTCTCTTGAACATATCAATGACACTGAGATGAGTTGGCATCATTCACCCAAAACCGAAGTGATGATATGATGAACCACAGGTATGATGAACCGTCAAGAATATTACCCAACCCAAAAGTCATGACGATGAAGTGAAAGTGTGATGTTCAAGAGCAACCTACTACCATAAAGTGTTCTGTTCTTTTTCCCAAATTCTCCCCGGTCATTTGACGACGAGTACCTCTTTATTTTTTAACAAGCTTGAGGAGGGTAACATATGCTTGATTTATAATTCCACCCTTCGGGCGAATCCATTGCTATTTAATAATTTAACGATTCTAGCGATAAGTGAAGCTCGATCTTTCCATGATCGAAAAGTTCATCACTATTTTATTTTTTAATGAGTCTAACGAGAGTGAAAAACCGGTCCTTTTTCATGTTTAGGGAGCTTGAAAAATATGACAAAAAGAAAACTCCATGATTCCTTTTTTTGTAAATTTGTCTCTCAGCTCTGAAAAAGTGTAAAATAATATCTAAGAAAAACTCTTAGCCATGGTCGACTAAGGTTTTCATTTTTCGTAAATAATCTATCTCAGTCCGGAAAAGGGTTAAAATTATACTGAGTATATGTCATTTCATTTACTTTTACGAGCTCGAAAATACAAGTGCTCTAAAATATTTTCACATTATCGGAGTCTGAAAAGAGCTAAAAGAAGAATCCAAGGGTTCCACTTTCACAGTTATTGAAGCTCAAAAAAGAGATAAAAGTGTTCTTAAAATCCTTTTTCATTCTTATCAAAGCTCAAAAAATAAGGATAAAAGTATGCTTTGTGTTCAAATCATTCTTGAATAAGTGTGCACGACTAATCTGTTGTATCAACTGTAAAACCCGTTCAGAAAACCATCTAACAGAATAAAAATACCTGTTCCATAGAAAAAATGAATAAAACCCATAGTCACAACATTAAATATGATTCAAAATAATCAAATTGACTAATTAAAAGATTTTTTACCATTCCAAAGTTACCATTTTAAAATTAGGAGCTCTGAACCAATTTTTCCCCCGAACTTCAGCGGTCGATTGCGATAGTTTCTGTGGATGGTTTCTCTTGTTGTTTGATCCAGGTTGGAGCTATGAACCTTCTCTTTATTTTATATCATTTTCATTTCATTTCATGGTCAAATTTTAGGGTTTTGAGCCCCTTAGGGTAAATCTACTATGCTCAGAGGGCAACACACCCTTGAATGTCGAAAGGTGTGTTGCAGTGCACTGCAATGCTCTGTCCCTTGACCTGGGGTGCGTTGGGCACCACTCTCATTTTTGTTTCTTATTGTGTGCCCAATATTTTCCAAGTTTTTTGCATGAAATTTATCATAATGAATCTTATGATTGTGTTTAAGGTATTCATCGGATAAAATTACGATTACATGGAGAGAAAGAGAACATGAAGAACATAATATGATTTCCCTAAACGATTCGAGTACAATAAGAGCCCTCAGAGATTGCGGGTTTCTAAAATACTTCAAAATGTCAGGGACGAGGCATCAAATGGAACTATTGGAGTTCCTAGTTTGTTCACAGGATCTGGTATTATAGGCTTTTCACATTGGGGAGAAAGTGCTCCCAATATTTGTGGAGGAAATTTATTTTCAGACTGGATTATCGAGGTGAGGTTCTCCCATTTCCCTTTCAGGATATGCTCTTAGAGGATATACAGTGAGAGATTATATACTGCAACACTGCCATCCAGGGACTGAACCAAGAACAGATTGGAAAATAAATATATGTGATGTGTGCGATATACCTTTGAGGACCATCATGTTTACTATCGCAAAGCTTGCCAGTTCCACTACACTATAGGTGGAAAAAAGATCATACATGTAATATGCAATGGAGTGTTTAGTACGAGGAGTATTTAACTAGGTTGAATCTGTTCTCTTTCAGATGAAAGAATAGTTGACCAAAGAAAAGGGAGGAAGGAAGAATAATTTCAACTATGGCTCGATCCCGATTTCATTTTCCTTAGAGAGGATTCGATTGATGCAGCCACAACATGTTACATTGGGCATATCTGGCCCTAGAGATCCACGAATGAAAAGATGGGTTGAATTGATGTCTATACATGCTGGTCAATCAACCATCATATTATCTACTACATTATTCGCCTGGTTCAGACGACAAATGATCGCCATAGATCAATGTGCATACACAGGCGTAGATTTCCGAGGAGATCCATACTTGATTCTACCATACATCGCTCAATGGGGTGCAATTGGTAAGAATTTTTTTACCATGTTTTTTGATTTGTTTTAAGGTTTCTACATGTTTTTTAATTTTGATTTTTCTCAAGACTAAACTAAATTTTGTATGTATGCAGATGTGGGTCGAGTTTGACCAGTGGATCAACCAGAGCAGGGAGCTGATAAGCCAGCAGAGAGGGCTGTCAAGAGAGAATTCCTTCGAGATTTAGATATGACTAAGACTCTTGCTGAGCTACAACAACACATGGACATATTGACTCTTGGGATTTTGAATTTTCGGATCGAAGAGTTACCTATGAGACTGCATCGCCTAACTATTGGCATTCCTAACTGTTGGATGTGGTTATTGCGTAGGATAGCTAGATCAGTAGCTTGTTATCATGAGCATCACTAGTTTACTTTGACATTTTTCATACATTTTGAGGTCAGATGAGCAATGTGTCTTGGGCACAAATTTTGTAAAAACCTATAACTATCTATCTATTTGTTTTCAGTGGTTTCCTATGTTTCTTGCACAATCCTATTCAATTATGTGATATGAATTGAAAATATGTCTTTACATGTATTGAAAATGTCTGTTTAAGACATAATTCGTTAAGGAACCAGTGAATGTGTTCATGTTTATGGAAATGTGTTGATATTTAATATAATCAAAATTTCTTTCCAAAAGTTGAACTCTTAGGAACATAAGATGTAGTGTTGGATTTGAAACATTATAAATGCTATTAAGTTTCAGTACAACAAGTTGTGAGTCTAACCTAATGATGATGTGGTTAACGCTAAATGAAATGGCATAAGAGAGAAGTTCGATCAACACACTATATTCAACGATATTGTTTGTAGATCGAACGATACAAATCCCTTGAAAACTCACTAACTCGTGGCTCGAAGAGAAAATGGCCCATGTTGCAGAGGATAGATTCTGCATACTACGACTAGCACCATCAATGTACCCAACGAATGGTTCCAAAGATTCAGACATCTGCAATGAAATGTAAAGTGGATTACTAGCTTCAAGAAAACTCTATAAAAACAAACTAAGACATTAAATTTAAATCAAAATCATATATACAATCTAATAAAAACTTTAATACGCTCAACTAAGCATAGTAACGTTTAAGATACAACACATTTCGGGGCTGCGCCAATGGAATTCCATCATAATCTACTAACTCATAGGCGCCCTTAGCAAGAACTCTTTTGACAATATAGGGGCCATGCCATAAAGGCTCAAATTTTCCTGTACCTATTACATCAGCTTCCTGATCATAAAGCAAGACCAGGTCATCCTCTGAGAAGATGCGAGGCTGGACATGTTGGTTGTATTGTGCCTTAATTCGTCTCTTATGTGCTTCATTGGCCAATGCAACTTCATGACACGTTTCATCAAGATGGATGAGGTTAAAAAGATGCTCTTCTTCAGTAGAGGTGTGAGGTAACAAGTTAACAGCGAGTTTTAATGACAATATTTCACATTGGATAGGCGAGATAACTTCCAGACCATGCACCAAATGAAAGGGGGTAAATCTGGTTGCATTTCTCACCAAGGTTCAATATGCCCACAAAGTCGAGTACATGATTAAATTCCAATTTTTTTTTATGAATTCCTATCATTCGTTGAAGCATTCTCTTAAGAATCTTGTTAATAGCTTCAACTTGTCCATTGAATTTTGGATAATAAGGAGTAGAACCATCATGCGACATTCCTAATTTGGCAGTCAACTCATTCATGATGTGATTGCGAAAATGTTTACCATGATCTGTGACTATAGCCTGTGGAACACCAAATCATGATATGACATGATTGAAAAAGAATAATGCAGTTGTTTTGCATGTGTTATTGAATGTAGGCATCGCTTCGTCCCACTTGGTAAAGTAGTCTACAGTGACAATAATATAACCATGCCCCCCAGACGAACAAGGGTTGAAGGTCATGAAGTCATTGCCCCATTTTGAAAATGTCCCCACAACGATAACATGATTCATCGACGCTGGCGGTTTTCAGATTTTAAGATCAAATATCTGGCACGCATAACAACTTTTGACCGCAAGGATGCAATGGCGAAATATGGTAGGCCAAAATTAATTGGCGCGGAGAATATCCTGCATGGTAGCATATCTAGACAAGTGTCCACCACAAGCCCCAATATGACAATCATTTAGAACTTTCTCGGCCTCCCCATGAGTGAGGCACCTCCTTAAAATTGTATCGACACCACGACGATAAAGTGTATCGCCGACGATCAGATAATATTTGGCTTGGTATCTAATACATCACTGTTGAGAGTGAGAGGTATCAGGCTAGAAAATCTGGGTCTGGAGATAAATAATAAAATCCCCATACCAAGGACCAGATGATCCGATCAGAAGTAGAGACTCATCGGGAATTGATGGTTCTGATGTAGCATCAGTACTATAAGAGGGAAGGTCGCAAATAAGCTCAGCCAAAACTAAAGACTTCATTGAATTGGATTTGATGAATTCCAAATAAAATTCTTGCAAAATGATGATCCATTTTGAATATTCCCCCCCAGTAATTGACGTGATAGAATGGATGTCATGGGGTTGCAATCCGAAATGACAATGGTCTTCCGGAACAGGATATAATGGCTGAATATTTGGACAACTTGAACGACCGCCAAGGCAAGATTTTCGATGTATGAATACTTCACTTCCATATCATTGAGATTACGACTCAAATAATATATTGAATGTTCTATCCTATCTTCTTCTTGGACCAATACCATAGCAATGGTCCTATCAGCCTTGGAAATATATAAGAAATAATCACTCTGATAATTGGGGGGATACATTAATGATGCCCAGACCACTGTATCCTTGACAAGATCAAGAGAAGCTTACGCAACCTTATCCCAATGGAAGGGAATCCTCTTTTTCAAGAGACAAGTAAATAATTTAGTCATTTCGGCGTAGTTGGGTATGAACCTCCTTTTGGAAGTTAGCCTTTCCTTGAAGTTTTTGCAACTGAAGGTAAATTTGATGGTGCAGGAAAATCAAGAATGGCCTGGAACTTCAGTGGGTCGATTCGAATTCCTTCTTTTTAGAGGGAGAATCCTAGAAAATGAATAGAACCAATGAAAAACACACATTTGTGTGGATTGAGGCATATTTTGTAGTGTCGACAGCTTAAAAATATAGCTCTCAAATGCGTCAAGTGATCATTTTGGTTTCGTGAATTTGTGGGTAAATCGTCTAGATAAGGTTGAACAATGTGCTTGATTTCATTGAAAGCATAATCCATTGCTCTCTGAAATGTTTCCCCAGTGTTCTTTAAACCAAATGGGAGTTTACGATAAGAAAATGTGCCCTAGGGACAGATGAATGTTGTCTTATATTGGTCCTTTGGGTGGATATTGATTTTATTGTAACCAGAGAATCCATCCATGAACGAAAATATTTCACATCCGACACAATTGTCAACATTTTGGTCGATAAAGGGAGTAGGATAGTTTTCTTTTGGAAAAGAAATATTGACATCCCGATAATTGACGCACACTCTAATTGCCCCTTGTTTCTTCATGACAGGAACAATGTTGGAAACCCAATCAGTGTGCAGAACAGGGTAAATGACACCAGCACGGAAAAAAATTTCAACTTCTGCTTTAATGACAACAACCTTCCTCAAATGAACAGGATGAATGCGTTGACGTACCGTTCTGACATCAAGGTACATTTGTGTGTTCAACGATACTAGTATCTATGCCTAACATTTACTCATAATACCAAGAAAATATATCTCAGAATTCACAAAAGAGAGAGTGATAAGTTTTGAGTTCTAATGGAGAACAAGACATGCAAACATGAATGTTTTCTACAACGCCGTGTTTCGTCGAAATATCGATAGAAATGGTTTCTTCAATGTTTTATAAATTGGACTTGGATTTGATTGCATTAATGGTAAAAGAATTTGAAAAGAGAGTTTTGATCGATGGGTGATATAGTTCAATAAGATTCTCTTCTCCGTAATATTGAAGATGGGAACGATGATGATGATCTTCCTGTTGGGAAAAATACTGAGAGGGGGGGGGTGAATCAGTATTTACTGCATATTCAAAACTTTCATCCCATGGTTCTCCTTCTAGAATCATGGATTCGATAATTCTCTCATCATTCAATAAAGTGGATGAAAAAGGATCATATGGAGTACCAAAATCTAGTGAACGATCGACCCAAACGATCAGCGATGATGATTTCAGATTTGTCGCCCAAGCCATGTAGATTTATTGATATGCCAACTTAATTGGGTTGGGCGGTAGGAATTCATCGATCGTAACAACTTCAAAATCATTGGTAATCTTCCTTAAGTGAGATGGAGTGAAAAATATCATGCAGCAAAGTCTCTATTCTTGCAATTTTTGCCGACGTCGCAGGCGGCGGTAATGCAAAGGTGCCCATTAGGGAAGAATCCTTTAAGAGGCCTACACCAATGTTTTGAAGTGCTAGCTGGGGTACATGAACTAATGGAATGCTTCTAGTTACCTGGGAACTAGAGGCAAAGAAGGAGATTTTATTGATGATTGTAATCATTAGGGGAATTTTGAGGTCTAAAATGGGCCTCCTAAGGAAATAATAAAATAACATCTAAACCAATAAAATAATATTTATGAAGTTTCAATTCACTTTTTGCACCACAATCCATGTAACCATAGTTAAATTCAATTCAAAATTTGTACAAAAATAAATTAAATAAAAAAATTGCATTGATGTGACTATAAATAAGAATGATTTTTTCAAGAAAAAGTCATTATCATTGAACAACTAATGCATTTTTCCTTTGTACTTAAATAACTTAAAATAAAATATAAATATAAATTTATAAATTCTTAATTATATTATATGTTATTAATTAAAATTTATATTATTTAAATTGTACAATAACATGTAATTAATATACTATATAATATAATATAATATAATAAAAGTATAGCGATATGCATTGTTTCTTTCAAGAAATATGAAATGACAGTAATATATTTTTATTCAAAAAGTTTTAAATGACATTTATTATGAGTACTTTACTTTGACTTTAAAAGTACTTAGAGCACTACCATGGTTAACCATGAGTTTTTATCCACCATTGAGAATGTGACAAGTAAGTACCTTTAACTCAAGCAATGGCACCTCAACCATTAGGGATGATGTCATACCCTAAAATGTGATTGGTTCTCATAAAGTGAATTTTGATTGTACATTTTCCTTAGGAGGCCCATTTTAGACCTCAAAATTCCCCTAATGAACAC
Organism: Pinus albicaulis; assembly: GCA_034641835.2. Taxonomy (NCBI): domain Eukaryota; kingdom Viridiplantae; phylum Streptophyta; class Pinopsida; order Pinales; family Pinaceae; genus Pinus; species Pinus albicaulis. The sequence continues at coordinate 2,715 of JAXQQM020066846.1, read as the reverse complement.
AAGTTTATGAGGAAAGGCGATCCTCCTAAAATAGGTAGAGACGATCACAATCATAGTGTAAACCCATGGCCTTTGGAGTAAAATGTTGTAGTCAAGGGTTCCGTCAACGACCTCAACTTTAGCAGTTACAGTTTGCTCCCTAGTTTGACAGGCAAGTTATTGATGATACCGCAAGGCTTATATGTACGACCATCAAAAGCTTTCAATGTTGTAGGCGATTGAGATAGGCGTGGTAAGCCAAGTGACTTCTAACAGTTTAGATGCATAATGCAAGTATATACTCCCTCATCAATAATAGTACGATGAACAAGGTGATTGAGAAAATTTACTTGGATGGATCATGCAAATACTGCTGGTAATTGTGGCACATAGCTCATATGATTAAAGACTACAATATTGGAATATGTCAGATCGATTCCACCAATTGCTGACAACAAAAATTGCTTCTGGGAGGGACAATTTTGAAGTACCTCAAGCATCGACATAGTTGAAGGGGATTGAGCCAAATATTCAACTATATTATAATTTTGAGCAGCTCGAGCTTGAGGATTGAATGTTGATTTATGGACAACTCCCTTCGGTGGATTTATTGTTAAATTAGGAATAACAGTTAGTAGAATAGAATTCGTGGACAGATTCATGGTCAAGGTAGTAGGTTTATCAGTAGCCTGACTACCGTAATCTTGATTTCATGTTGACACTAAAACATTAGTTTTTGGCTTTGTGACAGATAGCATAAGCACTTGGGAACTAGAAGTTGGATCCATAGAAACCATATTTGTGTCTGGATTCAGAAATGGATCTATCAATGTTGTGAAACCAACTCCAAAAATAGAAGAAAAGAGATATCAACACCTTAGAAATGAGCCACTTGGAGGGGGAAACCTCTAATACATTACATGAGTGAACAATTCTTGGATGTTACAAATTACAAAACCTCCTTTCTATATATAGGAGTCCATGGGGCCACAATGTAATCCTAGCCGACCTAACAATAATAATTTAAGGGCACAATAATAACAATATGGGGGTTACAGCGATACAATAATAACAATAAGGGGGTTACAATAACAAAAATAAGGGACTATAATAGTATTATAGTGACCTAACATGCCCCTCTCCTTCAAAAAAGTGTTATCCTCAACACTTTAGTAGCTCTGGGTGCTTCTGTATAAAATTCTCATCCTCCCATGTAGAATCTTCAGTGGGTAAGTTCTTCCACTTGATGAGATACTCTGAAATTGATCGATTCCGTAGCTGTCGAGTTCTTGTTTCTGTAACCGCTTCAGGTTCCAATATGATTTTTCCTTCCTCATCAAGTTTTGGAAAGATTGTTTGAACTAGAATATTTTCACCTATAACCTTCTTTAAGCATGAAACATGGAAAACTCGATGCACTCGTGAAGAAGCAGGAAGCTCCAATTTGTATGCCATAGTACCAATCTTTTGCAACACCTTGCAAGGGCCATATTATTTTGGTGATAATTTGTTATCCTTCTTAGCTTGCTTGAGGGACATTTATTTGTATGGTTGTAGCCATAAAAATAACCATTCTCCTACATCAAAACTTCTCTCACTGTGATGTTGATCTTCTTGTTGTTTCATTCGATTTTGTGCCAAATTCAGGTTTGTTGGAAATATGATGCAGAGTGTTGTCCTTGATGGCAACCCACGAATGAAGATGAAGACATGCGACTGTTGACATGTGTTGTCCTTGATGGCAAACCACCTGATGAAGTTATGCTTGACTTGATGGACTTAGTAAATGATGTAAATCTGATATGATATAATGTTTGTTGACAATATAATGCTAAGTGTTTTCCCTTGAAAGGCAACCCACTTGATGAAGTTGTGCTTGATAGAATATGTCCTTGATGAAGGAAATCTGATGTATCTACAGTGTGAACAGAAGGCAATGAAGAAAGGAATTTAGCTTGTGCTAATTCTATGATGAAAAAGAGTATGTCTTTGGGTATACGCGGATTGGCCTAGGGGAAGTCGCGTATGCACGCGGAAAGGAACGTTCCAAGTCGCGTATGGGCAAAAGCGCTTAAAAAGTGCAAAACCAGGGGTAACCACCATGGTATTGACCCATTGTATTGGGTAATGATCCGCCTAATTGACCCCGTCCAGGTAGTTTTGGGCTCATGGTATTGTTTTGGCCCATGGTATTGGAAAAGGGGCTCATGGTATTGAAAAAGGATAAACCTATATAAAGAGATGAAATTCATTATGCAAATGATGAGTGTGGGTGCAAGATGTCTAAGCTTGAATGAATACTTTCCTCGAAGTAGATCCTCGAATGAAAGGGTTACACTTGTAGACAAATCTGTTGGATGATGCACCAATGATGAAGAAAGGAATTCAGATCTCAGCCGTATTTACTAGATCTGCTTATGGAAGGCCTAGATCTGTGATGAGGCGAACATCTAGGCGAACATCTGTCTGAAGTGAAAGGGTAAATCTGAACTGAATATCTGATCTGAAGAAGTATGCTGCTCTGGAATAATTGAAGATCTATAAGCTACTTCGACGCGGAGGAAGCGCGTATATACGCAGCTTCAGCGAAGAGAAAGCGCGTATGCGCAATAAAATATACACTGAGGTATACGCTGGTTTGTGTGGACGGAAGCGCGTATATACGCAACATCAGTGAAGGGAAAGAGCGTATGCAAACTAGGGTTTGCTGAAGCAAGGGGTATGAAATATCTGATA